>CM016616.1:134008385-134581574 GCA_005393395.2 Gossypium australe | reverse complement strand
AAATTAATAATTCAATAACAATCTAACACATTTTGTCTCTTCACCCTTTTTATGGCCACATATACTACTTCAACACACATATATATCTCAATATATATATATATATATATATATATATATAAATTTATAAGACCAAACAATTAAACCAACTCAACATCATAAACATTCACCCAAACATTAGCCGAATGTAAAGGGCATTTCTATGCTCAATTTACAATAATTTCCCTAACATTTCAAACAATTTAAAACTACTATTCTCGATTTCCTCAAATTCCCTTCCTTTTATTTTATAAACTAAATACTTATTTTAAGTCAATTATAAAAATGTAAGTTTAATGCCACTAACTAAAATAAATAAATTCAATATGTACATCCATCATGATGCCGTCCACCTATTTCAAGTTGGACAATTTACCATGCAAAACCTACATGCAAAAAGGACAATTCAATTAACCCTCCAACTTAATAGATACTGTTTACTACTTTAACTATTTAGTCCTTTCTCTAAATTTAAACACACCAAAGCAATTAAGTTCATAAATTTCCACACATATTTCATGATTATTACACGCGACACAAAAAAAAATAAAAATAATATTAGGAAATTTTTCCGGCTCGGATTTGTGATTTCGAAACCACCGTTCCGATTAGGGTTAAATTCGGACTGTTACAACTCTCCCCCCTTAGGGATTTTCGTCCTCGAAAATCTTACCAGAAGGTAGATTAAGGATTTGTTTCCACACAATACATTTCTAATTCACACATGGCTTCAGATTTCAAATCTCTTAAATCTCACAATTGAAATTCTGATCTGACTTTCGCTGTACTTCACCTCTAGCTAAGACTGCTTATGACTTATCAAATTATTTTCATTTTCTACTCAATTTCTTTGACTATATTAATTCTGTGGATCATTTTCTCACAAAACTCGATCCTGAAATAATAGAGTTCGGTAACTGCTTATAATACTGACAGTCTTTCTCAGTTGCTTTGAAACTCTAAAACACAATGACAAATAAATATTATCCTGGCTGTTAAGGAAGCATTTGAACACAGAAAAGAATCAAATATGATATTAGTAGCAACCACTGCAGAGACACAACTTCTATAACTCTGAGGACGGTACCACTGTACTCTTCCCATTTCAAGCCAAAAATTATAATCATTATAACATAGTCATTTCTGTCATATGGAGATCTCTTGCAGATAATCACATAGAATCATAGGAAAACCGAAATAGTGAGATTTCAACATATGAAGCTATACAGGATATCTGAAAATTACAACTCATATAGAATGATATCCATTTCCAATGCTATCCCAGAAAATGTCCAGGAAGAACAATGTCACTCAATAAATACTTAATCCTCAGTAACAAAAGCAATATAATCTTCATGGATATCAACAGAACAATAATCAGTAGAAACAAATTATTAACTTCATACAGATTACCGTCGACTTTTATATCCACACAATGGAATAAATTGTCATAGAAAGACATAACAATGGCGAACATAACAAAACAGATCAACGTTGCTTTCGTCTATTAATATGCTTAGCTAATATTCACATATGATAAGATTTTCCTTTTTGAAATTAAACGTTACACATGGAATGCCCAGAAGGAATCATAGTAACTGCCTGACTGTAACATAACCATTGCACTTAACCATCAATACAATTCAAACATTATTCAACTGTCTAATCCCGTCATAATTAAGTTCATATTATCCCATCAATAACAGAAATCAATCCAGAGAAGCTTCTAGTTGATACTTTCTTTGGATAACATACCTGAATAGGTCATTTATTCGAAGTTAACTTCTTCTGTAAGTGACTTCACATATTAAATAGTTTTTAGGACTATCCAATATCTATTTTAATACTATCTTTATTTGTTGATTCAATCTCTTTTCTGACAGCGTATTAATCTTCCGAACACGGACTTCTGTAACTCCACACTCATGAGCTTATTCAACCCAAATCTTATAGATTTCATTATAACGTTTCAATGATAAGGGGGGTGAGGGTAGTAAAGTCTCAAATTTAACTCACACATAAATGCACATAACACATACTATCACAAATAGCCAGTTCATTTCTACTTTCACATTCTCAAAATTTAATAAACATTTTGCTATAATCACTTTTATTCTTAACACATAGTTCATAAGCCAACTCAAATCACTAATTCACAGTCGAATTTCTTATATAGCATCATAGCTCAAATGTCATAACTCACATGCTCATATAACTATAACATTTATCAATAACAAAGATGTCATACACCTTGATTCATACCTCTACGAGTGTCAACTCATCACCAATATATTTTCACTCAAACATTTGAGTATACATTCCATACTATCGGAATTTAGCTCGGTTGGAAAGCATATCTGTCTAATTAAAATAATTTCAGTCAGAGTCGGGAGATATCACACTATCGCGGTTTAAATATGGCATGTATAGCTAGACTCACGCACACTACGTTAGTCCTAGAATCGACTAAACCGTAGCTCTGATACCAATCAAATGTAACACCCCTTACCCGAAACCTTTGCCGGAGTCGAGTATGTGGTATCACTAGACTTGACTATTTATTTAGGGCATAAAGATGTGAAGCTGTCCAACTGCGTCATGCTGACTAAATTGACCGTAACTCGAGTTACAAAACTCGAAATTTAGATCCGCAAATTTTCCTTGAAACTAGACTCATATAAATTTTCACCATAATTTTTACAGAATTTTCATGTGGCCAATTTGTACAGTTTATTTATCAAAGTTACCCCTATTTCACTGCTTGACAATTCTGACCTATCTTTACAAAAACGCAGTTATCTCATTGCACAAAATTTCAATAATGTTCTTGTTTATTCCAATCAAAAATAGACTCATTAAGTATTCTAGGCATATAAACCATGCTCCAAAATTATTTTTGTGCAATTTTTGACAATTTTTCCAAAACAGAACAGAGATTCCCGAACTCATTTAGGACAAGTCTCACTAAAACTTAAATATCTCATAATATGTACTTCATTTGCCTACTATGTTTCTTTCATGTAAAAATAGACACAATAAGGTTTAATTTTATATCTTATTCACTCTCTAATTCCATTTCTCCTATTTTTGGTGATTTTTTCAAAATCACGTTACTGGTGTCAACTAAAAACTGTTTCATTTAAACTCCAAACGTTAATCATACTTATACACAAAGTATAGCCATTTTCGCATGGCTTATACAAGTATATACACAACCTCAGACCGACAATAGTAAAACTAGACTATACATGCCATGTAACTAAATCTCCAAGCATTTATTAACCGAAACAACAATTGGATAGTGTGTTGCGATCTCCTTTGACTTCCAACCCGAGCAAGCCTTGGAAACTCTATAAACATAGGAAAATTTCACAAAGTAAGCTTTGAAAGCTTAGTAAGTTATAAGCAAATAAATCACCATAGAAACATATATAATTTAATTCAAATAGGCTAAATTTTGTTAATCACCTACACCTATACCATCACGTTCCTCATATAATCCATGTTCCTCGTTAGGTAGCTCCTCTTACTCATAATTCATGTCATCATTCATAAACTTTCATCTTTTATAACCTTAAAGCCAACCACTCATACATGCAATAATAGATTTCATATCGATCTGTAAATCATTTTCACATCTCTAAACAATACACATACGTTGTTCACGTATATACATATTAACTACCAAAATTTTCTTTCTCACCTTTCAATCCATATAATTTATATATAGCCGATCATTCAAAGTTAAATAAACTATCGCATGTACTCAAATATTCGAATCTAGTATAATATCACGTATGACCACTTATACACAAATTCAATTCATCATCAAATATACACATACCTTTGTGACCGAACCTTTAAGGTTAATTAAATCAACTTATTTGATGATAACGGATTCGTAATTTCATTTACATGTATCATGCTACCATTCAACAACTATCTTGATCAATAGGTCTCAAAATCAACTACCAAGTTACCATTCATCCATTCAATCAAACTCATAGATTATTAATAACCTCTTGATACTTTAATTTCGTATACAAGAAAAATTTACCTTGTTGATATTTAAATTACACAATTATCATACATCCCTCACCTATCTATCACTTTTCGGACAGCTCCATTCACTGAATTATATTTCCGTAAAATACTTAAATCCGCACCCACAATGTAATTGATGTAACGTATTACTCAATAAGCTTCTCTTATTTTGTTATTCCCTCAATATGCAATATATATATATATATATATAAATTCACATTTACCTTACACACAAGAATATACACTTATATATGTATAAGGTATATATATCCAAGTATTCAATTTCCAAATACTATATTGCATTCGATCTATACCACGTCAACCCATCATAAACTCCGTTTAGTATGCTTAAATCTCATTATAATATCATCATTAAAATTTCCTATTTCATGCTTCTAATACAACAACCAAGTACCATCACCTTCAACCATTTCTTATCAATCTCAAGTACATGTATATATATATATATTATATATTCGACAATGCCTTGAAATAATCATCAACATTCAATTTAAACTTATAAGTAATCATTTCTTCAAATTAATACCATTACTTGAGACTTACTCAAGTAGTTCCTTGAACATATCAATTACCATCCCTCACATTCGGTAATAGTAATTATAATTATAAACATTTCAATTCAGCATGAATGATTTACATTTAGTTACAATTAAGAACAATCCTTTACTTATAGCCTTACACATACCTGAACACCGAACTCATTTACCGAATTAAGTTCCATATCATCAAAAATCTATTTAAGCATATACTTATAACAATTCACCGGCATAAAGCCTGCTAGGCATAAAGCCCGATATTATTCACCGGCACAAAGCCTGCTAGGCTCAAAGCCCGATATTATCCACCGGCACAAAGCCTGCTAGGCTTAAAGCCCGATATTATCCACCGGCACAAAGCCTGCTAGGCTTAAAGCCCGATATTATCCACCATCAATATTATTCATAAGATTCCATCCCATCAGTTTCGGCAATCTTTAACGCACATAAAGTATATTTTCAAACCCAACTATTCTTCTTATGGCTTACCATCCATTCGGTCACACCCATACATACAAAAAGTTGTTCATTTGATTATATCATCACTTATTCAAGGTCCACCCATGTCTACTACTTAATACATAAATGTTCATCTATTTCAAGTATATATATATATATATTCGATGCATTATTTAACCATACATTCGGCCACATATACCTTGCCACAATGTTACATTCGGCCTTGCCTAATTTAATAAGCTTTATTCAATCAATCATATACACCTTAATATCCCATAAAAATAAGAATTTAATTCAACCAAAGTAGCTTAAAAACTTACCTCGACAGTTGTCGAATTAAGCTTCCCGGCTACTCGTTAATTTTCCTCGATCCAAAACCTTTCCCTTTTGTACTTGATCTAATTAATTTAAATTTGAGCTCATTCAATACTTTTCTACTCGATTTAGCCATATACGAATAAGGAACAATTATAAATTCGACCTTGATATTTCACATGTTATCCAATTATATACAAAGTTTATAATTATTCAAAATCATGCCAATTTATTTACTAATGAGTTAAGGCCGATTGATCCTTAGCTCATTAAAGTTCCATATAATACTCAATTTAGTCCAAACATAAAATTTCTCCCAAATTTTTTTTTATACCTAATTTCACATATTTTCCTCATAGCCGAACCTACTTAATAACCATATAAAATCATACAACTTATTTAACAAGTTAAATACCACTATTTTTCATCTCATCTAAAAATTTCTACTTAAAACATATTGAGTTTAAACATACATTATATTTATTTATCAAGCATAGCTAGCCCAAATTTAATCACTAATGGTTGAACCTATATCATGTCTAAATCTCAAAACCTTTTACATGGGTTTGGTAATACTCAAGGAGATGAACCTAAAAATACCAGAATTTAAGAAAATGAAGTTCAAAAGCTAACCTCATGGGAGCATGCAAGAACCGAATGAAAATACTTAAACTTCTCTTTTCTTCCTTCCAATTTCGGCACTCCAAGGCTAAAGGTAGGAGATGACTCTCCACTACTTGTTTTATCCTTTATTTTACTTATTATAATATACTTCAACTAAAATAATGCAGCCATTCTACATATAAAGTTGTGTTTCCTAGCATGCTTGCCGTCCACCTCATGAAATTTGGGCAATTTGACATGCAAGTCCTCATGCAAGAAAGACAATTCAATTAGGCCCTTCTAATCTCAACATAGTTATCTTTCATATTTGTTCCATTTTAGTCCTTCACTTAAAATAGTTCATTAAAACACCCAATTTAACCTATGATATATAACATATTCTTAATTACACAACATTGATATCAAATTAATAATTCAATAACAATCTAACACATTTTGTCTCTTCACCCCTTTTTATGGCCACATATACTACTTCAACACACATATATATCTCAATATATATATATATATATATATATATATATATATAAATTTATAAGACCAAACAATTTAAACCAACTCAACATCATAAACATTCACCCAAACATTAGCCGAATGTAAAGGGCATTTCTATGCTCAATTTACAATAATTTCCCTAACATTTCAAACAATTTAAAACTACTATTCTCTATTTCCTCAAATTCCCTTCCTTTTATTTTATAAACTAAATACTTATTTTAAGTCAATTATAAAAATGTAAGTTTAATGCCACTAACTAAAATAAATAAATTCAATATGTACATCCACCATGATGCCGTCCACCTATTTCAAGTTGGACAATTTACCATGCAAAACCTACATGCAAAAAGGACAATTCAATTAACCCTCCAACTTAATAGATACTGTTTTTACTACTTTAACTATTTAGTCCTTTCTCTAAATTTAAACACACCAAAGCAATTAAGTTCATAAATTTCCACACATATTTATTCATGATTATTACACGCGACACAAAAAAAAATAAAAATAATATTAGGAAATTTTTCCGGCTCGGATTTGTGATTTCGAAACCACCGTTCCGATTAGGGTTAAATTCGGACTGTTACATGTTGGTCCTTACCTTTTTCTTTTACAGTTTTAGAAAAATAGTTAAATTTAAGTTTTGGTCCCCTGTTATTCTTAAATTTGATATTTAACTGCTACACTTTAATTTATAATGTAAATTGATCCTTATAGTTTTATAATGTTATTAATTAGTCCAAATAGCTAATATTATTAAATTTTCAATTAAAATATTACTTGCTCTAAAGGTATTAGAGACGAACACATAGCTTTTATTTCCTTTAGATTTGTCTTACTTTTTTTATATTATAAAGAAATTATTAAACTTCAGTTTTAGCCCTTATACTATGTTGAAACTTGGGATTTAATCTCTCTCTCTCTCTCTCTCTCTCTCTCTCTCTCTCTCTCTCTCTCTATATATATATATATATATATATATATATCCTATTTTGACATAATTTGATCATTCTTTTATAATGTCATTAGTTAGATCTAACTATTTAATATTGTTAACTATTTCAATCAAAATGTTGATATCAATTTTTCTTAGGAATACTATTCTAACAAAAAAAATATATTTTTATCATGACGATTTCAAATGAATTTTTTTAAGAAAAAAAAATTTACGTAAACATTTTCAATGTTATTTCTATTGTTACATGACTAGCAAGTGTTTTTTTTTTTAATTTCAAAATGTCTCACCAGTAAATTGAATAGAAGGATTTTAATAGTGGCAAAAACTATACCTAAATTTTTAACTCCAAAAAGTAGATAGTCTAAATTTCTAAAATAAAAGGAGAATTAGATTATATTTTAGCCTTCAAATTTGTACTCCTTAATTTGACATAAATAAATAATCAACTCAATGCGAAATATAAAAATCATACTAGTATGTAGAAAAAATATTTTGCGACAGTCTTTAGTTTATAATAGGAGCTATAGACAATTTTAGAGCACAAATATTTTAACGTATAAATAGATTAATTAATTTAGGAAAAATTATTTGATACATGAAGTTAAAAAACTCTATAGGATGAAATATTGCCATGTGTTTTTAAAGAATATTAAATAAATTAAAAAGACATGTAAATTTTATTAAACTTTACTTGTGGAATTAAAAAACTCCACTGACTGTAGCAGAATAATAATCCAACACATGGCAGCATTTCGTACACTATCAAAGCTAAATTCATATATTTAAGACTTGTGAGGGAGAACCAAATAATCAAGTTGGAAGCCAATGACATCTTGGTTGTGTTAGTAAAGTTGAAGTCTTGGGACCTTAAGTACATAGTTTGAAATTCTAGGTCTCATCCCGTGTGAATCAAATATTTGGCTCTATCCATATTTCTTCTAGCTTAAAATCCGTTAAGTATGGGTCTTTTCCAGAGTTATTTTAGTTTAGATTGTGTTGTATTTGTGTTTGAAATAACCGATTCAACTTGTAGTGATTCTAATATTGTACAGTCTTTGTAATTTTCCATCAATACAATTCTACATGTACCTTTAAGAAATGCTTAATTGACAAATTAGTACTTACATTACAATATTTCTCATATTAATTTAAATTGTATTTACATTACTTAAATTACTTCAATCGTTAAATCTTTCTAGAAACCTTAAATTACCTCAATCGTTAAATCTTTCGTTAAGTCTTTCTAGAAACAACAACTAAATGTTGTCACTTGGTACAAAAGACAAATAAGCATTATTATGTATTTATTTGTATCAAAATGATCCATAAAATTTTAGAAAATTAAAATATATATTTTAAAAAATAATTTGTTATAATATATTAATTATATACAAAACTTAAAATATATATTAAAAATTCAAAATAAAGTTAAAAATTTATATATATATATATATATATATATATATTTGAACATGGAAATCATTTCTATTAAATGTTGACTAACAATTAACCGGTGAATGTATCAATATGGAAGAAAAAATAATTTAGATTTCAATTTTGAGAAATGAAAAGTTTAAATATATAAAAATATGTAGAGTTTAGGTGTAGATTTGTGAATTAAGGGAAAAACAAAAACAAAAAGTATATATGAGTTCAACCTACGCATGCCATCATTTTCCTCAATTCCGTTTCATTGCTGAGATTCTGGGAGTTCATCTTTCACCGTGTACGCATATAGAAACCCTACACCCTGTATATGTGATGTGACCTACTAATCTGTGGACCTTGCATATTGGTATGTTAGTTATATTGGTTCTTTTGATCAACAAATTTGTTCATATTGGAACATTCTTTTTTTTTATAATTATGGTTTTTTTTTAATTTACTGTTTATAAATAGATAATGAATTATTTGGTCTTCTAACTTTAAAAAAAAAAATCATTTTAGCTATCTATTTAATTTTTTGGGTTTTTTACCCAAATAATACAAAAAAATTAAGAAAAGTCCAAATTGGTACACGATTTCAATTATTTACCAAAATGGTACAAACGGGTGGTGCCGCCTCTGCCACCGGCACCTTTGGTGCCGCCTGTGGCAGACCCTCAACCACCCAATTTTGTTTTTTTTTTCAGCAGTTTTTTGAGGGACCAATTAAGTAATTTTTCCAATTTTTAGAAAAGGAAGGGAAAGGTGCGGCTGTCACAGCCAACTTTAAATTTGAATAATTGCCTTCTAAGCCCTCCCTATTTATTATTTTCTTTTTATTCCCCTTCAACTCAGTATATTGTGTTTAAACAAACAATTAATCTATTTTATAGTTAAATAAGCCCTTTACTTATGGTTTTTACTCATAAAATTTTGTAGTAAAATAATATTTAATCCTCCTAAAATTTAATAAATAATTTTAAGAAATTTATCATAAAATTTTTAGCTTTGCACCCTTCCTATATTTATAAATTTATCTCAATCCCACAACATAAAATTTTCGGCTTCATCTATGCAAGAAAAAAAATAATAATAGTTGTAGTATAAGATATTCAACGTTAAAAACAAATAAAGCTTTAAATCATAAAAGAAAAAAAAGAAATGATACTTATCATTTTGAAAAAATGTTGTAAAAAAGTGTAATATGTTAATTTCAAGTGTTTAATATTATTATCGTAAAATTACAGTTAAAAGTTAAAATATCTATTTTAGACATAATGATGGGAAGTAAAAAAATTAAATAACTTAATATAATGATATATGACATATAAATTTTAAATATCTAAATTATTTTTAATATTTAATTTAAATATATAAATAGATATTATTAATAATATAATATCAATTACTCTTAGTAATATAATAATAACTATTAAATCTATGCATATATGAAATTTGAAGAGTGCAAAAATGTATATCATAATGTTTACGATTTCCAAACATGTGCCCTAAGAGTAAAGTATTGTTAATTGTGTAAAGTAAAGCTAAAATAAAGCTATTTTAACATTAAAGTAAAGCTATTTAAAAATATAAACTAATTTACATCTTATGTTGGTGTAAATTTGATGAGAATAATTATTAAATAAAAATATATTTTAATTTAATCAACAAGTTTTTAAATTTTATAAGTAAAAACCATAAGTAAAGGGCTTATTTAACTATAAAAATAGATTAATTGTTTGTTTAAACACAATATACTGAGTTGAAGGGGAATAAAAAGAAAATAATAAATAGGGAGGGCTTAGAAGGCAATTATTCAAAATTAAAGTTGGCTGTGACAACCGCACCTTTCCCTTCCATTTTTAAAAATTGGAAAAATTGCTTAATTGGTCCCTCAAAAAAACTGCTGAAAAAAAAAACAAAATTGGGTGGTTGAGGGTTTGCCACAGGCGGCACCCAAAGGTGCCAGTGGCAGAGGCGGCACCAAAGGTGCCGGTGGCAGAGGCGGCACCACCCGTTTGTACCATTTTGGTAAATAATTGAAATCGTATACCAATTTGGACTTTTCTTAATTTTTTTGTATTATTTGGGTAAAAAACCCTAATTTTTTTACTTCTTTTAATCATTTGCGTTGTTTGTTAAATCGCTCCAAAATATATAATGTTTATTAACTTTGTTAATGTGGTATCCATGTGATAGTCCACATGTATGCCACATTAGCAATTAATCAATTTTAAAAATTTTAAATTTTTTTTTGAATTTTAAATTTTAAAAATTTAATTGTTGACGTGGCATCCACGTGTAACAAACATTAATTTTTCTATTCATTTTGAGATGTTTTGACGAACAACGCAAGTCAAGGGTTAACAGAGGTGAAAAATTAAAATAACATTTTCTATAAAATTCAACTTTCAAAATTCATTACTATTCTTCGTCTTAATAATGCTATATTGAAAGTTCCAACCTAAGACATTAACACCATGTTTGGTTGGGTGTAATGGCATAGCCATTACACCCCTATTCCGTGGGCCCACCTAATGCTTTTGTTTGGTTCACCGTTTCTTCATTCGGCCGCATTACCTATTACTTTTCTATTCCCTCAAACGCGTAATAGGGATTCAGTGCTGAAAGCTCTGAATGGCCATTCCGACCATCGCCGAATAGAAATGAAGAAAATTTTTCCCAAAATCTCCTTCAGACTTTCTCTACAAATGCGTTCAAAGTTACTTCTTTTATCACAACAATACACTTTCAGGTTAGCAGATTTTTCTTTTCAAGTTTAACTTCGTTTGGTTTCTGTTCTTGCAACAATCAAATTTTATTTTAGAACCTCCTCCGCCTCCTAGGCCAACCCACGGCTGCCATCGAGCTGCCTCGTTTCCTTTTCAATATTTGCTCCAACCTTCCACACCATCACTTAACTTTCAAAGTCTCTTTTATCTTAAAAAAGAAAAGAAGTTGATTTTGGAAGAAACCCAATAATCATCATCAATTAAAAAGTTCAAATTCAACATTTCTTGGATTAAAGAAAAAACAGAGAAAGAATAGAAAAAATGGATATTACTGCCAGAGCTTCGGGGAAAGTTATTCTCGCCGATGAACATGCCGTGGTTCATGGATATACTGTTGTTTCTTCCTCCATTGATCTCTATACTGTTGTCTCTCTTCGTCTTTACTCTGGTATCTCTCTCTCTTTCTTTATTTATTCACATGATATGTAAGTATGTAACTATTGATCTTTTTGAGATTGTTTAAATGATGATTGTCAGACACCCTTTCGAGATCATAGAAAATTATAAGTAAGTTCCCACGTTTAGCTTGTTTCTTACTTGCTTTCTATTGTTTTTCATGTAATTTGTTGGATGATGATTGATGAGGGGATCTCCCTTGACTTTATTTCATTTCATTTCATTGTGTTTGATTTCATTTCATTTCTTTCTATTGTTTTTTAACTCTTTTTTTTTTTTGCAGCGATTGGGTTTAATGTAGAGACTATACAATACAACAACATCAAGTTTCAAGTATGGGATTTTGGTAAGTTAACGTTAATAAATCTGAAATAGCAGCTGATGTAGTTTATACAAATGGAGTTCAATTTAATTTGTCGAATCATTGAAATTTGCCTTAATCCTTTTACTTAAAATTGAATCATTGAATTTCATTTTTGATTCTATAGTTATCTGGTTGGCCTGCTTGCATTGGCATTTGCCACGAGACCTTTGGGAATTTTAGTTATAGTTTGAATTGTATAAGATTATATCAGCAGAAACTTTTGTGTCTTAAATTTACAGAGAAATTGTTTCAGTTGTTAAGTTTAAACATGTAGCTCCGTTTTGCTTATCAGCTTTGAGATTCTATAAAGTTGTAACATTCATTTAACTCTTTGTTCCAGTTTAAATCAAATGTAGTTTTGTTTTTTGCAGGTGGTCAGACAAGCATCAGGTACTTGTTTTTAAGCAATGTTTTCTCAAGGAAACATCCCAATGCTTTTGGTACAGATGAGATTTCAATTGATTTGTTAAAGTAGCTTTAACTGTTGTGGCGTGTCTTTTAACTAATAGAGATGCAACCTCT
The DNA here is from genome assembly GCA_005393395.2 of Gossypium australe. Lineage (NCBI taxonomy): Eukaryota > Viridiplantae > Streptophyta > Magnoliopsida > Malvales > Malvaceae > Gossypium > Gossypium australe. The sequence goes on along the minus strand of CM016616.1, from coordinate 134,568,581 downwards.
AAGTTACTTTGCTTCCTCTATTTAGTTAATTCTGATATGGGGATATCTTGTGGGTTTTTCTGGCTACTCTTTAGCTGGACAATAAGGTGAGATGAAAGAAGATTCATCATTTTTCATTTATTTACTCAGGAAGGAGTTTTGTTTTTCGAAATTTTTCATTGCCAATTTGCTTTCTTTGTGATGATTTTAGTCCTTTCATCGGGCAATTTGCTGCTTGTTGAACACGCCGATTGACTTCACCACCCTCCAACACTCGTCTTCCACTTTTCTTTTTAATCTGCATTTTTTACAGGCCATATTGGAGATGCTATTTCCCAAATACACAATGAATAATTTATGTTGTTGATTCAAGTGACACTGATAGAATTGGAATAGCCAAGGAAGAATTTCATGCCATTTTAGAGGTACTCTTATGTCTAAACTGGCTAGTCATGTCTCCCTCAACTCCTCTGTAACTCTTTTAATGTCATATGGTAGATGCTGATTGAATCATTAAACTGTTGGGCAGGAGGATGAACTTAAAGGTGCAATAGCCCTAATTTTTGCTAACAAGCAGGTGAACACTACATTTGCTTTATACTCTACCATTCAAAGCTGCAAAAGTAGTTGTAAAATGTTTTACTCTGCATAGGATAAGATTTCCATGATCTTGATCTTTCAAGATTTACAATTTTAAAACACAGTTGTTCAAAATAAACAGGATCTACCTGGTGCGCTTGATGCTGCTGCCGTGACCGAGGCTTTGGAGTTGCACAAATTAAAAAACCGTCAGTGAGCAATATTTAAAACATGTGCAGTCAAGGGTGAAGGACTTTTTGAGGGCATGGACTGGTAAGTACAGCTTCTTTGTTTATCTCTAGTAACACAACTGTTTATGTTACATTTCAAGAAGTTTATGTCTAGTCTAGTATCTAGTCATGATAGTTGTTTAGTATCAAACTTTTTACATTGGGATGTAGGTTTTTACAGGAACTGTTTTTGAGAGTTCCATCTTTATGATAATATGGAGGCGTTCCTAATTTAGGGTTCTGTATTTGTGCTTTCAACGGGAACCTTCTAAAAACAATGACAAAACTAGGGAAATTTAAAAGCAACAAGAATGTTAATCTGTTATAGATGCTTAGTCAAATCAGATATCAATGTGAAGGCATATCATTTCATTAAAAAAATTAAAAGCTTTTGCGGGAACACGGTCATAAATATTAGGTTTAGATGTAAAGGTACAAGTACCTCATTTCATTATTGTTATGGTATCATTCTTCTGCTTTTCCACTGAAACATCTTGTATTGCATTGTGTTATCTTTTAGATTGACGTGGAAAAACTTGCAGGATTTCTTCCTTTGCACCTTATTGTAGTGCTTGTGTCATCTGATAGAGATAAAGCTCTGCTCAGATATTTATTATGTAGCATCCGGATTTTACGTACTCTGTGTGAATTAGCCCCTCACCATACTAGACTTGAGCAGGTTGCACTATTTATACACATCTGGTTGTTTTTCTATTCTAATAATTTTAACTCTCTTTTTGTTCCATTATTTGCTGCGTCTGTTCTTGAATATAACAAGGGCTTGATACAAATTGAACTGCAATAAAAGGGCTTGATATCAGAACGTTGTGATCCAGAATGGAGAAAGTTAATGGAAGAGTATTGGTTGTTTGAGCCAGCAAGCAGGCCATCATTTACAGAGATAACAAATAGGTTGCGCCAAATGTCTGCGGCATTGCAACCCAAACAGTGTACTCCAATTAGATGAAAAACAAATGGAAATCTCCCTTGTAAGTCGTACATACGTACATACAGACAGGCAGATAGAAAAAAAAAAGAAACAAAGAGAAAGTATAGATTCATGGATATAAAGAGAACTTACAAAATTCCCTGTAACTTTTTGAAGTCAATCTGTTTGTAAATTTTATATTTATAACTAGCTAGAGACTGCTCTTTCTTGCAAGCAAGTGGTAAGGATTCTTCTTTGTTTCGAGCCAACAATATACACAAAGGGATTTACTTACACTAATATGAAACATAAAAAATATGAAGTAAATTGAAAACAAAATATTTGTATACATAACAAAATTTTGTAGAAAAAAGACTGAAATAACAGAGAAATAAAACCAAATTGTAACAGCCCGAATGTGACCCTAATCGGAATGGTGGTTTCGGGGACCACGAATCCGAGTTGGGATAATATATTAATGCTAATTTCGATGTTTATTATGTGTGAATTAGTAAGTGTGAAATTTTAGTATTGAATTTTAATCGGTTGATGCTTGAATTTCAATAAAGGGGTAAAATGTATAAAAGAGAAGCTTAGTAGTTGAATGTGTAAGTAGTAATTGAAGGTAGCTCCTTTAGTTGAGGTACTAGAAGTGAAATTTTGCCAAAAGCATAAGGTGAGTGGCCGGCCATCATTGTGCATGTAATAGTGCTTTAAATTTTTAATTGGTTTTAATTGTTTATTAATTATTTTAATACTTTAATAATAAAACAAGAAAAGATGAAAGGGGGTGTTCATCTTTCTTCCTTGTGATTGTCGTAAGTTGCTAAAGAAAAAGAGAGGAGAGCTTAGCTCCATTCAGCTTTGTTGGAGCTTAATTAAAGTGAGTATTTAGCTTATTTTCTCATGATTTTTATATTTTGGTATAGTTGTTTTAAGTTATTAGCAGCCCATGTGAAAATTTTGTATATAGAGCATGTATGCGTGTGGTACCATTGTTAATAATTTGAGCTTTGAGATGATTTTAACATTTAGATGAAAGACTTGTATTAGATAAATATAAGTTGTTTTTTGGGTTGTTGATGAATGTGGGTAAATTAGGATTTTTTTTAAAGAAAAGAATATAGAGTTAGATTGTTAAAGAAATGAATTAGATAGATTGGTAATAGAGGAATGAACATTCGGTCCTTGTTGAATGTAGTCAAATTCTTAATATTGTGAGTTTTGAGTTACAAGGACTAGTTTGTAAACATTGAATTCGATGGGGGTAAAATGGTAAATTGTAATATTGTGAATTTATAGATTAAATTGAATGGAAATTTATTAAAATGAATTTAATTTGAACCTAATTAGATCAAGATCCAAAGGAGACGGGATTGGACTGGGGAAAAACAAAGTTACACGAATAGCCGGGATACTCAATTTCATTGACTTTCGAAGTAAGTTTTTAAGCTACTTTGGTTGAATTAAATTCTTATTTTTATGGAATATTAATGTGTATATGATTGATTGAATAAAGCTTATTAAATTAGGTAAGGCCGAATGTAACATTAGGGTAAGGTATATGTGGCCGAATGTATGGTTGAATTATGCATCAAATTTCCTATATATATTTGAAATAGATGAACATTTATGTGTTAAGTAATAGACATGTGTGGACCTTGAATAGGTGATGATATAATCAAATGAACAACTTTTTGTATGTATGGGTGTGACTGAATGGATGGTAAACCATAAGAAGAATGGTTTGGTTTCAAAATATACTTTATGTGCATTAGAGATTGCCGAAACTGATGGGATGGAATTGTATTAATAATTTATGATGAATATGTGTTTTGAAATGGTGTATAGTTGATAATATTGATAGTGAAATTATATATGTTTATGTTTATGTGATTGAGGAAATGATCGGCTACGGGCACTATGTGTGCGGATTTATTCACCGAGCACTGTGTGCGCGAGATCGGTTGAATGGCACTGTGTGTGTGGAATTATTCACCGAGCACTGTGTGTGCGAGATCGGTTGAATGGCACTATGTGTGCGAATTAAATTACCGAGTACTGTGTGTGCGAAATCGGTCGATGGGCACGAAATGTGCGAGAATTACGCAATGGCACTAAGTGTGCGATACATTGCAAGCAATGGCACTAAGTGTGCGATACATTGCAAGCAACGACACTAAGTGTGCGATACGTTATGTAATGATTTGTCCAGCTTGTACGGGTGGTTAAATTGTCTAGAAATCTTACCAATTGAGTGGAAGTGTTTGAGAAATGGTATATAGGTAATTCAAATGTGACAATCTAATAATTAGTACTATTGAGGTGAGTTGATCTTACTTATAAACTTACAAAAATGTAATAGAATTGCTTATATGTGAGCTTGATTCGAATTTACATAAAGTATGTGAAGGTTAGGTTTGAAGTCTATTTGAAGTGGTGAATTACTGAACGGTAATAAACCATGCTCAATTGTGTACACGGAATGGATAATGATCATATTATTTGATCAAGATTTTTTTATATCGATTAGTTGTATATATTTTTATATATATAAGCTTAAAACTTACTAAGCTATAATAGCTTACTGAAACACCCCAAACCCGGCCCACGAGCCCTGACCGGATCTGGTATGTTCCCCGTGTAAACCGTTTCAAATTCTTTTGCTTCTTAGGAAAAACTTGTGCGATTTTTTAAAAAAATATTGTTTTGGGTTGGGCTTGAGTTGAAAATGAATTCGATTTTATATTGAAAACCCTTTTTAATTTTAAGTGATAAAACATATAGAGTATATTCAAAAATAAATTACTTAATCTTTAACTTAATAAATATTTGTAACATAATAAATCAAAGTGAAGTAAAGAAATTCAACTATGGCCTTATTACATCAAATAATCCCAAAATTAAAATTTAAAATACTTAAAATAAAATAAAAGTCCAAATCGTAAATTTCTTGCTGTGCATGGCCAACCGTAAGCTTCTGCCGAGCCCGATCCATTACTGTTCGTCACCTGAAAATAGTCCCACAACGGGGTGAGTCAACAGACTTAATGTGTACACAACACTAAGTCCAAATAGATTTAGGCATACCATACATATCAAACCATATAATAACCCATATAGCAAATAGTAATGCAACTTATTCACATGTGCTCACTTATTGGGCTTGGCCCATAACCATATCACATTCTTATAATAGGGTAGTTAACCACATAATTTCCACATACTGGGCTTTAGCCCATTTCCACACTGATCCACATTCATATACTGGGCTTGGCCCTTTTCTTAATAATCCACATATCAACTGGGCTTGGCCCATTTCCACATTAAATATTCATATCAGATATAATATGCAAAGTGCACCCAACCCAACCTAGGGTCCATCCTCTACGCACCCCCGTATCCAGCCTACCACACACAAGGGGATTAACAAATCACCCTCCCCTTTTCACTCCAAAGGCAATCAATGCCGTCCACATGCAATTAAGCACAATAATCCACAACGCGACCTTAGTCAGCGCCAATCCGCAATGTAGCCGTAGCTAACACCAAAACCACGATGGGACACATAGTCACTCATCAACCACGATATGGCACATAGCCTATATCAACCACGATGAGGCACAGAGCTACTCATCAAACCACGCAAACTTAATCGCAAATAAATCCACGACGTGACCTCAGTCAACGTCAATCTACGATGTAGCTCAAGGCTAACATCAAACCACGTACTCGAAGTACACCCGTACCTTCTTTCATATCCCAACCCATGCATATGCAACAAGTAATAGTGACATAATAATAAATGCATGCACATGTTATTAAGGCAATCAATCACATTTCCACAGGCATAGTCACATTCACATCGGCACCTTCACATTCTTATCATTATTCTCATGTTACACATAACATATTTCATAATCCTAGTAGGAGTAGGAAACGTACCTGAGTACTTTTGTACCATAGCATGGTACTTAGCCATATTCACATTCTTATAACATACATGCATATTTAAATATTTCCATAAACTTATTAAGAATTAGTGTGGGGTACACACCTGATTCGCTTAGGGTTTCCAATCCAAATCCCGAAAAGCTTGATATAATGCCTTAGATCTTAGATCTCTACATTTAATCAATCATTTAATACTTAGTAAAGAACTATTCGGCCATAAATCCAAATCCTAGTAGGATTAGTACACTAAAACTTACCTTGGTGTCGAATTGACTATAGTCAAATCCCGAAAACTTTGTTGTACACCTTTTTGCATTCGGCCAAACATTAAGTCACATCATAGGTTAGTTTCGGCTTTTAAACAAAGTAAGAAATAGATCTAGATATCCAAAATAGGCCTTGGTTATAGACACCTACCTTGTGGATTTTAAATCCCGAAACTCACCGAATAACTAGGGAACACGCAGCTTATGGTGTACCTTCGGGAAAAGAACTTCTCCTTGTAGTCGACGCTTAGTAAATCCCGAAAGATCTCTTCAAGGTTTCGGCAACAAGATATTAATGGGGTTAGTCCTAGATTTCGGCAAATCTTAAAAGAAAAAGGATGAAACCGAATGAGATCTTACCCTTACTTTAGATATCGACATTTCCTTTGCTTGAAGTCTCAAACTATTCGGCTATGGCCTTGATCTTAGCAAGCTTTCGGCTTTTGGAGGGATTAGAAAGAAAAGAGAAAAAGAGAATAATGGCAGAGAGAATTCGGCAGAGAGAAGAGGAGAAACTTTAGAGAATTTCGGCAGAGGTTTTCTTGAAGAGAAAAGTATGAATGAAGAATAGCCTTACTCTCCCTTTTATAGCCGAAATTAATAGGCTAGAGTCCCTTACTTGGCCACCACTCTTCTATTTGATAGCTTTATCCCTTGAATTATCACTTTATAAAAAGAATTAATCCAACTATTAACTCTTGAAAATAATGATAAATAAATCCCTTATTTATCCCCTATTTAGGCGAAATTTAAAGAGAATAAAACTCCTCTTTTAAGAGCCTTAATGCCGTCCACCTCTCTGCTTCTGGAAGTAAAAATAAAACTTCTTTTATTTGCTTCCCAAGTGACTCGAACTCAGGCCCAACACCCTTGCATGTGGCGCCATTCCCAGAGGCCCTAAGTGGCATCTTCAGGCCACTTTTCCAAGCCTGCTTGTGTGTCAAATTCCTCCTACTAATTTTCTTAAGGCCACCTTGCCTTAATTTCCTCTTTTTAAACCTTAAAACTTGACATTTCTCTACATTTCCAAGTTTCCAAAAATTTTCGTTTGCCTCCTTTAAACTTAACATTTCCTTACATTTCCAAGTTTCCAGAAATGTTCACTTTCCTCTTTTGAATCATTTCCAAATCATTTCCTTACCTTTCTTAGTTTCCAAAAAGGTTCACTTTTCTCTTTTAAACTAACATTTCCATACATTTCCAGGTTTCCAAAAATTCAAAACATAGTCATAACACATAAGACATGTCATTTCTTACAATTAAACCGAAAATGCATAGGCCTTTTCAGGATGTTACTGTTCTACCCCCTTAAAATAATTTCGTCCTCGAAATTACTTACTAACAAACAGTCGTACTTCCTAGCTCACCACACTACGCTACTACGCACACACTCTGATCTTAAGAAACTATCATACTTTCTAGGCACATTCTCTTAGTTTACAATCAAGGTCCATACACTTACTAACAACATAAGAACGAACTGACTTTACAAAACAACAATGCAATTAAGGTATTCCAGAACCACGTCCCCTAGAGCTCATTTCTACGATCGTGCTTTAATCTAATTAAGAAATTTTATGAATTAGCCTTTATTCCACTGATTACCCGCGAAGAAGTTTTATGAAAAGAATTTAGGAGTGGTTCTTTCGTATTCATACATGCACACAGTCTTTACATTCATACATTCATCAATCAATTATGAACTTTCGTTCATTCAGAGAAATGTTGTAGTTTTCATTGTTGCTGTTTTCCACTACCTAGGGGTATTTCGTAATTTGTCCTACAGGGGTATTTCGTAATTTTTCAAAAGAAAAAGTTCTTGGTGATTTTTTCAAAAAGTATTTTGGAATTTTTAAATTCCCGGGGCACTTTGGAAGTTTTGAAATCCGGGGGTATTCGGTAATTTTGGAGCTCGGGGGTATTTTGGTAATAAACCAGGGTAAATTTGTAAATCTTACTAAATCAAGGGTATTTCAGCATTTGCAAACTTGAGGGTTCTTTTTGAGAATTCTATTTTCCAAAACGGTGAGGTTGCAAAAATTTTGGAATTCAGGGTCATTTTGGTAATTTTGTAAGTTAGGGGCAATTTCGTAATTTTTTTCCAAATCGGAGCATTTTGGACTTTTGCAAAATAGAGGTTTGGGATACTTTTACAAAATAAGAGAGTTTTATTGAAATCGGGGTAATATGGTAATTTTCAAATCCCAATGGCAGTTTTGTAATTTTACAACTAGGGGTATTTTAATAATTTTCACAATCAAGAATATTTGAGAGAATTTTTAAAATCGTGTTTGCAATTCAAAGGGTAATTTTTTAAAAGTTTGAAAACTAGGGTTTCCATAAAAAAAATGCGGCTGGTCCCTTTCGGGTTTTAGTTAAAGGTTTAGCCCATGAATAAGTCCTCTTGGTTAGGGTGAACCGAAGCTACGCACCAGGTAGGATTCCTGCGAAGAGGAGGTGAGTCACTAGGACTGCTTAAATACCAGGCTCTTCCGGATCCAATCCTAGACATGTGCACAATGGTTGCCACACCCTAACTCGGCGACTTAGACACAGGTTTGTTTAATTAGGCAATTAAGTCTTATGTAGTTGTTGGGGTAACTAGTCCTAGGGTTCAAATACTTATCATGCTAATCTACGTTCCATTCCACTTCTACCCTTTTACAATTCACAATATAAATCACCCAAAGGTTAGGGGCACTTACCTGGTGGACTTCGGGTCGGAGACTTAGGTGCCATGCCAGAAAAACCTGCTTATTTCCAAAAATATTTTCATAAAAACTCATTTGGGCTCGATTTGAAAACGTTTTGGGCCTTAAACCACAGGCCGAGAGTTTAAAACTGGGCTCGATTTGAAAACGTTTTGGGCCTTAAACCACAGGCCGAGAGTTTAAAACTGGGCTCTGATACCAAATTGAAACACCCTAAACCCGGCCCACGAGCCCTGACCGGATCTGGTATGTTCCCCGGTGTAAACCGTTTCAAATTCTTTTGCTTCTTAGGAAAAACTTGTGCTATTTTTTAAAAAAATATTGTTTTGGGTTGGGCTTGAGTTGAAAACGAATTCGATTTTATATTGAAAACCCTTTTTAATTTTAAGTGATAAAACATATAGAGTATTCAAAAATAAATTACTTAATCTTTAACTTAACAAATATTTGTAACATAATAAATCAAAGTGAAGTAAAGAAATTCAACGATGGCCTTATTACATCAAATAATCCCAAAATTAAAATTTAAAATACTTAAAATAAAATAAAAGTCCAAATCGTAAATTTCTTGCTGTGCATGGCCATCCCTAAGCTTCTGCCGAGCCCGGTCCATTACTGTTCGTCACCTGAAAATAGTCCCACAACGGGGTGAGTCAACAGACTCAATGTACACAACACTAAGTCCAAATAGATTTAGGCATACCATACATATCAAACCATATAATAACCCTATAGCAAATAGTAATGCAACTTATTCACATGTGCTCACTTATTGGGCTTGGCCCATAACCATATCACATTCTTATAATAGGGTAGTTAACCACATAATTTCCACATACTGGGCTTAGCCCATTTCCACACTGATCCACATTCATATACTGGGCTTGGCCCTTTTCTTAATAATCCACATATCAACTGGGCTTGGCCCATTTCCACATTAAATATTCATATCAGATATAATATGCAAAGTGCACCCAACCCAACCTAGGGTCCATCCTCTACACACCCCCGTATCCAGCCTACCACACACCAGGGGATTAACAAATCACCCTCCCCTTTTCACTCCAAAGGCAATCAATGCCGTCCACGTGCAATTAAGCACAATAATCCACAACGCGACCTCAGTCAGCGCCAATCCTCGATGTAGCCGTAGCTAACACCAAAACCACGATGGGACACATAGTCACTCATCAACCACGATATGGCACATAGCCTACATCAACCACGATGAGGCACAGAGCTACTCATCAAACCATGCGAACTTAATCGCAAATAAATCCACGACATGACCTCAGTCAACGTCAATCCACGATGTAGCTCAAGGCTAACATCAAACCACGTACTCGAAGTACACCCGTACCTTCTTTCATATCCCAACCCATGCATATGCAACAAGTAATAGTGGCATAATAATAAATGCATGCACATGTTATTAAGGCAATCAATCACATTTCCACAGACATAGTCACATTCACATCGGCACCTTCACATTCTTATCATTATTCTCATGTTACACATAACATATTTCATAATCCTAGTAGGAGTAGGAAACGTACCTGAGTACTTTTGTACCATAGCATGGTACTTAGCCATATTCATATTCTTATAACATACATGCATATTTAAATATTGCCAAAAACTTATTAAGAATTAGTGTGGGGTACACACCTGATTCGCTTAGGGTTTCCAATCCAAATCCCGAAAAGCTTGATCTAATGCCTTAGATCTTAGATCTACATTTAATCAATCATTTAATACTTAGTAAAGAACTATTCGGCCATAAATCCAAATCCTAGTAGGATTAGTACACTAAAACTTACCTTGTTGTCGAATTGACTATAGTCAAATCCCGAAAACTTTGTTGTACACCTTCTTGTATTCGGCCAAACATTAAGTCACATCATAGGTTAGTTTCAGCTTTTAAACAAAGTAAGAAATAGATCTAGATATCCAAAATAGGCCTTGGTCGAATGTTATAGACACCTACCTTGTGGATTTTAAATTCCGAAACTCACCGAATAACTAGGGAACACGCGGCTTATGGTGTACCTTCGGGAAAAGAACTTCTCCTTCCTTATAGTCGACACTTAGTAAATCCCGAAAGATCTCTTCAAGGTTTCGGCAACAAGATATTAATGGGGTTAGTCCTAGATTTCGGCAAATCTTAAAAGAAAAAGGATGAAACCGAATGAGATCTTACCCTTACTTTAGATATCGACAATTCCTTTGCTTGAAGTCTCAAACTATTCGGCTATGGCCTTGATCTTAGTAAGATTTCGGCTTTTGGAGGGATTAGAAAGAAAAGAGAAAAAGAGAATAATGGCAGAGAGAATTCGGCAGAGAGAAGAGGAGAAACTTTAGAGAATTTCGGCAGAGGTTTTCTTGAAGAGAAAAGTATGAATGAAGAATAGCCTTGCTCTCCCTTTTATAGCCGAAATTAATAGGCTAGAGTCCCTTACTTGGCCACCACTCTTCTATTTTGATAGCTTTATCCCTTGAATTATCACTTTATAAAAAGAATTTAATCCAACTATTAACTCTTGAAAATAATGATAAATAAATCCCTTATTTATCCCCTATTTAGCCGAAATTTAAAGAGAATAAAACTCCTCTTTTAAGAGCCTTAATGCCGTCCACCTCTTTGCTTCTGGAAGTAAAAATAAAACTTCTTTTATTTGCTTCCCAAGTGACTCGAACTCAGGCCCAACACCCTTGCATGTGGCGCCATTCCCAGAGGCCCTAAGTGGCATCTTCAGGCCACTTTTCCAAGCCTACTTGTGTGTCAAATTCCTCCTACTAATTTTCTTAAGGCCACCTTGCCTTAATTTCCTCTTTTTAAACCTTAAAACTTGACATTTCTCTACATTTCCAAGTTTCCAAAAATTTTCGTTTGCCTCCTTTAAACTTAACATTTCCTTACATTTCCAAGTTTCCAGAAATGTTCACTTTCCTCTTTTGAATCATTTCCAAATCATTTCCTTACCTTTCTTAGTTTCCAAAAAGGTTCACTTTCCTCTTTTAAACTTAACATTTCCATACATTTCCAGGTTTCCAAAAATGTTCAAAACATAGTCATAACACATAAGACATGTCATTTCTTACAATTAAACCGAAAATGCATAGGCCCTTTTCAGGATGTTACAGCTTACTTGGTGTGTTTGATGCATTGTTCATTAGATTTGAAGCGAAGCTTGAGCTCGGGGATCGTCGTCGAAGTCGATTACATTATCAACTCTTTTGGTACCCTTTTTGTTTTTCAAACCCAAGGTCCATGGCATGTATAGACTAAGCTACTTGTTGAGATGTTTCTTATAAAGGAGTAAATGTGAATGTACAAGGATGCCATGCGAAAACGGCTATCTTATTTTGTTTTAGCTGACTTGTTTATGCATGGTAAAATGTATATATTTATACTTGTAATGTCATTTGATAATGCTTAAATATGTATGGCTTTGCGGTAAGCATTTAGGGTAAAATTTTATACTTTGATAAAATGTACCTATGGTACGCATAAATGCATATGTAAATTATGTTTGATTCATGCATATCATATATTTAAGAATTGAATGAACATAGGTACCATTATTTGCATGTACTGTATGTTAAATGCATAAATAAAATACTAGGTTATGAGTTGATCTTGTTTGGAGTTTAGGTTTACATTTGAATGCTAACTATATTCGGTTATGTGAAATGAGTATTAAGGTATGATTATGAGGTTATATTCGGTTATGTGAAATGAGTATTAAGGTATGATTATGAGGTTATAATTACATAAGTGTATATATATATATATATATATATATATATATATGTACGTAAGTAATGGTCATTGCCGAATGGGATGAATGAATATGTGAATTGATGAATCGGTTGATATTTATGTACATGTTATGCTATAATGCAAAATGGTTACATATGCAAATGGTATGATCTTAAGTGATAATGAAATAAGAAATTTATGAAATCCATAATGATGTATGCGTTAATAATAATAAAAAAAAGGGGTACATGATTGAATGCAAGGTTGATTATAGAAAAGGAGTAAACTGATTATTACCGTATGCTTATTTAGTCTTTGATGGTGAATGATTTAATGAGTAATGAGTCACTAGTTGTTAATGATTTTATTTGTGAAGTGTTAGTAAATGTCTTGATATTTGACTAGGGATACGGCTTTATTTTCGATAGTATGAGTTGGTATACTATATTTAAGTGGTAACATGTATAAAAGTGCATTCGATGAGTGTTGAGGTCGGGTAATACGTCGTAACCCTATTCCGGCGACAGATAAGGGTTAGGGGTGTTACACAAATAATAACCAAAACAAATTAATTTATCGAAAAGATGGAAGTTTAAATGTAATAGAAAAGTCTTACAATAATTGGAACACATCATGTATGGTTAATACGCCCTCATAGTTCGATCAAAGGCTACCCATTGCAGTAGTTTTCGGTTGCAGTAGTTGAACAAATTGTTGTTATCATATTATTATAAAGGATAAAATAAAATATAAAAAATATGTTTTTATTAAAATTGACTATTAAAATAAAATGTTATTAGAGGATTATCATAATGTATGTTAAACTTCATTTTATATTATTATTAAAATAAAATTACTATTAAAATTGACTATTAAAATAAAATGTTAATATATATTAAAATTATTATTAAATATTATTAATAATTATATTAAGAATGTTATTAAATTATATTTATTTTATTAAATTGTATTTAATAATAATTATGTTACAATATGATTAAATTATTTATGTTTACTTTATTAAAATATTTAATAATAATCTTATTAAAATTTAATAACAATAATCATCTACTTATAAAAATTCTGTTAAGGGTACTTTGGTCATTTAAACATTTTTCCTTATGCTATTACAACTTCATTCCATTTAACCAAACACAAACACAAGAATACTATTACAATGTAGTGTAAAATTACGTTTCTTGCTAAGCTTCGCTCTCTTTATTGGGTAAAAGCATCCAAGGAAGGGTGTATTGTAATTGAATCCCAACGGTGGTGGAATCCACGAAGGGGGAGGGACCTAGGTTGGGGATTGTGTGGCACGCGCCTCCTTGTAGCGTTATCAAGTTTAACGTCAATGGAGTAGCGTGTGGAGAATCTGGACCTGTTGGTTGCGGAGGGGTTCTACGTGATCATAGTGGTAAGATTCTAGGCAAGTCGAATGAAGGTGAATTGAGAACAATTATATTGGCTTTTCATATGATTATTGAATCAAAATAGAAAAATGTAAAAAAAAAAAAAATCATTGTGGAATAAATTTTAAGGTGGTTGTTTCGTGGTGCACTGGTATTGAATAAAGACCATGAAAATATTGGGATTGCTTTAAACTGCTAAGAAATATTTGTACGAGTCTGAATGTTGTTGCTTTTGGGCATGTTTTTAAGGAGGATAATAATAAATTAGCGGATGCGCTAGCTAATAGAGGTATTGATAGATCCTCGATATTTCTTATTTGTTTGTAAAACTCAGTTCATGTATTAGTTTGTGTGTTTGCACTGACTAGTGTTAATAAAACTGACTCTCCGATATAAATCTTCCATTTTTACAAGGAAAATTAAGGAGCAGAACCAGACCCCTTCATAGAGGTTCCATTCCATTCCGTTTCATTTTGTGGGGGATAATTGATTAGTTTTAATTTTCATCAAAGAAAAGTCATACAACTTCAGTTGTATATGTATATACTATATAATGTATTTTTCCTGGTACATGCAATGCCCTTTGTTTAACAGATTAAAATAAACACTCAATATTTAGGATCCAACAACTCCTCTCCAGAAGCCTCGTGATGTTTGATCTAAAACATCAATCAATCTCTTCAAAAGAAGACTTTTTTTTTTATTTTTTTATTTCAGAATAAAAAGCAACAAGAAAACAAGTACAAAAACAAATTTAATCTTTTCTAATTACTCAAATTAGAATGAAGGAAACTCAGAAAGTTTTTGAGAAAAACAAGGGAAACAGCAACCTTTCATATATTCTGAGTATAGAACAGCTTCATATGCATATTTTTCCCAGAAACAGCAAAGATAAAAAAGAGAAACTTTAGCATCACACGACAGTAGTAACAGCAAAACATTCTATTTAAGGTTTAAAGTAAAGTAAACTTTCAAGGTGACAGTAAGGGGACATGTTTGTTTCAGGGTTATTGACAAGTGTGACAGACATTGTTTTCTGGGTTTTGGCAAGAAATGGGTTTGATCTCTTTGTTTTCGGCCTCACCCGCTTAACCTTTGGGTCTCCATTGTCCCTTCTTAATGGTATAAAAGGTGTATATATATGTAGTAAATCAAGGAGATCAGTTAGGGTTAGGTTTAGGATTAGGGCATTAGGGTTTTTATATATGGAAATTTGGACAAGACATTAAAGGCCGGCTTAGGAACCTTGTAAGATTTGGGAAGGGAATATCATATTTTGTTTATTTTTATAATATTATTTAGGGTAAACTACACTTGTTAGTCACAAAACTATTGGCAATTTTTTATTTTAGTCATTCAACTATGAAAAATAATAAAATGATCACTTGAGTACTCGATTTTTTCTTTTTTGGTTATCAGTTGTTAAATGTTTGATAGAAAGATGATATAACAACTTTTAAATTTGGTACAATAGCAACATTAACCTTCAACATTCATACATGTGTCAATTTAGTCTTGATTCAAAAAATAATAATCTTTAATGTTTACACGTTGTCTATTTTTTTTTATTTTTTATTTTGCTTTTATTTGCAACTCTTTCACCTAAAAAGTTAAAAAACAAATTTATCAACTCAATTTAATTGGAAATATACAAAAAATGAAAACACCAAAAAATCTATGATAATAATTTTCGTATTTTCTCATTCTTTTAAAATTAACCCTCAATGTCATAAATAAAAGTAAAATTGCAAAGAAAAGATCAAACTACATAATATGTAACTGTTGAGGGTTAATTTTATTGGAATCCAGACTAAAAGACATAATGTATAAGTGTTGAGGGTTAAAGTTGCTATTATCTCAACTTTAGAAGCTGCCAAGTTATCTTTCCGGTAGTAGTTTAATGGTCGATGACCAAAAAAGAAAAATTCAAATTATTGTGTGACAAAAAAAGAAAAAAATTGAATAGTTGGGTGATCATTTTGTAACTTTTCATAGTTTGGTAACCAAAAAAAACTTTACTAATAGTTAGGTGACTTTCAATATAAATTACCCTATTATTTATAGGGTTGTCATTCTTTCAAATGTGTAGCTTATTAACTCCGTAAAATGATTTACATGTATCTCTTTCAATTTATTTTTATGGGATAAAATAACATTTAGTTTCTGAATTTGATAATTTTTTTAACCATAGTCTTTTAACTTTCTTTTTGTCAACATTTGTCTCAAAACTTGACAATCTTTTCCAATTTGGTTCTTAACTTAGATTTTGTTATGGTATTGATGGCGTTACACTTTGAGATTATGCCACATCATCACCTTTTTTTTTTAGATTTTTTTTTACATTTTAAATAAATTTTTTATGTTTTATATTTTATAATTTTTTTAATTTTCAAGTGATGACTTCGAAGCCAAAGAATTCAGCCTCGAAAGGTAGTGTTGCGACACCAGTCTTGTGATGTCGTGACACTAGGCGATGAATCAGAATTATTAAGCCAAGAGTGTTTCTATTCGCACAATGTATATTTATCAGCTTTAGGCTATTAATTAAACCTAAATAAGTTGGAACTTTTTGCTATAAATAGGAGTGTTTAGCCTCATTTGAGAGGCTAGGCCAAGTGAGCCACTTACTTTTTCGGTTTTTATTTTATTTCAATTTATTCCTAAACAAAATTTTGTTCTTTGTTTAACTTGGATTTGATTTTGATCCAAGAGTTTAATTAAGTAGTTTTTATTTATTTCTTTGAGGCTTTCAATTGCAATCGAAGTTACCTTTACGTCTGTTAAAGGAAAGTCGAATTTCGAGTACAAACCGACATCGAAACGAATTTATTTTCTTATTCCGTTTTCTTATTTAATTTACTGTTTTGCATGTTAAATATGAAATTAGGGATGATTGCATCTAGATCCATGAGCGGCTAATTTCCTTAAGGAGATTAACAAGCGGATGTGTAAACAATTAACAGATGAATTAGGGTTTAAACTTGAGTTAGTTGGTTTAAATTATGTGCGATTAAACCCTAGGATTGACGATCCTAGGAAGTAAATTAGGATAAACGAGATCGAAAGATAAGTTTACCGAGAAAATCATAATTTATCCCGGTCAAGAAAGTGATGTCGAGAGATAAGCGTGTATTGTTCTATTAGTTAATTAGTTAGAGGGTAATAACTGGTT
Organism: Gossypium australe; assembly: GCA_005393395.2. Taxonomy (NCBI): domain Eukaryota; kingdom Viridiplantae; phylum Streptophyta; class Magnoliopsida; order Malvales; family Malvaceae; genus Gossypium; species Gossypium australe. The sequence goes on along the minus strand of CM016616.1, from coordinate 134,551,587 downwards.
AATTAATAGCTAACTCGATAAAACCTGAGTTCTGAAGTTAATTAGGAACATTGAATTAATCTTTACCTGCTTAATTGGATTTAATTTCTATTGTTAAATTGATTGTCTTTAATTTTATTTAGTTTATGTTATTTCGATTGATTACCTTTAATTTGATTTTTCGTAATATAATTTTAGGTTATTACTATTTAGCCCTATTGATATAGAAAATTAGTCTTATTTTAATTCAACCTCCTTTGGGTACAATCCTCAAAATACTTTCCGGAGTGTTTCGTTGTAACATTATTCTATATTATAATTTGATCCGTATACTTGCGGACATTGCCGTTTTATCTCTTATTCATTTTGATGCAATATTTCCAGTCCAGATGTTCGCACGTCTAGCGGCGGTCATCCGCCTCTCCTCTTTCTTATGAATGGGGCAAGAAATCAACACTAAAAACAAGAACCAAATCCAAATAATTACGTGCAGTATTTGGAAATGTGATAGGTCAGTTGTAATATATTTGTACAATGGGGTATAGGAGTAGTCCGAGGATCGAACCCAAAGGAGATAGCGGTTAAGTGAATTCTAGCTACAAACATGCAATCAAAGAGTCTAAAAACTACTCGCAAGATACTAGTACAACAAACCATTCAAGAGTTGGATTATACTAACTAACTTACTAAAAGTTGCAAAGGACTAAATTGTAAAAAAAACTATTCAAATATCAAATACGAGCAAATACAATAACAGAGAGCGGTTGGTTGACTTTAAAATTAGGGATCTAAATTTCTATTACTCCTAAATTGACTCCATTTTACCTCTTGACCTTAACTTTACCAAATTAGACAAATTAGTTTGGTTTATCTCTTGACCTCACCAACTAACCCAAGACTTATTGAATTGGTGCCCAATAAGATCTCCTCTCATTTTCACCTATCTTGATTTTCCCTTAGGGATGTCAACCCTAAGTCTTTAAGTCTATTCGATTTAGTCCTATTTTGCAATTTAGTCCCCTAATCCAAAAATCAATTACCCTTCATTTCCATCAACTAAACCTTAAATATTTAACTACTCATAGTCATATTAAAACCCATAATCAACAAGAAATCAAATGAAAACAACATTAACTTAAATACTAAGTAAATCAATAAAAACCTAAGCTTTCTTGTAAAAACTTGGATACCACAACAATGGCACCAAGAAAAGTAAACAAGAACCTTAAAGGATCGATTTTTAATAGAGGAAATTAAAAAAAAAAACTGAATAGCATTAAACTAGGATTAAAATGTAAATACGAGAGAGTTTGAAGAATTAACTAAGTAAATAAAACCTAGCTATAGTAATAACTAACTTAACTTCCAACAATAAAATCAAGAAAGACAATAAAATATGCAGGAAAATTAAGCGTAAGCTATGGAGAAGAGAAGAGAAAACTAAACCCTAAAAGATGAAGAGAAAACTAAGGAAACTAAGCTAAAACTTGTGTCTAAGTGTCTCTCTCTCTCTCCAGCCAATATTTTGGCCTTTTTTTAGCATATTTTAGACCCAAATTTGTTGACCAATTTGCCCCTGAATGTGTGTTTTTGATTGGGGGACATGTTGGACAAAGACTACCATTTTAGTCATTTTTTCTCCCTTCAACAGTGATATCACGATATCCAGGGCTTGATACCGCGATATCCCTGGCAGTCTTGAAATGGGGGAGTCCTTAAGAGCTAGGTATTGTGATACCACTAGGAAAAGCCCCAATCCTTTTTAATTCAGCACTCCCAAACCCGGTCCAATCGTTATGGATGAATTTAGAAAGCTACATTGGCCACCGGAATGGCACAAAAAATCTTTCGTAGTTTTCAAACATACTTTTTAAACCATTTGCGTAATTCGTTCAAAACTAATGAAATCGAGAATATTAGAAATCGATGATTTCGGTATTTTATTTATTTGTAAAGTTTGATCGCTATTCAAAACTTTCATAATTTCAATCATATTTCAAAATAATTTGGTTATTAATTCAAAACTAAAGAACTTGGTTATTCATCATTATTCAGGAAAACATGTTAACTTCAGAAATCAAATGTCTTTAGAAATCTCATTTGTAAACATTAGTAAATTTGAAAACTAAGTCTAGTTTTATTAAAAACTCATTTCTCAGAATTGCAACGGAAAAAATTAATATTGACAGATTTTTATAAAAATCGTAATGAAATTTTTTGTTAGAACCCTGTGTTGTTAAAAATCAATATTTCGTGTAAAATCGATAAAACATCAATAGACAATTTAAAACCTCAAAAACTAAGTCGTATTTTTGTTTGAAACTTTTTTCATTGTCGTGGTGGAAAAGAGTGATTTTGTTAAGTTTTAATAAAAACCAAGATCTTATGCATAATCTTATCAAATACTATTTATGTATTTTTTTAAAACTTAATGTCATGCAATAAAGTCATGCAGATCAGAATAAAAATCCCCAAAGTAATATCCCATGCCTTAGTCCATAAACAAACTTAATACAATCCTAAAATAAATAAATAAAATACCAAAATAAACTTTAAGTACTTTGATTGAGATAACTCCAAGAAACTCCTCCAAATGTTGTCATCGAATCCTAACCTTGCGAAAAATCTGGAAGGACAAAAAACTAAAGGGGGTGAGCTATAAAGCCTGGTGTGATACTTCAGTATTAAACAAGAATTTAGTATACAATTCAAAATATTATTAGAGAATTTATACTATTTAATTCCACAGAGTCTTAACTTAGGTAAGGGCAGTAAGTTAACATACATTTCATAAAAATAGCAGAATTTTTATATCAATACAATTTCACAAGTTGCAGTGTGCATGAGGATGTCAATTCAAAGCTTTTTAGAAATCAATGCAAGGTTTTTCAGAAAACATTCCTACCTATCTCCGTTACACACTAATGAAGATTTCCCAGAACTCGCCCATCCAATAACACACCACAATGTGGACAAGCCACTAGATATTGCAGACAAGCTGCCAGATAAGGATATATGTAGACAAGCCACCAGACATTATAGATAAACTACTAGAAATCGTGGTTAAACCACCAGAATGTGCAGATCACTAAACTACCAGAATCTTCCTCCTTTCAAAATCATCCCAACCCCATGCATATGATATGTCACACAAAGACAAAATTTTCCAATGGGTATGCTTAACATGCGTTTCAGATGTATTTTACAGAACAGTTTAGTGGGCATGCTTAACATGCGAATAATATTTTTATTAATAGTAATAGTGGCATGATTTATATTTCATGCATATCAAATAGTGCTATTGAATCACATATCATGAGTATTGGAATGTAAACATAACTTCACATTTATCAATATATCACACCAACACAATCATAAAATCACAGATTGATCAGTTCAGAATCACTTACTTGGATATCATCCATTTTAACGGATTTAGCATTCCCCTTTCGAATACATAATGTATTCACACATAATCACATTCCGTAGGTCTTAACAGAATTTTTTAATAGATTTATATATTTTATTTGACAATGAATCAAATATAAATTTCATATTAAGTTAAACTCACACCTTGTTCTAAGCAAATCCAATGCAAAAACTCCTTCTAACGCCCACTTCCAGATTTAATTAGATCTATCTCGAATCTAAACACAAAATGAGTAATCCATCATTAAAACCCCATTAATAAATCTTTGATAAGCTGTTAGACTTTGGCTTCTATGACAATACTTTTGTGATACTTAAATTAGGGATATGAATCACGTATGAAATTACTAACATTCCAATACAATAGTATTTGGCCCTTTATCATCAAAATAATATACGAGATGTTAATTTCAGAAAAGAGCGATACCTAAAACTACTACTATATTCGAATCTTAATAAAAAGAATGGAAATGTAACAGCCCAATTTTAGTAATGTCGAAAATAGTGGTTTTGAGACCACGGCTCTGACAAGTGAGTAACTATTTTAACATTTATTTAATTTTTATAAGGTTAACTTAAGGTAGTATTAAAATTTTGTTAAGAAATTTTGAAGTTTAAATGGTTAATTAGGTAAAAAGGATTAAATTGAAAAAGGTGCAAAAGTTGAGTTCTATTAGTTAAGTGGATTAAATAGCCTTAACAGTGTGAGTTAATGGACTTATTTAGTAATTATGCCATATATAAATATGGTGGACAATGATGCACATGGTCTAGTGATTTTATAAGTTTATATCATAAGGATAAATAAATGCTTAAACAAGAGAGAATTAGCTATCATCTTTCTCATTTTCATTTTACTAGTGCCGAAATCACCATTGTTGTTCATATAAAGCATTTGGCCAAGCTCATTTCCATTGCATGATATGTAGTTTTGTTCCATTTTTAGTAAATTTTATGTTTTGTTATTGTAGTCTCAAGACATGTTCTTGTTGTCTCGAGACAATAATATATAAGTAAATTACAACCATGCATCACAACCTAGAAAAGTAAATTACATAAACTAACACAGATATCCAAGCATAATATTATGCTAATCAAGCGTCAAAATCCATCATTTTAAAACATTATGAGTCAAGCTACAAAAAACATACCAAAACCATCAAAATAAACATTAAATCACAAGACCCAACCTAGGTATATGCCATAAACTATATATATACAAAACGAGCACAAACTTGGTCTAAGCTGAGTCGTTGAGTCTTGGATGCTTCTGAACTAATCTACTGAATCTGTACAAGACTTGCGCACACAAATAAACGAACCATGCACCAAATAATGTATAATTAGTGGTGCTAACATAATTTAAATTCAGTATATATAAACAATGAAATGCAATTAAGAACCAATTATTTATATAAACAAGAAGCATTATACTAATTAATCATATCTTAACATCAACAACATTAACCATTAAGTTCCATATTATTCCATTAATAAATCAAACTTAGAGTATTCGATTTGCGTATATGATATCCATAATATCGACGTGATTGATACCAACAATATCGACGCACCCTCATGGAATTAACATCTTGTTTTACATAACATAGTTCATTCACAATACTCATGCTTTTAATATAATCAATTGACATCTATAATTCACATCCATTTCATCATCATCATTATTATTATACCCCCTATTAACTTTCTCGGATTTGAGAACGGATACATGGAACAATCCGCCAACACACCAGTATATGCCTTATGGAATTGAGCTAGCGATACATTCTCGACCCTCGAAGAATTAGAGAACTATCGCAATATAGCACACATTAAGTGTTGAGTCAAATATAACACACATTAACCGTTGAATCAAATATAACATGCATTAAGTGTTGGATCTCCCATCTATCAAACAGACCTTATGGCATGCCAACTATACTCGTAACTTTATTCGACACGTTAACAGGGCATTAATCATTATCAATGAATCATCAAACATATTTTTAATCAAGATATTATCATGAAATGATGGCAAAATCACTATTATACATACATTTCGACATATATCAGTCGAAATTGAACAGTCAAATTCATACGTACCTTGATTTATGTTCGATATCGACATTATTCAATTATAATTAATTACCTATTAAAGCGTAAGTTGAATTCAAATTATGATAGCACAAACTAGAATAGATTATTGGTCTATGGCTTTAGTTTTTCCTTTAACTTGTAACATCCCAGCCTAGTCTTTAGCTACGTACGATAAATTCAATTATGAAAATTCATTAGTTTCACACATAAACCTTAGAAACATAACAGTTAAACCTGAAATGCGCTTTATTCAATTTAGCCCCTCAAGACCATAATATCTGAAATACTCATATCTTATGATTTACCCGATCGACTTTAAATCTAGCATCGTAATTATACTACAGGGACCTCATGTTGCCATTATTCACTATCAAACCTCAAAGTTTTTATCCTTTACGATTAGGTCCCTAACAACATATAATTAATCAAATGATTTCTTTCCTTAAACTAACTAATACATGCATGAATTTGAGCTCTTAACATCCAATTTTCTGAAGTTTTCCAACAATGAAAACCTAAATCAAAACTTATTAATCCTCAATTCTAATAATTTGGCTAATTTAATCTATTGTCATATGCTAAAAGTTTATTAAAAAACATCTGTAAAGTATCACTTACCAAAGCTATTGAGAACGGCAATGGACAGAACTTAAGAAAATGTTTTCCTTCTTTCTTTCCTTAGATGGTGAAAGAAATAAAAATGAAAAATGAAAATAATTTTTTAATCCTTTCTCTCTCACATTAACATCTTTTATCATGTTATTAACCTTAATATTAAAGTTAAAAATAACAAATCAATGGTTAAAGCTTAATTATGATAAAGTAAGTGGAAATTAATGGATGTGATCAACACCATCCACTATCATTATTCTATTTATGGCTCAATTATACTTAAGGCCATGGCTTAATTGCAAAACAAGGATTTACTCAATTCTTCCATCAATTCTTTCTATTTTATTTACCTTATCAATTAGTTTTTGTACTTTAATTAACAACCGATCTAATTTAATTTAATTTAATAATTCAACCCTACAATTCTTTATTCTACATGTAACTATTCAACTCCAACATTCGGTTAACTCAATTTAATAAATTCGATGTTAAAATTGAATTTTCCAACTCCATTGAAAATTTAATTGTTACATATTGCTTGTTCATTATCTATAAAGAATGACACCTTCTTCCTCAAAAATAAATAAATAAAGCATGACATCTTAAAATTTATGTTTTAATGTTTCAAATTTTAATTATGCACAATAAATTATTCATTTTAATTTAGATTTGATTGAGTTACTCTAATAACCAATGTGACATCCTATATCCAAATCTGTCATCCGAAAGGTGTACACAACCAAATTGGGCAAGTTACCAAGTTCCGGAACTAATGTGAATAAAAAAAATTTCAAAGATCAATGCTCTTAAAAGAGGACATTTAGTCATGAAACGTGTTTCATTCTTGTGGGTGAGGATTAAACCCCAACCTTATAATTGAAGGATGAGATGAGCAACTATCACGTCACACCTCATGATTATTCATTTTATCATATACATGTCATATAATCATATCAAGTCGAAAATCCAAAAGAAAAATCAAGCTTATTTGGTTAGATTCACATACCAAGTAAAAATATAAATTCAGTTCTTATACTCAATCTCAAATTCTATTATATTCAATCTCAAAATGGAATTAAAATTAAAATTTTTAAATACTAACTTAAAATATAATATTATATATCAAATATAAAATTCTCAATTAGAGCTTTGGTAGATAAAATTTGCTACGGTGTTGCTTGGCAAAACAACGATCCTTGAGTGTTTACGGATCTAGGATTGTAGCAAGCACTTCCCTGCAATTAAACAAAACAAAGAGGTTGGTTTTTAGACTTAAAAACACACGAAATTGAACAAATTTGAAGAAGAAAAGATGTTGCTAGAATTTCTAAACAGATTTGAAGAAGGTAGAAGATGAATGCTTCAAAATTCATCCATGGCAGCCTTGAACATTCAAAAAAAAAATGGCAAAAATAACGCTGGAAACTGGCTAGGAATTTGAACAACGAAGAATTCGAAAGAACTCGCACAATCTGTTATGCAAACCCAAATCGAATCTATTCTACATCAACGGACTTGGACCCAATAGATAGCGATCTAGGAACCCGAAGTATCACAAGATTAACACAACAATTCAGAATTGAAATGTCAATAAAGAAGTTAAAAAAAAATCGAATTTGAGAGAAAACTCACAAAGTAATTTTTATTTCAAAAAGTCTAACCTTTTAACAATGTTTGAAGTACAAATATATAGAAGAATGAAGAGGTGGCCGAATTACATTGTGTGGTTAACATTAAGGGAGTTTAAAAATTAAATTTGAATTGAAATAACTCCTTTTGGGCGGAATTAATTTGCAACCAAGTAAAAAGAGGGAGTTGGCATGTTTATCACTTTAAACATGTGTTAATTTCGTTTGTAATTCAAACACACAACTTCCCTTGTCCTTATCTCTTCAATTGCCCCACAAATGCACAAGAACGGGCTGGTTTTTGGTCACACATGTGCACCACATGTCTACAAGGTTGGTACATGCACATCCACATGCTTGGACGCCACCTAGGCTGCCACATGTGCACTGGTGTACTCCCCGACACGTAGGACACTATTCAACTACTTCTGGACTTGTCAGCTGAAGTTGAGCTAGTGGAGCCGGAGGTGAGCTGACTGGAGCTAAACTGAGCTGAATTCAGCTAGTTAGAAGTGAAATGAGCTGACATGAGCTGGTGTAGAGCGCTCTGAGCGGAGTTGAGCTGGGGAACAAGCCTCTAAGCTGACTTGAGCTGAAGGTGAGCTGCATATACTCTCGTGAGCTGGAGTCCTTTCGTGTACATGTTACAAAACAATATAACACTTATCAAAGCTATGTAAACTTAATATAACATAGTCTAATAAGTTGTAAACAAGTGCACACTTATTCGTTAACACAAAACAACTTGAAGACAATACAAATACTATCAACCCAATCCAAAAACATACTTAGCATAATATATACATACTAAACACACCAATATAAGTAGTATGGCATAAGTATGTCACATATCAGCATGCAACACACTATAAAACTTATCTTCTAAGGCACATTCACTTTCAAAAGAGTCAGAAACTTTAGCACAAGTGAAAGAAAGAACTTCCCTGAATTTCTTTGCCTTAGATCATATGATAGGTCCTAATGGCAAGACCTTTGGATCAGCCTCCTTGATTGGCTTGGATGTGCCCACATCAAAATTCAAACTGATTTTTTCCTTCTAATATAACTAACTTCATTCCCGGAAATTAAAAAAAAAATAATCATAAATAAATTGAACTTTTGTTATATTAAACAATTATTATAAGATATTAAATATTTTAATATTTTTAAATAAATTTAAAATTAAATTCCAATAATCATGATAATTTATACAAAATAATATAAGATAGATTGAGAAAAAACAAAAATAACATGAAAACAAATGAATACATGATTAGCATAACCAGTTTAAACAATGTTGTCAAATCCATACAAAAATTTAAATAATATATCAACTAATTTATTTAAATATATCTTTAAAAATGATTTTTTTTATGATATGAATTTTTTTTAAATATTACACAACAATAAAAAAAATACATGGTTAGTTGGACCTAATTTAAACAATGTTGTCAAATCCATATAAATTATTTAAATAATCTATAGATTAAATTGTTTAAATATATCATTTAACATGACATAAAAAAAAAACATGAAAACATTATTAGTATGACGTGGTTTAAATAATGTTGTTAAATCCATATAAATAATTTAAATCATCCATGATTTATGTTTAAAAAAAAAATATTTTATGATAAGAAAAAATGAAATACATGACTAGTATGAGCCGTTTGAATAATGTTATCCAATCCAATAAACAAACAATTTAAATCACAATAATACATTAAAACCAATTCTATAAATATACCATTCAAAATTGAATAAAATAATTTAAATAATATTATATTTTTAAAAGTCCCCAAATCTACGGAAATTTTATATTCTATTTTTTCAATATATGTTATTGATATGAGCAACTTGCAAGCAGAAACATATCATATACGGTTGGACCAAAAGAGGCCAGCCCTCTCTAACAGAGAACATGTTATTAAATGGGCCTAGTGTAAGAATTTTCAAAGTAAAAGAGACCAATTGCTCCAAGTAAACGCCGATTATACAAGAGAAGAAAAGATTAAATTACAAGTTCTAACAACATACAACAAAATTGAACACGCCAAGTGCCTGGCTAATGCCAATAACATCAACCATTTTCAGCTTCAGCTAGGAACCATTGGTGAAGAAAGTGAATTTCCTAATCCTAAGTCTCAAGTTTTGATTTTACAAGTTCATCCTTCATTTTCTCACCGTGCTGATAAATCCAGACAATCTTCATGAAACAACCTCGTTGTTCGATTAGAACCAATTCGAAATGCTGAAATCTCGTAGCTTCCTGAGATGTCTTTCCATGTCTTGTCTGGTTTTGTCCCATTCTTCCCTTTCGATTACAGTTGTAGGATCATCTCTTTCACTCTGGAAGCACAGAAAAGTAAATTAAGTAATGCAAAAACAGGGAGTATGGCAGAAATTGATACGGAGCACGGATAGTCACCGAATGAATTATTTTGAAGGAGTTTCCGTTATCACGTATAACAAGTAGGTCATTCTTTCTATCCCGGTTTCTTCCTCCTGGAACAGTGACCTACAGAAAGAATCAATTAACATGGTAAATCACTGAATGAGTAACAAACATCTGATAAGGATCAGAAAGTCAACTTTCAAGCATCGATAAAAGATAGGATAAGAGGATTCCTTAGTGACTGACTACTCCAACTTCAATTTATGCTCAGAAAGAACCACAGTAAATAGGAGAAATATAGAAACATTATGAAATTTAGTTTCTTTTTCATTTTTCCGCTCGAACCGGCATCAATTGTTTGATATGTTCTGATGTTCATTGTTGAAGTTGTGCTTGAAATAAGTTCCGGAGCAAGCTCAATTATATCGAAAAGAGAGTGAAATGCAAGTCATCTTGTAGCCACATATGCAGTAGAAGTGTATCCAATGTAGATTTAAATACAGAGTTTCTTACCAAAACCTTTGCTCTGGTAATTGACTTGGTCTTTGAATCAATCACATATATCTCCTCAAAGTCTAGCACAAATTCGGGGTCACCTAATCTCCTGTTCCTATAATGTTTTGTTAAGAAAACCTGCAATACAAAAGCAATCAACTCACAATATTGCTCAAAGATAACTATCGGTCATCCTTTGCCCCCCCCCCCTTCTTTCCCCAAATTGAGATCACAAACACATTTCTAAATATCATAAATGAGAAGAAGGTTTTTTATTTGTTATGAATTCCGAAATTCTGTAATTTTTGTATAACAAGCATAACCTAGTTTTGAATCATGACAACGGTAAATTAAGACTTCATTGGCATTTGCAATTAGCATACAAGTATAAGCTTGCCCCCTATTTCTCCTCCTTTAATGGTTCTTCCGGCATGTGGGGTTATACAAAGTTTTCTTTTATTTCTCAATAAAGCCAATATCATAACTGTAGCAGTGCTATAAAGAGCATATTAACTTAGTTATTCAACAGAGGTTAAACAACAAGGTAGGCTGCAATTGAAAAATACAAAGGAAATAGGGGAAACAATTAGGATTTTATCTCTTTGATAAAATTTTTAAACTAGTTCAACCTCACATAATAGTTGAGGATTTGCCGAGTTAACTGTAGCAGTGCTATAAAGAGCATATTAACTTAGTTATTCAACAGAGGTTAAACAACAAGGAAGGCTGCAATTGACAAATACAAAGGAAATAGGGGAAACAATTAGGATTTTATCTCTTTGATAAAATTTTTAAACTAGTTCAACCTCACATAATAGTTGAGGATTTGCCGAGTTAGATTCACTGAAGATGAGATTCGAGCATGCTTGTAGAGAACATTAGAGACAGATAACCAAATTTTCTAAAGGTCATAACAACCTGATAATTACATTTAAACATCTTGGAAGAGTCGGTTTGCTGGAGGAGGGATTAGATTCAGGGAGAGTAAAAACTAGAAGGCTAACAGATTCACATTTTAAACAAATGAAACACTATTCAGAAATAGACAAGTCATACCTTCATGACCTCTCGCTCGGTTTTATAAAGTGGGTCTCGAGGTGCATCAATGGGTGGCTCTGTAACATTGTAGCAGCCATAATCACTCATCGCACAGCGGATGTACTGCAAGTTTGACATGCAGACAGTTGTGCCCATTATTGAAAACAAATCAGAATACCAATTCAAAGAATGTCAATTTCAACTAGCCATGGCAAAAAAAGTCAAATGATGAACAAATACAATGAGACAGAGTAAAATATACAGCTCAAATCTATAACATTATAGATGCAGTAACTTCATATAAGGAATCAGATATTCTATGCTTTACAAGGAAAAAGTAAAACGAGTAAGCTACTTACCTTTTGAGGCATTGGAGCCAAAACTTTTGGAATAGAATACACGTCCGTATCCGGTGGAGAGACATACATCTAAGGAAAATCATATAAACAATAGAAATAAGAATCAGATCAAAGTTAAAGACCGAAAATAGCGAGGAAGATCCTCAAGTCAATCAACTAATAGAATTCAGTAGATAGTAACGAGGGATATCGCGAGAAAATTTACAGCACGTGAAACTGAGATAATTTGTGCAATCCTACTAAGTAAATTCATTTTGCCATATGTCAGAGTGAGTCACTATGAAAAGAAGGGTTTTTAAACTGAAAAGCAGATTTAGAGTGTTTTATAGCTACTAGCAAAGGGATGGGAGCAACTACGGCAAGAATAACTAGAGGCAATCTTCAAATCAATCAATTAATAGACTATGGACAAATAGGGAAGTCAGGACAATTGCGAGAAAATTCACACCACTCAAAGCTGAGTCTATTTGTGCAATCTCACTACGAAAATTTGGTTTGCTTAGATTTAAGAGTACGGCCCTGCGAAAGAAGGGTTTTACACTGCGAGGAGTTCATATGTAGTTATGAGCAAAGGGATGAGAGCAACTTGGACAAGAACGAAGCAAATGAGAACACATACACAAGAAACATATTCCAACTATTGGACCTAAGAGTGCGAATCCATGCAGAAAGCAGCTATTATGGTTATGCAGGTTTTTCACACGCACACAAGGCCTCCACTAAATGAAGCTTTCTCATGGGATATCAAAACATAACCTTAAATATTCAGGAAGACAAAATTTCTGGTTCGAGAATGTCCTGATTAAAACTGTTCTATATAAACTCATATTGTCATCTTCTTCATAAAGGCTAACCAAAAATAAATAAGCTAAAACCAATGAAAGTAACATAAAAAATTTCGGGAAACAATAATTCAATACAAAATTAAAGCAAAACCCATATCCGAAAAACTAACCAAGTAACACAAAATGAGCAGAAATCACAATGAAAGTGCATCAAAACCCATATACATTGAGAAAATAAGTAAGAGGACAAGCCACTAACCTCCCTGAAATCATAAACATCGTTATCGGGGTCAGGTGGTTTCCGAATAAAAAAATCGCAATCCATCAAGCCAATCTTATGAAACTCCTCCTCATTTATCCTATAGTCTACCACCATATCCGAGTCCCACCCTTGAGTCGACACAAAGCTCTTGCTTTCAGCAATTTGAATGTCGACGTCAATAGTAGCAGAAGAAGCGGTGGCAGCAGAGGCGGCAGCTAAAGGGTCGTATTCAACATCGAAGTCTTTCTTGTTGTCCAACTCTTCGACTTCTTCTTCGTCCATGTCGTAGTCATCGGGTCCTCCGGCATCGGCGTCGCCGTCGTCGACTCGGACGAGGAAGGAGGGTTTAGGGGTTGGAGTTGAGGGGGAGAGGAGGGGTTTTGGTTTGAGAGAAGGGAAGGGAAGGAGGGAGTTGTTGATGCGGAGGGGGGAGGAGGAGTATTTTGCAGTGAAAAGTGGTGGGGAGAGGAAGAGGGTGGCGGTGGTAGTGGTCGCCATGGTGGCGGGAGAACGGGGGAGAACAGAGTTCCGAGTTTGGATTAGATTTTTGGAACAACTATCTTAAAAATCTGGGTAATATACAAAAAAATAAAAATAAAAATTTACGGAATTAGGTGGATTTTTAGAAAATTTACATAAAATAGTCATTTTCCATTAAAAAGCGTGAACGTCAGCGCGTTTTGAGAAGAAATGGTAAGAAATTGCGTCCCTTGGGACGCGCTTTAGCCCGAGAATTTGATTTAATTTAAAATCTATATATTCATGGGTTAATTTAATTTAAATCTAATTTAATTTAAACAATTTCTATTTTATTAAATTTATTAAAATTAAATTAAATAAAAAAACTATTTCTATTTTAAAAAATATTAAAATTAAATTACAAAAAACATATAAGCAACTATTATTTTATTAAATATATTATAACTAAATTACAAAAAAATAAAAAATAAAGAAAATTTCTTATTATTTAATAATTAAAACTAAATTACAAAAAAAAAAAATAAAAAACTTCTTATTTTATTAAATATATTAAAACTAAATTACAGAAAAAAAAAATAAAAAACTTCTTATTATTAAATACATTAAAACTAAATTACAAAAAAAACTTCTTATTTTATTAAATATATTAAAACTAAATTACAAAAAAATAAAAAATAAAGAAAATTTCTTATTTCTTAAATATATTAAAACTAAATTACAAAAAAAAAAAATAAAAAATTTTATTTTATTACATATTAAAATTAAATTACAATTAAATAATTAAATTTCTAATTTATTAAAGATATTAAAATTAAATTACAATAAAAAATTAAACAACTATTATTTTATTAAATATATTAAACTAAATTACAAAAAATAAAAAAAAAACTTTTTATTTTATTTAAAAAATTCAAATTAAATTACATATAAAAAAATAAACAACTTCTATTTTAGTGAAAATATTAAAATTAAATTACAAACACAAATAAAAAACAACTTTTTTTATTAAAAAAATTATTACAATTTAAAAATAAAAAACTCATCCGAATGAATGTTGATGCCGGTCGGAATCAGTGCCACACGCGGGCGGTCGGCGGTTACGCGCTGGATTCCTCCTTCTTCTAGCTTCCGGCGGGGGTCATGGAACCTCGGGCGGTGATTTCGGTTCCTCCGGTAGTGGGTCTGGTTGTGGGTGTTGTGAGGATGACCCACCTTGATAAAATAACGACCCCGGAGGTGTTTGCATAAACCATGGCGGGGGTGTCTGAATCCTGTATGGTGAAGGAGGCTGGTAAAAGGAAGTGCTCCCCGACGACGCCTCCTATGATCCCTCACGCGACGACGGCCTCAAGATTGGCTGGCCAGTCGGAGTAGTCGAGAATGGACTCGAACTCGGCCATGCATTCCAACCTGGGGTGGGACTGGGAAAAGGAAACATATACGGGTTAGGATACATATAAGGGGTAGGGTACGCACCTGGCATAAAAGGTAAAGGCTGTGATGTCGGTGTCGTCGGCTGAACTGATGGGCCCGGTGACTGTGTGGGTGGTGTTGCTGAGACCGGTGACTGTGTCGGCGCTGTTGATGGCCCCGTCTCATCACCCCTTCTCCTTGGATTTAAAGGGCCCCAACGTTCCCTTTGTCAATGAAGTTGCCGTCGCCTCTCTTCTTCCGACAACAGATACGGCTTACCATGGATCCTAAATCATGGCATGTATTCATGCATGCACGCTAACTCAGGAACCACGATCGGTTCCGGATAGGTAAATAGTCATACCGGTTCTCCCACGTCTCGATATGTGCTGACCAAAATCTTGGCCAATCCATGTGCAACTGCCGTAAGTCCACTTTGTGCTCATCATCGAGCACCTCAGGTGGCACGGGAATCGGTTGCCGGAATCCAAATTGTCGCAGAACCCGATCTGACTGGAGCATCCCCACGGTCGCATAGGTGATCAATGGGACCTTCACATGCCAACAGTTTGGATTTTGCAAGAACTCCTCCGGAATTACTGCTCGAATTGCCGAATCCTCGTACGGTGCCCATTGAAACTATATTAACATTACAAAACTATTAGTTATATACATACTACTAAACACTAAATATGAAATGCTAAATTATAAATATGAAATTCGAAACTTACTTGTGATTCCGACCGTTGGTCCAATAGAAGTCGTATATCTTCAAGCGAGGTAGGTATTCCAGCATAACTCGCCGAATGGTTCCACTTAATTAAATAAATTTTTAGCATACAATTATACTATAAATCCACGTAATAATTGTAAAATATAACATTAAATTTACCTCGTTATCAGTGGGAATGAATATGGTTGGTCGAGTCGAGGACGTAAAAATGGAAATCGAAACCGTGCCCATGACTGCAGTAGTGATAGGCAACCTCCGATTTTCGCTTTACTCGGCTGCGTCACCCCGCACATCTCCCAATACAACCTCGATAGCACGGCAGACCCCCAACTCAATTCACCGGCTGCTCTGAAATCAACAAGTTTCAGCAGCCATCTCAAGTGGATGAGGTTTCTAGAAAGGTCCGGCATCGGATAGCCTCCAATTATCTGAAGAATGTATGCCCGAGCATACCGTATTCTTTCAATTTAGGTCGAACCCTCATCCGGCTCCAGGAATGTGTCTCGTAACTAGGCCATCTCGATCCGAGCTCATTGAATTTTATCCGGAATGGCACCCAGAAGCTTGTAGCATACGGCTCCCCAATCACCAGAAGTTGCAGACCCAATGGCTACCGACCCGTCCACCGGCAATCCCAACTGCAACTGCACATCTTCCAGAGTGATGGTACACTCTCTGCATGGAAGATGAAAAGTGTGCGTCTCGGTCTCCACCTCTCTATCAACGCATTGATCAAAGGCGGCTCCAACTTGAACCCCCGGCCTATCGTGGCCATGTGCCAAAAACCCGATTTTCGCAGGTAATTCTCGATCAACGGCGATGGGGGACCATGCATGTTGCGAATATAACATTCCAACACCCGATCTACAGACTGTTTTAAAAATTATAAAATAAAAATTAATTAAAATTGCATAATTGTAAAAATTATTAAATAATATTAAAAATTAAAATTAAAACTTACCATTTGCATTTGATCGACGGAGATGTGCTTGTTGTCTAGACGAAGTAATTCCCTGGCCATTGTAATATAATCGAAAATTTTAAAATTTTCCAAAAAAATATATTAAAAAAATTAAAAAGGGTTTTTTTGTAAATAGTAAAGGACTATTTCGAAATTTTAGAAGAAGTTTGAAGGACTTTAAGAGAAATTTGAGAGAAATTTGAGAGAAATTTGAGAGAAATTTGAGAGAAAGATGATAGAGGACTAATGTGTGAAAAAAATAAAAAGGGTTAGGGGGTTTTTATAGCTTTTTTTTACCGTTGGGCCCCCAACGGTCAAAAAAATTTGACCCTTTTTTTTTTACCGTTGGCCAGCAAAGCGCGTCCCCAGGGGCGCGCTTTGCTGGCATTTCCTCACAAAATGCGCTGACGTGGACGCGTTTTGAGGAGAAACGGCCATTTTCCGTAAATTTTCTAGAAAACGGCCCAATTCCGTAATTTTTTTATTTTTTTGATATATTTAGGATAATTACCCTAAAAATCTCCTCTTTTTTTCATTTTGAATAACACATTCTTTTTAATATAACATTTATCTATTCTTACTATTATGAAAGCTACTATTATTTAACTTTTAATTGAGTTGTTGCCTGATGTTATTAAAAATTTATTCATTATATAAATTAAAAAATATTATTATGAAAGTGTTTATGTTTTTATATTTTATAATTATTTTGACATGTTATAAAATAATTAAATAAAAAACACTTGAAGTAAACAATAGATCAAATCAACAAAGAATTTTTTCGTATCTCATTTCACTTATATCATAAATGAATGGATTAGAATATGGACATCCACATTTATTTTTAATATGAGAGTATTTTATTTTTATATTTTATATAAAATTTAAAAAATATTTTTTTTGTTATAAAATAAAGAGAGATGAGGAGAATAAAGAACAAAGAAAATATGAAAGCAACAAAGAATGTACTTTATTAATCAAATGGATGATTTACAATGCTTCATCAGAGTCTCTATTTATAGGCATAAGAAGTATAAAAGAAGCAGATATCTAATTCTAATAACTATTAGAATTTAAAGTACATCAAAACTTTATCTTGATCATGATGAACATCCACTTAATAATGTATTCATAACACTCCCCATTGGGTAGATAATGTGCCTCGTTAAAACCTTATTAGAAAAAACTCTGTGGGATAAAAAACCTAATAAAGGAAAAAGAGTACATAACCTTCTATTACAAGCTGCCTCATTAAAATCTTTTACCAGGAAAACCCAATGAGACAAAATCTTGGTTAAAGGAAAAGAGTACAACTTGTTTTTAGACTCCCCTTGATGGCAACATTACATTACATCTTTGAGTCGACTTGTGTAGTAGTCTTCCAAATGTTGAAGTTGGCAATGCCTTAGTAAAAAGATCTGCTAAGTTATCATTAGAATGAATTTGTTGAACATTTATATCACCTTTTTTCTCAAGATCATGGGTGAATAATAATTTTGGTGAAATATGTTTCGTTCTATCACCTTTGATGTAACCACCCTTCAATTGAGCTATGTATGTTGCATTATCTTCATATAAGATAGTTGACATCTTTTCCTGTAAAGGAAAATTACATATCTTCTGGATATGTTGGGTCAATAACCTTAGCCAAACACACTCTCGACTTGCCTCATGTATTGCAATTATTTTTGCATGATTGAAGAAGCGGCAAGTAATGTTTGCTTTGTTGACGCCATGATATGGCAGTACTCTCACATGTAAATAAATATCATGTTTGAGACCAACCTTTATGTGGATCTAATAAGTATCCAGCATCAGCACTGCCAACTAATAGGGATTTTGAATCATTTGAATAAAATAACCCCATATCAATGGTCCCTCTAAAATATCTAAATACATGTTTAATTCCATTCCAATGTCTACATGTTGGAGAGGAACTAAATCTTGCTAACAAGTTTACAACGAAAGCTATATTAGGTATTGTGTTGTTTGCAAGATACATCAATGCCCCTATGGCACTTAGATATGACACTTCAGGACCAAGAAACTCTTCATCATTCTTGCAAAGACAAAATTGATCTTTATTCACATCTAACGATCGTACAACCATTGGAGTACTTAATGGGTGTAACACCCCTAACCCGTATCCGTCGTCAGACTAGGGTTACGAGGCATTACCGAAGAAGACACAACTCAAAACAAGCATATAAATTTTTTTTAACCATTAAGGACCTATTCATGCTTAATTATCCATATAGTACACTACAATTTAAATAATTAAACATTATTCATAGTCCTGCATCATTTCAAAACCAATATACTCTCCCTCTTATTAAAATTATATGCACATGTAAACATATCATTTAAATCATTTTAAAAACGGATGGCTATCAAGAATTCAATCAAATCATTACTAACTAATAAGCCAATATATATATATATATATATATACATATATATATATTTTTCATATCTACTCATCAAATAATTACAAATACACATTCGGCTAATCACAGTATCTTCCATACGAACTACTTTAATTATATACATCTTTAACTTATAATTTAAGGCCATGACAAATCATTACAAATCTTTAAATGAACCTACCAATATGACATTAAAACACATCCAATTACATATGAAATTATATATTTACAATCTCTTAATTAAATTGCTAAGTCAAAAGCGTAAACACATACTTGCATGTTTTTACTATTCGTATGTTCAATACCTATAAAATCAATTTAATCTTTGACATGCCTATCTTTTCATAATCACAAATACATATAATTTCACATTTTCATAACAAATTATAAAACCAATTTTATACATTATGCATGTATTCATCCTTAATATTACCACCACATTGCCGAATGCACATATATATTCATTAAATCTTATCTTTCCAATTCCGTTTATCAATACTTTCCGAGCAATATGATCACTTCCCATTTGTTATAAACAAACATATAAATATAATTATTCATCACTGAAATCAACTCCGTCTTATTAACTCTCATACTTGCCAATACCTAAATACATATATAATTTATTAAACACCATTCAATTAATACCTATATACATATACACAGATTCGTTCTACCATAACTCACTTAATAAATCCTTACAATATATATCAACAAACCATTACATATCATCTAATTATATTCAACTTACATAGGACTTCATCACTTAACATAGACAAAATGACAACATATACATTTAGTTTAAATTTACATATCAACTAAACCATTCCATCTATACAGACATAACCAAAATATATGTATCAATCTCATAATCAAGTTTATTATGCCTAATTTCAGAGCATCACACAAAACATACTAATATGAACATATACTCAACCAAATATACTTATGTCACAACTCATTCATATCAACCACAACAAACCATCGACACAGATAGCAAATTTAATTAAAAGAGGATAAGCCATTTTCGCATGGCTATTAACTATATACATAGATACTCAATTCATATTCACCCTTTTTCTATGCTATACATGCCATATATTCGTAATTAACATAGTCGAAATACCAAAATAAGCTACCGATAGTGTGATAGTCTTGCTGACGATCCCCGAGCTCGTAACGAATCCAAAATCTATAAAACAGAAACCAACAAAGAAATGCAAAGTAAGCTATTTAAGCTTAGTAAGTCAATAGAAAAGTAAAGTCAATTAGCTTAGCAAAATCACATATACAAAATTTATATCAAGTAGCATTTTATACATAATAACAAATAATTACTCAAATCTCAAATCAAAGTCACATAATTTACTCTTTGGCCGAATACACATAGTGGAAGCTTATACATCATTCACATCTTTACACATTAACTTCCGAACAATGTAATGAACATATAACTTACCTTTCACTTCACAACAAAGATATATATATATATGTACCTGAGTTCTTTTAATTTAAATATCACATTGGCCTTCACTTATACATGCCCGTTGAACCATTCGAAATTAAAAAGGATCCGCGGATAGTCGGAAGCTCGTACAATGCCAACGTCCCAGACGTGGTCTTACATGTAATCACATACCGATGCCACTGTCCCAGACAGGGTCTTACACGTAAACACAATTCGATGAAAACGTCCCAGACGTGGTCTTACTCGGTAACACATAACGGATATCCTATGTCATGACATATGTATCCTATCTATTCCTAAGGTTCATACGGGGCTTACGAACGTCGAACTCGATCGAATCAAGCTCAGAAGATAGCCAATTATCAAAGTACACATTCCGCCATAACAAATAATAGTTCAAATAATTCAAGTAATTACATAACAAATTTATATTCATAGATATAACAACATTTAAATGCTTATTGACTTACCTCGGACGTCGTCGACTGTTAAATCAGTTACTTGACTACTTTTGTATTTCTCCGATCCAAATCTGATTTCTTTAATTCTTGATCTAAAAATATTCAAATTAAGCTTATTTAAACACCATTCTATTCAATTTATCCTAAAAACACATAAATGGGAAAATTACAATTTTTCCCCTAACATTTTACACTTTTTACAATTTAGTCCTTTTTGCACAAAACACAAAATACACAAAATTTGACTATACACCTTGTAATACCCAATTTTTGCTCGGCCCAATACCCATCAATTAATGAAACAAAAACAGAAATGAAAAAAAACCCAATAAAATCAGTCCAAAATAAATGTCCAATTACAGCAAAAATTTTAACCCAAAGCCCAATAACCTAACCCAATCCACAACAGCCCAAATCAAAAGAAAAAAAACAAAAAAACAAAAACCTAGGCTCCTAATGTGCCCCGCATAGACACTCCACCAGCGCCCTCCCCCATACCTCGATCAACACCAGACATCAGCACGCGCCTCGGGTACCTGCAAAGAGAAGAGAAGCACGCGAGTGAGACTAACAAGAAGATGGCAAACATAACAGAAAAACAAGACGAAAGAAGACAAAAAAAAATTGTAAATCGGTTATATAAACTGAAGAAAAATAGTTTGTAAAGGGATTTTTTTTGGGAGACATCCATCATAAATAAAAAAGAAAGAAAAGAACATTAAAGATCGACTCTTTTTTTTTTTTTTTACTCGTTCAGAAATCAAAGATAGAAAGTTACGAACACTTTTACAAGCAATCAAAGAAAAATCAAAGGCCAAAAACTACAAAGGTTGATTTCTTCTTAGTTTTTGTTGTTATCTACTGTTATTATTATTTTTTTTCTTTTTTTGAGCCTTTGTAAGGAATAATAAAAGAAGTAATGGGAACATACCTGGATCGGGCTTCGAATAGGGTTGAAACCCTCCCGCTTGCGCATCGGCGACCATCGAAAGGTGGTGGCTCGACAATGGCATGGTATTTGGGTCTAAACCCCAGCAGAAGAAGAAACGATCGGGGGGGAGGGTTGTTTCTTTGTTTTTTGTTTGGCAAAAGAATCTGTAAAGTTTTAAAAAAAAACAATATTAAATGTAATAAAGGTTTTATTAATTTTTAAATTGGGGTAGTTAAAGAAAGTGGAGGCCAGCACATTCACGTTTGTAAAGTTGAATGGGTGCCTTTCCACCTTAAATGGGCAATTTATGTGGATAGTCCCTCCTATTTGCACCACCCTTAATTTAATCCTATATTATTTCTTTTACTTTTGCCCTAAAGTTGGTATCCCCTTTCAATTTAGTCCTACTTGTACATTACGTTTTGGGTTTTGGAAATACTTTCTGTTTTAGTCTTTGATCATTTGTGGGCATTTTAAATTGGTCCTTGCCCTTTCTTTTCATTTCAAGTTCACCCCGAATATGTTGTGTTTTTATTCAATGTAGTCTTCTTTTGTTATTTCCACTATTTTATTACTAATTTAACTAATTTCCTTATTATTATTACTACTATATTTATATTATTATCTTACATATATTCTGTATTATTATTACTATTATTATTATTATTGTTATTATTATTATGATTGTTATTATTATATTTATATTAGTATATTGTATATAGTATGTGTTATTATTATTATTATTATTATTGTTATTATTATTATTACTACTACTATTACTATATTTATATATTTACTTTGTACATATTTCGTATTACCGTCATCATTATTATTATTGTGTTTATTATTATTATTATTATTATTATTATTATTATTATTATTATTATTATGATTATTATATTATACATATTTTTATTATAACTTTACTATTATTACTATACTAATTACTATTACTATTATTACTACTATATTATTATGTTATATATATTGGTATCACTATTATTTTTTGCTTATTATTATACTATTATTACTATTATTATCATTGTATTTATTATTACCTCTATTATCACTAGTATAGTGTTGTTTTAAATTTCTTTATTGATATTTTAATATTATTGCTTTAATTTTGTTTTTACTGTGCATTTTTCATCGTGTGTTGTCTCGTTTTTGTCATTTCATGTAGATCGACATTTTAAAATCGCAATCCGACATTTTATTTTAAATTCACAAAAAGGGTTTCATAAAGGTCACCCGCGAATTTGGAAATTCGAAAGATCGTGCCCTATGTGTTGGGTTTCGGTGTTCTCGCTTGGCCAAATAACCGAATATTCTTTGGATTTTTTTATGCATGAATCTCGAGAATTAAGAGATGATCCTGGATTAAAGGATAAAAATCATCGTGTCCTACGTATTGGATGGGATATTTTATTCCTTCGGAACAAGAAAATCTTGATATTCAATCCGAGAAAACTAAAATATTTCAAGAAAGATCGGATTTCTAAAATTTACAACTTTCGACATTGGGACATTAATTAATCAATTCGGTACCGATTTTGTGCGTGACGAGGGTGCTAACCCTTCCTCGAACGTAACCGACTCCCGAATCCATTTTCTCAAATTGCGTAGACCAAAAACATTGTTTTAGTAAATCAAAACGTTTTATTAAAACAAAGGTGATCCGATCACACCTAATAAAAGATCGGTGGCGACTCCCTATTTTTAAAGGTCGATTCCCGTTTTATCAAAAAATGGTTACGACAGCTTGGCGACTCCGCTGGGGACTTGTTGAGAGTCAGGCCGTAAATTGAGTGATTTTTGTCCTTTTGTCGAAAGTTTGGAAAATTGTTTTGAAAAATCGTGCTTCTCTTTGATGCATTTGCATGTGCTATAGTGTCGAGTCTCGTGAAATACTTTGGCATTGCATTGCACGACCATTGCGGTCACACCCTTAAGTGGGAGTGAGAAGCTACTCTTTCGTGAGGTTTTTACCTCCGTGCAAGATAGTGGATCGCTTCCGGAATACATCCGTACCTATGTCTTCGTGAGATTTTTATCTCCGTGCAGCCATAGGGAAATGTATTCCCCTGAACTGAACTCGGTCCATGTGAGCCTATAATGGGTGAGGATCGAGGAATCTGCTGGTTCAGGTACCCATACTTTAGAACCAAACCACATATAGAGAGACCTAGGAGCCCGTTGTAGGTAGAACCGTGTAAACCTTAGTCGCTACCTTAAACAGGAGTTTGATCATTTCCTGTTTATTTTCAGTTTCCTTTTTGTACTTGATACTAACCTGTCGCGTTTTGCTTTTTATTGCATGGCATTTCATCATAAAAAGGGTGTTGATCCATATTCGGTTTCTAAATAGAAAAGCTTAACATGGAAAGGGGATTTCTTGATAGAGTGGAGGATAATGCGGCAGTTCAGGTATGGTCCGAAAAAATACAGCAAGAGAAAGGGGATAGCCTGACAGTGGGGCATGAATCAGAGTTATGGGATTTCACCCGTATCAGCATGGCACAAAATGATCTGCGAGAATTGAAGGAAATATGGGAATCATGGGGGAACGAGGACAAACAACTGCTCTACTGTAATTACGGTGACCTGCCCTATCTGCTTGATATCAAGGTAGACGAGTATCTACTCCGAGCTATTACCCAATTCTGGAACCCCGCTTACAGTTGCTTCACTTTTGGAGAGGTGGATTTGGTGCCTACTATAGAGGAGTACACAGCTCTGCTTCGATGCCCAAGAATTCAAACTGATAAGGCGTATTCAAGGTTTGCTAATGTGTCGGCCTTCTCAAAAAGGCTAATGAACATTACAGGAATGAGCGAGCAATGGACCACGGCCCGGATCAAGCAAAAGGGAGATTGTAAGTGCATTCCTTGGAAACACTTGAGGGACCTAATTTTGGCGCATCCTGATAAGAAGAAGAGGGTCGATGTCTTCGCTCTAAGCATCTATGGTTTGGTCATCTTGCCCAAGGCATTAGGGCATGTAGAGGATGCGGTTTCAGACATATTTGATAAACTTGACAAGGGAATTACGCCTGTCCCCGCGATTTTAGCTGAGACCTTCAAATCACTGAACGCTTGCCGAAGAGCGGGCGAAGGAAGGTTCGTGGGTTGTGCACAGTTGTTGTTATCTTGGTTTCATTGCCATTTTTGGAAGAGAGAAAAAGCCTCATGCAAAGTCTTTTTCGAGAACTACTCTCCTCTAGAGGAATTAGCAAATACGCCAAGGCGAGACGACCTATCTGGAGAGAAGTGGATGGCGATTCTCCAAAACCTGCAAGTCAAAGATGTAGTATGGAAAGCTTCATGGATGATCACTGACAAGATCTTGTATCGATGTGGAGGGTTCGACTGGGTTCCTCTACTCTGAATATGGGGAGCTGTTGGGTATGCCCCGTTACTAGTGATGAGGCAGTATCGATCGAGGCAGTTCATACCTGCAACACATGGACTAGCCCAATGTGAATTTTCGTACAAAGATGACAACTATAAGAAGAGAGTTCGCGAAATATCGGATGCATGAACCCAAACCCGAAAAATGAAGAGACTCGCCATAGGGCTCATGGTGACCCCCGAGTACAATCAATGGTGGGCCAAAAGAATCAATGACAATATCCCAGGGCCAATCCAAGGAAGTACTCGACCAATAGAAGAACGGCTGCAAGTGATCCCAACTGAATTAGAAATTATCAAGCAAGATTTCGAGAGAAAGAGCCGGGAACTGGGTAAGAGAATAGAGCAACTAGAAGAGGAAAAGATGCAGTTGGGGTTAGATGTCGAAGTCCACAAGTTCGAGGCTGAGAAGTTGAAAAAAGGAAAGAATAAGGCCGAAAAGGATTTGGATAGCCTAAAGACGGACTATAAGAAGCTACGTATGTCCATCAGAACTGCTGGTTTGGGCAAAACATTAGAGCAATGGCGACAGGAAGTTAAAGAAGAAAAATTCAGAGTCGATCAGTGGGAGAGGAAATTTCAGGACACTCGAGTACGAGAGGATGCTTTGAAAAAGAACCTGTCAGAAAGCCAAAGCGAAAAGGAGAGGTTGCGCGCCCAAGTAGCAGAATTAGAAAATTCACTGCACCTGCATCGTAGTCGTAACTCAGTAGTCGAATTAAGAGCCAGTCAGAACAAAATCGAGGAGATGAGAGGAAGGATAGGGGAGCTCGAGACTGTATTACAAGATAGCAAAAACCGAGTTGAGCTCCTTGAAGCAAACAATGAGCATTGGAAGGAGCAGTTCCACCATTCTCAAGAACAGATCAGAAACAGAGACTATGTAATGGGCGAGGCTGTGGCTCAAATCCGAGAGGTGGCTGACCATTTACAAGCCTTAGCGGTTCGGGCTGATGCGTTAAGTCTAATGTACAAGTCAGGATCGGAGCGAGGCCAGAGTTTAGCTTGGCTTCTTAGGAAAGTTAAGGACCTAGGCATTAGGGCTAAGCTGTATATGTAATCGTCCGTTCTATGAAAGGAAATTTGTTTTCTAGTGAAGTTTATCTAATGAAATTGAATTAAGTCAACACCTTTTTTTTCCGCATTCATACCATGCATTCGCATTACATTACATGCATTAGCATCATATCACCTTAACTATTCGCTAAACTTAAAATCACATAATCCGCAGCTACGACATTACGAACCTGGAAACACATCATCCCTATAGGACACGCTTAAGAACTAGAGCTATGGACGCCGAACTCAATGAGAGGATTAAAAGGATGGAAAGAACCCAGAAAGAGTTGCAAGAACAGTTAACCAAGTCACAGCAAGAAGCAAGGGACCTGATGATGAGGTCCCGCGAGGAATCGTGAGAACATAAGGATCAAATGGATAGAATGTTGAAGATGTTGACGGCCATGTCCAAAGGACAAGGACTCGCGCAAAGTCCTGACATTACGGAGCCCCATTCGAGGGATAGTCAAGATCTGCTCTGTCCCCCAGGATTCACGCCACCCCACGCTCATGCAACGCAAAGAGGATATCCTCAAGGGAACCCAGTAGGATTGGAACAACAACCCATCCCACCTACCCATCTGGGGGACGGTATATATGTATCAAACGCGGGAGATAATTCTGCTAATCCGACAGTTTCAGATTTAGATGATCCGATAGAAATAGCTAGGTTAAAGAGAGATGGCCATGATGCTGAAGAAAAATATAAGAGTCTAGAAGAAAGACTCAAGGCGGTGGAAGGTACGGGAATCTTCTCTGCACTAAGTGCCAAAGAGCTTAGTTTGGTGCCCGATCTGGTTCTACCTCCAAAGTTTAAGGTGCCGGATTTTGAAAAGTATGAGGGAACGAGATGTCCGAAGGCACATCTTATTATGTTCTGTCGAAAGATGGCTGGACACTTGAATGAGGACAAGCTATTAATACATTGTTTCCAGGATAGCTTGATCGGATCAGCCCTCCGATGGTATGATCAGCTTAGCACAGAGAGGATCCGGTCATGGAAGGACTTGGCAACTGCATTTTGTGAACAATATAAGCATGTTTCTGATGTGGCTCCCGACCGGCTGACACTACAAATGTTGGAAAAGAAGCCAACGGAGACCTTCAGACAATACGCTCAGAGATGGAGGGATCTCTCAGTCCAGGTCGAGCCTCCACTAACTAAAAGTGAGGTAACGGTCCTTTTTATCTATACTTTGAGGGCGCCATTCTACGACAAACTGGTGGGAAACGCCACGAAAGACTTCGCCGACCTCGTAATATCTGGCGAACTCATCGAAAATGGCATCAAAAGTGGAAGAATAGAGGGCCCTGAGAGCTCGAAAAGACCAACACCTGTAAAGAAAAAAGATCCCGAAGTCCATATGGTGGGGACCGGGAGCCACTATGCTCCTAATCCATATCCGACCCAACCACGACCTCAGTTTCGCCCACCGCCAAACTTATACTTTCCTCCACAAAGCCCCTACTGTCAAGCACCTCCTCCCTACCCCGTCTATGCCACCGACAATCAAAGACCATTCACCATATTCCTGCCAAATACCATGCCTGCCCAAAGTCAGCCAAAAAACGAACAAAGACCAGTAAAGCCCAATCCTGATAGACCCCAATTCACCCCCATTCCCGTGACATACGGAGAACTGTGCCTGAAGCTATTGGAAAAACAGTTAATCTCACCACATTACATGGCACCATTGAAGCCCCCGTTCCCAAAGTGGTACGATCCCAACGCTAATTGCATGTATCATGCCGGGAATCAGGGACACTCTACAGATAACTGTTTAGCCTTTAAGAGAAGAGTTCAAGGCCTCATCGACGCCGGGATCTTGCGGTTTGACGGTACCGACAATATGGCGAGAAACCCGCTCCCTAACCATGCCACGGGGAACGTGAATATGGTGACACCGGAAGATAGGTGGCGAGCCAGAAGCTGTGTCTCTAGGATAAGGACACCTTTGTAGAAGGTCTGGGAAGTAATGGTTGAGAAGGGCATGCTCGACAGGAATTTCAAGGAGGAAAGCGTGAAGAGTCCAAGTTTCTGTGTCTTTCACGGCATATCAGGACACCACATCCAATCTTGCGAGGAGTTCAAAGAGCTGCTTCAAAGCATGATGGACAATAAAAAAGTGGAAATCTGTAATAAAATGGAAGAGACTGGTGGAAAGGATATATGTGCATCTGAGGGCCAATCATCAGGCCCTCCCTACAGTGCCGATCGGCCTTTGGTAATCTACTACGAGGCAAAGAAGGAAGAGAGGAAACCAAAAATGATAATCCAAGTACCTTCCCCTTTCCCTTACAAGGATAGCAAGGCGGTGCCGTGGAAGTATGATGTCAACGTCACCATACCCGAGGCTACAGCTGGAAGCATCAGTGAGGTGGGGTATTTTACCCACAGTGGGAGGTGCTATTCCCCTGAGGTGGTTGAGACGAAGAAGAAAAACGTTGGCACGAGTCAGAAAGGGAAGGCACCAATACCCGAGGCCGAGGGTGAGGTTGAAATACAACCTGAACAAGGAACTAAGGAACCGGTGAACGAGGATGAAGCACAGGAATTCTTAAAGTTCATTAAGCACAGCGAATACAATGTCGTGGAGCAGCTGAATAAACAACCGGCAAAAATCTCAGTATTATCCCTATTGTTGAACTCAGAGCCACATCGAAACGCTTTACTGAAGGTGTTGAACCAAGCGTATGTGCCAAGCAATGTGCCCATTGAAAAACTCGATAGGTGGGTGAACAATTTAAACGCGGATAATTTCATCTCCTTCAGCGATGATGAAATACCACCAAATAGTAGGGGCTCTGTTAAAGCATTGCACATCACAACCGGGTGCAAAGGATATATAATACCGCATGTGCTTATTGACAACGGGTCCGCGCTCAATGTCATGCCGTTGGCTACACTGTCTAGGATGCCCGTCGACATGTCTTATCTGAGGCCTTGCCATTCTGCGGTAAGGGCATTTGATGGAACACAGCGAGAAGTTATGGGAAAAATCGAGATCCCTCTAGAGTTGGGCCCGTGCACATACAATGTCGAATTCCAGGTCATGGACATTGCTCCTTCATATAATTGCCTCTTAGGAAGGCCTTGGATCCACTCCGCAGGAGCGATCCCTTCATCTCTTCATCAGAAAATAAAGTTTATTATGGATAACCGCCTGATCACGATCGCCGGTGAAGAAGACATCATCGCATCGCTATCTGCTGACGCACCCTACATCGAGGCAAACAGAGATGCGCCAGAATGCTCATTCCGTTCCTTCGAATTCATCAACGCAACATTTGTTGCCAAAGGAAATAGGGCTCCCACACCCAAGCTGTCAAGAAACACCAAGATGGGAGTCAAGTTGACTGTAGGAAAAGGTGCCCGGGCAGGGAAGGGTTTAGGAAGATACCAACAAGGAATAGCTAAAGCGTTAGTGCCGACACACCACAAGGCCCGATATGGTTTAGGGTTCAAGCCGGATGAGCGACAAAGGAAGAAACAACTGCAAAAAGATCAGGGAAAGAGGATTGCAAGAGCCTCAGGACGAGAGGTAGAATGGGAGCCCATGACGTACCCGCCCTTGTCGAGAACTTTTACGTCAACAGGAATGATGTACCCAGAGGGAGATGATTCACGAAACACGCTGCTATTGGTTGAAAGGGATTTTCAGAACTTCAACATAAACATCATCGACGAAGCGGACGATACAATGAAAGGCCTTTCGAAGATACGCCCTGGTCCTTCGGGATTTGTGTTGGACAATTGGACTGCCGAGGACCTCCTTGTAGTTTCTAGGACCCCTCCAGAGTAATCCTCAATGACAACTTTCTGTAATACCCCTAAGTTGAAAGGGAATCTGTTATAAGAGTTTGTGTCAGCTGTTTAACTTTTAAATGAACAATCAATGAAGATGCATTTCATCACTGCCTCTCATTCTCAGTGGCCTCATATTTATTTTCTATTCTCATAGCTTGTCTTTATATATTTTTCATGACATGCCATAGAATCACAATACCTCGATGTTCCTCTATAGCTTCTTCTCCATTTACCTTTCAGGTGCTCAGATATCGACGACATGAACAATCCCGTTACTGATCTTAAAATCGACTTTGAGCAAGTTGTTTGTTTAGGAGAATTCAAAGCCGACGGGAATGCTGAAGATTTTGTCTCGACCCCTGACTTACTAAGGATGATAGAACAGGAAGATAAACAGATGCTCCCCCACCAAGAATCTGTCGAGACGGTGAACTTGGGAAACGAAGAAAAGAGGCAAGAAGTGAAAATTGGGACCTCCATCTCAGAGCCCACCAAACACGACTTGGTCACCTTGCTTCATGAGTACAAAGACGTATTTGCATGGTCATATCAGGACATGCCAGGATTAAGCGAGGATGTAGTGGTCCACAGGCTCCCAGTGAAACCAGAATGCAAGCCAATCCAGCAGAAGCTAAGACGAATAAGACCCAAAATGCTCTTAAAGATAAAAGAAGAGGTCAAAAAGCAGTTCGACGCCGGTTTCTTACAAGTCTCCAAATATCCGGAATGGGTGGCTAATATAGTCCCAGTGCCAAAGAAAGACGGCAAGGTGCGAATGTGTGTAGACTATCGTGATCTCAATCGAGCAAGCCCCAAAGATAATTTTCCCTTACCGCACATCGATACGTTGGTGGATAACACGGAAAATCATTCATTATTTTCTTTCATGGATGGATTTTCGGGTTATAACCAAATAAATATGGCCCCTGAGGACATGGAAAAAACTACATTCGTGACAATGTGGGGGACCTTCTGCTACAAGGTGATGCCATTCGGCTTAAAAAACGCTGGGGCAACATATCAAAGGGCAATGGTGATGCTGTTTCACGACATGATGCACAAAGAAATAGAAGTTTATGTCGACGATATGATTGCCAAATCTCAGGGAGAAAAAGAGCATGTTGGAAACCTCAGGAAATTATTTGAAAGACTGAGAAAATTCCAACTGAAGCTTAATCCAGCTAAGTGCACATTCGGAGCAACCTCGGGGAAATTACTGGGCTTTATCGTTAGCGAGAGAGGTATCGAGGTCGATCCTGACAAAATAAAGGCCATACAAGAATTACCACCTCCACGGACACAAAAAGAAGTCAGAGGATTTCTAGGAAGGTTAAACTACATCGCCCGTTTCATTGCTCAACTTACCAACCAATGCGACCCGATTTTTCGACTCCTACGAAAACACAATCCTGGAGAATGGAACGAAGAGTGCCAAGCTGCTTTCGACAAGATAAAACAATATTTATCTAACCCCTCGGTGTTAGTACCACCAACTTCCGGGAAACCATTAATATTGTATCTGACGATGTTCGAAAATTCAATGGGTTGTGTACTGGGGCAACGTGATGAGTCGGAGAGAAGAGAAAAGGCGATCTATTACCTCAGCAAGAAGTTCACAGAGTATGAAACAAAATATCCGTCAATTGAAAAAGTCTGTTGTGCTCTGGTCTGGGCAACTCGTAGGCTCAGACAATATATGCTGTATCATACGACGTGGTTGATCTCAAAGCTGGACCCAATAAAGTACATGATGGAATCGCCTGCACTCTTAGGAAGAATGGCACGATGGCAAATCTTACTATCAGAATACGACATCGTTTACGTTAGCCAAAAGTCAATAAAAGGGAGCGCAATAGCTGATTTTCTGGCAGCACGAACGATGGAGGAATACGAGCCATTAAGATTTGACTTTCCAGATGAAGACTTGATGTGTATTACAGAAAGAAAATGCGAGTCGTCAAAAGAGGAGTCATGGAAGATGAGCTTTGATGGTGCCTCAAATGCATTGGGGCACGGGATTGGAGCCGTCTTGGTGTCTCCAGAAGGGAATCATTACCCATTCACTGCCAGATTGAACTTCTTCTGTACCAACAATATAGCGGAATACGAGGCTTGCGTCATGGGGCTCCGCGCAGCTATTGAACGAGACATCAAAGTCCTAAAGGTATCTGGGGATTCGGCATTGGTGATTTACCAAGTCCGTGGAGATTGGGAAGTAAGAGACTCAAAGCTGGTCAGATACCACGACCTTGTTATGGATCTGGTCAAAGATTTCGAAGAAGTAACCTTTAATTACTTCCCACGAGAGGAAAACCAATTGGCTGATGCTCTGGCCACTTTGGCTTCGAAGTTCAAAGCAAACCGAGAAGCGGAAATAATGCCTCTCCAGATGAGCATATATGAAGCTCCGGCACATTGTTTTAGCATTGAAAAAGAAGCAGACGGACAGCCGTGGTTCCATGATATCCTAGAGTATGTCAAAAATCAAAGGTATCCCAAGCAAGCAAATGAGAATTACAAAAGGACAATTAGAAAAATTGCAGTGGGATTTGTTCTTGATGGAAACATCCTATACAAAAGAGGAAAAGATCAAGTGCTTCTGAGATGCGTGGATGATATTAAAGCCAGAAAGATACTAGAAGAAGTCCATGAAGGAAGTTGTGGGACCCATGCCAATGGTTTCACCATGGCCAGGAAAATTATGAGACTCGGCTACTACTGGTTGACGATGGAAAGTGACTGCATCAGCTATGCACGAAGGTGTCACAAATGTCAAATTTATGGCGACAAAATTCATGCAGCACCTTCACCCCTCCACGTTATGACCTCTCCGTGGCCTTTTTCCATGTGGGGCATGGATGTTATAGGGCCAATTTCCCCAAAAGCTTCTAATGGCCATCGATTCATTTTCGTGGTCATAGATTACTTCACAAAATGGGTTGAGGCCACTTCGTTTGCAAACGTGACAAAAACCGCGGTTTGCAAATTCTTGAAAAAGGAGATTATATGTCGATACGGGCTGCCTGAGAAAATCATCTCGGATAATGCCTTGAATCTGAACAACAAGATGATAAAGGAAGTGTGCGAACAATTTCAAATAAAGCATCACAATTCCTCACCCTATCGCCCAAAGATGAACGGAGCGGTAGAAGCAGCCAATAAAAATATTAAGAAGATTATTGGAAAAATGACCGAGACATATAAAGACTGGCATGAGAAGCTCCCGTTTGCTCTATATGCATACCGTACATGTGTGCGGACCTCCACGGGGGCAACTCCTTTTTCTCTAGTATATGGAATGGAAGCTGTACTACCCATCGAGGTGGAAATCCCTTCTTTACGAATCTTAATGGAGTCAAAACTGGAAGAATCAGAATGGGTACAAGCTCGATATGTCCAACTGAATCTGATTGAGGAAAAGCGCTTAAAAGCAATTTGTCACGGACAAATGTACCAGAAGAAAATGATCACGGCCCATGACAAGAAGGTACGACCAAGAGAGTTTCGCGAAGGAGAGCTCGTGTTGAGAAAGATTCTCCCAATACTAAAGGATTCTCGAGGAAAATGGGCACCGAATTGGGAAGGACCCTATGTCGTAAGGAAGGCCTTCTCAGGTGGAGCTTTAATTCTCACAGAGATGGATGGGAAAGAGGTACCGAATCCAGTAAACTCGGATGCCGTGAAGAAGTACTACGCTTAAAAAAAAAAAACTCAGGATGAAAACCCGAAAAGGGCACCCTGACAAACAAAATTGGGATGAAAACCTGAAAAGGCGTCCTAATGGAAGAATTCGGGCATAAACGGCAAGATTCGAATAGGAAGTCAAGAGGCAAGACTATAATATTTGAAGTAGACTCAGAAGCTCAGAATTTCCTATACATTAAGCTTCACTCGAAGAGATTCAGGATGAAGGAACATGGAGAAGTTTATTCGTTGGATATCTAGAGCATTTGTAATAATTGAATCTGTTTCCTTTTTGTTTTCTTTATCGAATCATTCTTTGTCAATTTCCTTTGCTTGTCACTTTGAAATAAATACGATTCAAAGCATTTCTTTCACACCTACTTGGCTATTATCATGCATCTCGTGGTGGGTTCATTTAAATGGTAATAGTGAAATTACATACTCTAAACAAAAAAAAACGTTGAGCATTACCTGGACGAGAACCTGGTAGGTACAGGAACCTCAAAGCAAGGACAAAAGTTCAACCAGGGGACAAAATGGGTGATATATGAGAAGTCCAGACCACTCGTAAAACTTGGACACGAGTTCAAAAACTGAAAGAAAAGTCAAGAATCGAAGCAGTGAATACGAGTCGTGACAAGAGACCCATGATAAACAAGCCTAGAGCGCATGGCATAATCACGTAGGCATAAGAGCATAAAAAAAAATGTGCATATCATGACAACATCACGCATAATACATACAGGTACACCAATAAAGCAAGAAATCTTGATAGTTGTACCAAATCAAGGAAAAAGAAGACATCCGAATTCCACCAGATTCTGATTGCGAAATCGACTCATAATGCGAGAGGTGAGTTGGGCCTCGGGACACGCCGAGGTATTTAATGTCTGTCTTTACATTCCTGTTCAAAAATCAACTCATAATGCGAGAGGTGAGTTGGGCCTCGGGACACGCCGAGGTATTTAATGTCTGTCTTTAAATTTCTGTTCAAAAATCAGCTCATAATACGAGAGGTGAGTTGAGCCTCGGGGCACGCCGAGGTATTTAATTTCTGTCTTTAAATTTCTGTTCAAAAATCAACTCATAACGCGAGAGGTGAGTTGAGCCTCGGGGCACAACGAGGTATTTAATTTCTGTCTTTAAATTTCTGTTCGAAAATCGACTCATAAATACGAGAGTTTGAGTTGAGCTTCAGAGCACGCTGAGGTATTTTTGATTTCCGTCTTCTGCCTTTTAATTTTCGTTAAAACCAATTCAAAATGCGAAAGGTGAGTTGGGCCTCGGGACACGCCGAGGAATTTTCAAATTCTATTTTCCGTTTTTCAATTCTCGTGTTTCGAAAAAAAGAAAAAAAAGAGAGAGAGAGAGAGAAAGTTGGTTCATGTTGCGAGGACAAGGAAGCAGTTCAAAAAAGTTCAAATTTATTTCCTCAAAGCCCAGTGGAGCGGTTGATAGATTGAAGCTTCGAATCCCTTTGTGTCGTGAAGTCATGCTGGAGCAAAATAAACAAAATTGGGAAAAAGCGAATTAAAACTATGAGTCATGTTTCGCAGAAGTAGCGATGGAGTGGATCAAAGCAACAAGTTACACCGGAGTTGAGGATGTTCGAAGGAGACGAGAACCAAGAAGTCAAGGTTTAGCCCAGATCGAGCAAAAATTGGTTCTTTTATTGTCTTTGCTCTACTCTTGTAACACCCCAAACCCGGCCCACAAGCCATGACCGGATCTGGTGTGTCACAGACTAAAGAAATTTGAAAGGTTTGGATTAGTAGTAGTAATTTAAGAAAATTTTTGTTAAGGGTATGAAACGGTGTTTGTTAAAACTCAAGTGGGTTGATTCGATTGAGTTGAAAATCCTTTCTTCCTTTAAAACCATTTGACCATTAAATTTTTGAACATTAGTGTGATCGATAGCTTAGAAACTTTTGTTACCCGAGGGTAGCATTTTTGAAAACGCGTACAAGTACTTATTTTTTTTTTTGAAAACGTTACTTTTAATCGATTTGCATAACCGTTCGTAAGTTCATTAGTTGGAAAGTAAAGTAAAAACAACTACCTAACCATCCAAACTAATAATAAGCGGCCATATTACAACCCAATCGAATTGTAGTAAATGATTAAACTTAAAACGGGGCAAAATAAAATTTCAAGTCCACAAAACCAACATGGCCGCCTCGAGCTCTCCTCGGCTCCACATCCGTGCTCTACTCACCTGCAAGATGATATGGGAAGGGGTGAGTCACCAAGACTCAGTGTATAAATCCCCGACCCGAAAATAACACTCATACACAAGATATTAGTATGACATGCAATTATGCAACCCCACCTAGCCATCCATGCTCCTTTTCTACCCCGTGTGGTACCAAACCACTGGTGGTGCCAAACCACTGGTGACTTATAGTCACAATATCCGTCAATACGTGTGGTGCCAAACCACTGGTGGTGCCAAACCACTGGTGACCCGAAGTCACAATCAAATGATGGGGCCAACCCATCGTGTGATACCAAATCACTGGCGTCGATCCCGTATCTCAAATGTGGGGCCAACCCACGGTGGTACTAAGCCACAGGGACAAGACGCTATGAGGTGCCAAACCTCTGGAGGTACCAAACCTCTGGTGACCGAAGTCACAATGTGTTACCAAAACACTGGTGTCCGTCGACACGAATATTACTCCCTCTCATCAATCCCACCATCATCATGGTCATATCACAAGTATCATGATTCCATATATCATGCAATCGTATATAACATAGCATGTTTCCGCATATGATGATATATACAACACATATCGTAAATCGAGTAGTAGGGGACTTACCCGAATGCCAAGCTTATGCCCACTAGGCAAAGTAACCACATGAGAGGTTATAATATTATCAAACAACAGTTTATACTAATAAAGTGTGTAAGAGCTTACACACCTAATTTATCGAAGGTCTACAAGAAATCCCGGATCTACGTGATATTTAAAAAGTCCCGAACTTGTCCTCGTATAGCTCCTATTATTCGGCCATTAATATCTATTATTACGGAGTCTCATTTGATTAACTAGCGAATCCAAAGTTTTTAGTCATATAATAACAAAATAGAGCCTCAGGTCGAACCTTTATTAGTCTTAAACCGCGTGATTTGAAATTCCGAAACTCCCGATATTCCTTCGGTCGATTTACTCCTATACCTACGGTGCACATTCGGTTACACTTAGGCACCCAACATGGCATTTGGCCGAATAATACATATATATATGTGTATATATATATATATATATATATATATATATATAATACCTTACCAAAACCAAAACAAGTCTCGGAGAAATCACTCCTTCGATGCTCCTTATGATTACTACACAAGGGAGCAAAACTCTTAATCATCTCAAGATTATATTCGGCCAATCTTACATTTCCAAACCACAGGGGTTAGTCGTCCCTTACCTTGATGGTTGACTCGTCCCTCAACACCAACGCTTGACTCCCCCCCTATAGATGTTCACAGGTTCCGGCTACCACATGCATACCAACACGGCCTTTGGCCGAATGTGCCCAACCCTTTTTCCATGCTTACCGAAATCCCAACTAGCCGAGCTTTCTACCAAAATAAAATAAAATATATTAGTTAGAATGGCATGCAAACCATATTCATAGTTATGGCCCTAGGCCGAATCTTCATGCTAACTTACCTCGAAGAAACGAGACCCGAAATACTCCTTCAAAGCCCCTAAGTGTCGGCTACCTCAAAAAGGAATACCTAGAATGGCCAAGGGATTCGGCTATGGCTCCCAAGCACACTTGATTTCGACACATGTTATGTCCAAAAGAAAACGCAAGGAGAGGGCTATTAAGCGAGGTATTCGGCCATCACAATGTAAAAAGAAAAAGAGAGAACATTTCCATAGATTTTGGCCAAGAACCGAATTGGAAGGGAAGAGAACTAAGCCAAGAAATTTCGGCACAATGTCTATAGAATGTTTCAAAGAAGGATAATAGTTTCAAGGGGAGGAAGGGGGTTTTGGTGTGATTAGTAAGAAGAAGAAGAAAAGAAAGAAAGGAGAAAGAATGAAAAGGAAGTGTGTCACTCCCTAATACTCCAATGCCGTGAGCTATAGCCTTCCCCCCCCAAGACCCCAAAAATTCGGCCATGCTTATTTGCCAATTACTAGGCCGGCCAACAAACCCCAAGACATCTTCTCCTTCCACCTTCAATTTCCTATGAACATTGTTTGACAATTATTCCATAACCATTGAAATAAACAACTCATGGTTTATTCATTCACCCATCATATGCTCTCTTCTATCAATAAATAAAATAAGGTAATAATAAGAAAAATAAAAAGAATAATTCAGCCACCCATCTTTGTCTCCACGCATGCATGCGCCTCATGCAGGCCACTTGCGTTTCTGCCGGCCAAAAAAAAAAAATTCAAATCTCCCTTATGCAGTTGCCAGGTCTCGAACCCGAGACCTGGGGAAGCCTGCCCAAGCCTCTGACCACTCGGCTACAACGCCTTTTTAGTTATAAATGCGTCGGAATTTCTATTTAAGTTTCCCCCCTTGGCTCCCTCACGCATTAAATGCTAGAGGCCAAAAACAGCAAAACATCCCTATCTAGCCCCGGGGGTTTCGAACCCGAGACCTGGAGCAAATTTAGCGCCCCAGCCACTCGGCCAAATTAACTTTCATGTCAAAGACACGTTGTGAATTTCTTTTAATCCATTCCCAGAGGCTTCTTTCAGGTTAAGCGCTTAAAACCAAAAATTTTAAATGCCCTGAGAGACTCTCGTGCCTCGAACGCAAGACCTAGGGAGTTCCCCTTAGCGCCCTAACCACTTCTTCCGGCCTGACCTTCATGCCAATTTACCCCACCATTTAATTTTAAGGTCTCCCCAGATCGTTGACCCAAAAAAAAATAAAAAGCCAAACGCTGCTCCAGCAGCTCGAACATGCGACCGCGAGCTGCTACTCCCTGCTATGCCCCACGCCACTCGGCTAGAGCATTCAACATGCCACAAGCCTGCCAAAATTATTATTTAAACCCTCCTTCGCCTATCACTCCTTCAGCGCCAAAAATAAAACTTTCTCCACGCGACTCGAACCCTCGCCTAGTCGTGCCTTCTAGCCTTCTTTGCAGCTCTCTTACCACTCCGCCAGCTATGCTCTTGTGTCAAAGCTCGCCCTAATTTAATGATAAGGCTTTTACACTTAGCCTTACCATCCTAAACACTTAAGAAACCTGCTTAACCCTATACCTGGCTAATTCGGGATTTTGGCTAACCCTAATGTATGTGTATTAAATTAGGAAAACCCACAAAAATACTCGTATGGCAATTGGCCCCTAGAACAGGATGTTACAGTTCTACCCCCCTTAAAATAATTTCGTCCCCGAAATTACCTGGGTCAGAAGAGTTGGGGGTATTGCTGCCGCATCACCTCCTCGGGCTCCCACGTAGCTTCCTCCACGCCATGGTTCTGCCATAGGACCTTCACTAAAGGAACTGACTTCCTACGCAAAACCTTTACATCCCGATCTAGGATCTGCACAGGTTCCTCTTCCATCGTCAAATCTGGACTCACCTCAACTTCCTCAACTGCCAAGACGTGTGATGGATCAGAACGATAGCGTCTAAGCATGGAGACATGGAACACATCGTGAATCTGACTCAGTTCTGCAGGTAACTCGAGTTGATAAGCTACTGGTCCCACTCGTCTCAACACCTTAAATGGTCCAATGAACCTTGGGCTTAATTTGCCCTTCTTCCCAAATCTTAACACTTTCTTCCATGGCGAGACCTTCAGAAAAACTTCGTCTCCTACGGCAAATTCTATGTCCCTTCGCTTGAGATCAGCATAAGACTTTTGCCTATCCGAGGCTTCTTTCAATCGAGCTTGGATCTTCTTCACCTTATCTTCAGTTTCTGCAACCAATTCCGGTCCTAACATCCGTCGCTCACCCAACTCCGTCCAACAAGTAGGTGTGCGACACCTCCTACCATACAGTGCTTCATAAGGTGCCATCTTAATGCTTGCCTGATAACTGTTGTTGTATGCGAACTCAGCTAATGGCAAAAATTCCTCCCAACTACCTCCGAAGTCCAAAACGCAGCCTCTTAACATGTCCTCTAAAATCTGGATAACTCTTTCCGACTGCCCGTCAGATTGTGGATGGAAAGCGGTACTAAAATCCAGCCGTGTACCCAAGGCCTGATGGAGTGCTCTCCAAAACCTCGACGTAAACCTGGGGTCTCTGTCTGAGATGATCGACACTGGCACACCATGCAACCTCACTATCTCTGCCACATACAACTTAGCTAACTTCTGGAGCGAGTAATCCACCCTTACCGGTATGAAGTGAGCTGACTTGGTCAGACGGTCCACAATCACCCAAACTGCGTCCTTCTTGCTGGGCGTGAGGGGTATCCCACTGACAAAGTCCATAGTGATCCTCTCCCATTTCCACTGAGGAATCTTCACCGGTTGAAGTAATCCAGATGGCAACTGATGTTCAGCCTTTACCCGCTGACATGTGAGACACCTCCCCACGAATTCGGTTACCTCGCGCTTCAACCCTGGCCACCAGAACTGCTTACGTAAATCTCCGTACATCTTGCTACTTCCAGGATGCATAGCGTATGGGCTGCTATGTGCATCCTGAAGAATTCTTTGTCTCAAACCCACGTCATTCGGCATACAATGCCGTCCTTGAAAACATAGCACCCCATCACCAGTCAAACTATACCCTTCCAAACCGCCATCTCGAACTTGCAGCCTCCGTGCGTTTAAACTGTCCTCCCCTAATTGCTTTTCCTTAATCTCCTCGATCCAAGTTGGCTTAACTTGCAATTCTGCCAAAAGACTTCCGTCGTCGTATAGACTAAGACGAGCAAACATCGCCCTTAAGTCTGTCACGACCTTTCGGCTCAACGCATCAGCCACCACGTTAGCCTTGCCTGGGTGGTATTCGATTGAACAGTCGTAGTCCTTCAACAGTTCAATCCATCGGTGCTGCCTCAGATTCAATTCCTTCTGAGTCAAGAGATACCTCAAACTTTTATGATCTGTGTAGACCATCGATTTCTCCCCATATAGGTAGTGCCTCCATATTTTCAAAGCAAAAACCACTGCTGCTAACTCCAAGTCATGGGTAGGATAGTTAACCTCATGTGGTCTTAGCTGACGGGATGCATAGGCCACCACCTTCCCTTCCTGCATCAACACACATCCCAAACCATTATGGGACGCATCACAATAAACCGTGAACAATTTCCCCGCCTCGGGCTGCACCAAAACTGGAGCTTCCGTCAAAATCTTTCTTAGCTTATCAAAGCTTTCTTGCTGCTTCTCTGACCAAACAAAAGGGACTCCTTTCCTTAATAGCTTAGTCAACGGTGCTGCGATTAAGGAGAATCCTTCCACAAACCTTCGATAATACCCGGCCAGACCCAGAAAACTTCGAATTTCTGCCACTGTCCTAGGTGGTTTCCACTCCAACACCGCTTCGACCTTGCGGGGGTCCACTCTAATCCCTTCTGCTGACACTACGTGACCCAAGAAGGTCACCTCTCTAAGCCAGAATTCGCATTTACTGAATTTGGCATACAACTGCTCCCCTCTCAGCACTTGTAGAACTATGCGCAAATGTCTATCATGCTCCTCCTCTGTTCTTGAGTAAACCAATATGTCGTCTATAAACACCACGACAAATTGATCCAAGTACTGCTGAAACACCCTATTCATCAAGTCCATGAACGCTGCCGGCGCGTTGGTCAACCCAAACGGCATCACTAAGAACTCGTAATGCCCATACCGGGTACGAAATGCCGTCTTGTGCACATCAGCCTCCTTCACCTTAAGTTGATGATAGCCCGACCTAAGGTCTATCTTCGAGAATACCGATGCACCCTTCAATTGATCAAACAGGTCATCAATCCGAGGCAACGGATACTTGTTTTTGATTGTTAACTTGTTTAGCTGACGGTAGTCGATACACATCCGCATTGACCCGTCTTTCTTCTTGACAAACAGAACAGGTGCTCCCCACGGAGATATACTAGGTCGAATGAACCCTCTATCCAAGAGTTCCTGAATTTGAGCCTTCAGTTCCGCCAACTCCTTCGGTGCCATTCGGTAGGGTGCTATGGACACAGGTGCCGTTCCGGGAAACAAGTCTATACTGAACTCAACTTCCCGATCTGGAGGCAGACCCGGAAGTTCTTCAGGAAACACATCAGCGAATTCCCCTACAGTTCGGACCTTCTCAACTGTTGACTCCTTAGCCTCCAAGGCATAAATTTGAACCAACAATGCTTCACACCCTCTTCTGATCATTTTCTCGGCCTTCAAGGCAGACACTACATTGGATAGATAGTCTCTTCTGTTACCTATCATGACCACTTCATCACCCTCGGCCGACCTTAGAATCATGCGCTTAGCAGCGCAATCCAATCTTGCCTGATACTTAACCAACCAGTCCATTCCAAGAATTAAATCAAACTCCCCAAACGGCAGTTCCATCAGATTCGCCACAAACACTACCCCTTGGAGTTCTAGGGGTATATCTCTATATAGCTTATTCACCATCACAGAGTGTCCTAGAGGGCTAATTACAGTCATCTCGCTAGAAGCAGTCTCAAAATCCAAGTTCATAGCCTCTACCATACTACTGGCAATGTATGAATGCGTCGAACCCACATCAATTAATGCAACATAAGGGAGACCAAAAATTAGGAACGTACCGGTGATGACGTCCGGTGCGTCACCCTCCTCGCGACGCCTCGCTGCGTAAACTAAGCCAGGCTGCCTAGCTTCTGTGTTGCCTGCTCCTCTGCCCTGAGTTCCGCGACCTCGATTAGGACCATTGCCTCCTCTACCGTTACCACGACCCCTCTGCGGTGGTCCCACATTCCTTGCTGGAGTACGGTTCTGACCCTCTGGCTGATTCCTTGCCAACTTCCGAGGACAATCCCTTACACGGTGATCCGGAGATCCACATTCAAAGCAACCCCTCTCACCGGTGTAACAACCTCCCCAATGTGACTTTCCACAGCGATTACATTGAGCCGGTCTCTGGTTAGAAGCCATGGGCCTTCCAGCCTGATTCGGCCCACTCTGTCTGGCCCTCTTTTGTGCACTAATTCCCGATCCAGATGGCCCAATACCTCGTTTCTGCTTGCTCCTATCATAGCTCTGCCTCACAGACTCCCGGACCCTTTCAGCTACCTTTGCTTTTTCCACCAGAACAGCAAACTCACGTACCTGTTGTGGAGCAATCAACAGTCTTAAGTCATCTCTAAGTCCGTCTTCAAAGCGGACACAACGATCGTGCTCAGTTGACACGACTCCCCGGGCATAGCGGCTCAGCCTCAGAAATTCTGCCTCATACTCAGATACCGACTTATTTCCTTGTACCAGTCCCAGAAAGGTTTTCCTCTGAGTATCAGTGTAGCTGGTGCCCACATACTTCTTCTGATAAGTAGCTTTGAAGTATTCCCAAGTAAGGTCGTCTGCTGTAGCGCCGTCTCGTACCGTGAGCCACCACTGGTATGACTCGTCTTTTAGAAGCGACACTGCTCCTTTCAGCTTCTCCTCATCTGTTAAGTCGAGATCGTCCATGATCCTCTCGGTTGATTCTAACCAATATTCGGCTGTACTGGGAGCGACACTTGACACACCCCGGAATACTTCAGCTCCATTGGATCGGAGCCGCTCAGATACAGACTTCCGAGCGCCTGCACCTCTATTGGTCTCAGCCATCATTTCTAGCACACGCAGCATAGCCTGCGATACCGACTCACCCCCCGTCTGATCCTGAGGTCCATCACCAAAAGTTGGGGGTGGCGGTGGGGGTGGTATCTCATTATCCGATCCTTGGCCCGACCTAACTGGTTCTGTCACGGCCATCCGGCCTCTACCGCGTCCCCGACGGCCGCGACCTCTAGAACTCATTTCTTAAAGCGCAATCTGTCTTAAAAGTTTTATGAGTTAGTCACTGTTCCACTGATTATTAGCAAAGAATCTTATGGGCGAAATTTAGAAGTTGTTCTTTCGATCAAACAAGTTTCAAGTCTTCTATCGTAATTTGAAGATATATATATATTCACTTATTCCATCACTCTCTATGTCCAATTCTTAACCCGGGGGTAATTTCGTCCTTCACCCTACAGGGGTATTTTGGTAACAAAACAGTGTAAGTTTGACAAATCAAAGGAAATTTATAAATTGCAAAACTTGGGGTCCGTTTTAAGGGATTGTCTTCCAACTTGATAGTGTTGCAAAAACCTTTTTGAAAATCAGGGTCATTTTGGTAATTTGCAATTTAGGGGCAATTTTGTAATTTTCCAAAAGCACAACATTTTTGACATTTTGCAAATTAGGGATTTTAGGTATGCTTGTAAAATAGGAAAATTTTGTTTAAGAGATTTTGAGGTAGTTTGGTAGAATTTTTTAAAACTAGGGGCATTTTCGTAATTTACCCCTAAGGGTATTTTGAAATGTTCATAATTCAAAGGAATTTTGTAATATAATTCTCATAAGTTTGAGGGAAGTCTTTAAAAATTAGAGTCTTTATAAAAATGCGGCTAATTCCCTTTCGGGTTTTAATAATAGAGGTTTAGCCCATGAACAAGTCCTCACGGTTAGGGTGAACCGAAGCTA
Source organism: Gossypium australe (assembly GCA_005393395.2). Lineage (NCBI taxonomy): Eukaryota > Viridiplantae > Streptophyta > Magnoliopsida > Malvales > Malvaceae > Gossypium > Gossypium australe. The sequence continues at coordinate 134,507,024 of CM016616.1, read as the reverse complement.
CGCACCAGGTAGGATTCCTGCGAAGAGGAGGTGAGTCGCTAAGACCACTTAAATACCAAGCTCTTCCGGATCCAATCCTAGACATGCGTACAAGGGTTACCACACCTTAACTCGGCGACTTAGTCATGGGTTTGTTTAATTAGGCAATTAGAATCTTATGCGATTGTTTGGGGTAAACAAGTCCTAAAGTTCATATACCTTTCATACTATCTACGTCCCATTTTCTACCCATTTACAGGTAACCATTCATACATAGATTAAAATACTTACAAGAGCGGATCGGTGCCGGAGACTCGACGCCATGTTGTTCAACCAAAATCATTTTCAACGGGGTTTTCAAAAGCATATCTAGCAAAAACATTTTTGGGTCTTAGGCCCTCACAGCCGAGTTTTTGAACCTGGCTCTGATACCAAAATTGTAACACCCCAAACCCGGCCCACAAGCCATGACCGGATCTGGTGTGTCACGGACTAAAGAAATTTGAAAGGTTTGGATTAGTAGTAGTAATTTAAGAAAATTTTTGTTAAGGGTATGAAACGGTGTTTGTTAAAACTCAAGTGGGTTGATTCGATTGAGTTGAAAATCCTTTCTTCCTTTAAAACCATTTGACCATTAAATTTTTGAACATTAGTGTGATCGATAGCTTAGAAACTTTTGTTACCCGAGGGTAGCATTTTTGAAAACGCGTACAAGTACTTATTTTTTTTTTGAAAACGTTACTTTTAATCGATTTGCATAACCGTTCGTAAGTTCATTAGTTGGAAAGTAAAGTAAAAACAACTACCTAACCATCCAAACTAATAATAAGCGGCCATATTACAACCCAATCGAATTGTAGTAAATGATTAAACTTAAAACGGGGCAAAATAAAATTTCAAGTCCACAAAACCAACATGGCCGCCTCGAGCTCTCCTCGGCTCCGCATCCGTGCTCTACTCACCTGCAAGATGATATGGGAAGGGGTGAGTCACCAAGACTCAGTGTATAAATCCCCGACCCGAAAATAACACTCATACACAAGATATTAGTATGACATGCAATTATGCAACCCCACCTAGCCATCCATGCTCCTTTTCTACCCCGTGTGGTACCAAACCACTGGTGGTGCCAAACCACTGGTGACTTATAGTCACAATATCCGTCAATACGTGTGGTGCCAAACCACTGGTGGTGCCAAACCACTGGTGACCCGAAGTCACAATCAAATGATGGGGCCAACCCATCGTGTGATACCAAATCACTGGCGTCGATCCCGTATCTCAAATGTGGGGCCAACCCACGGTGGTACTAAGCCACAGGGACAAGACGCTATGAGGTGCCAAACCTCTGGAGGTACCAAACCTCTGGTGACCGAAGTCACAATGTGTTACCAAAACACTGGTGTCCGTCGACACGAATATTACTCCCTCTCATCAATCCCACCATCATCATGGTCATATCACAAGTATCATGATTCCATATATCATGCAATCGTATATAACATAGCATGTTTCCGCATATGATGATATATACAACACATATCGTAAATCGAGTAGTAGGGGACTTACCCGAATGCCAAGCTTATGCCCACTAGGCAAAGTAACCACATGAGAGGTTATAATATTATCAAACAACAGTTTATACTAATAAAGTGTGTAAGAGCTTACACACCTAATTTATCGAAGGTCTACAAGAAATCCCGGATCTACGTGATATTTAAAAAGTCCCGAACTTGTCCTCGTATAGCTCCTATTATTCGGCCATTAATATCTATTATTACGGAGTCTCATTTGATTAACTAGCGAATCCAAAGTTTTTAGTCATATAATAACAAAATAGAGCCTCAGGTCGAACCTTTATTAGTCTTAAACCGCGTGATTTGAAATTCCGAAACTCCCGATATTCCTTCGGTCGATTTACTCCTATACCTACGGTGCACATTCGGTTACACTTAGGCACCCAACATGGCATTTGGCCGAATAATACATATATATATATATATGTGTGTATATATATATATATATATATATATATATATATAAATACCTTACCAAAACCAAAACAAGTCTCGGAGAAATCACTCCTTCGATGCTCCTTATGATTACTACACAAGGGAGCAAAACTCTTAATCATCTCAAGATTATATTCGGCCAATCTTACATTTCCAAACCACAGGGGTTAGTCGTCCCTTACCTTGATGGTTGACTCGTCCCTCAACACCAACGCTTGACTCCCCCCTATAGATGTTCACAGGTTCCGGCTACCACATGCATACCAACACGGCCTTTGGCCGAATGTGCCCAACCCTTTTTCCATGCTTACCGAAATCCCAACTAGCCGAGCTTTCTACCAAAATAAAATAAAATATATTAGTTAGAATGGCATGCAAACCATATTCATAGTTATGGCCCTAGGCCGAATCTTCATGCTAACTTACCTCGAAGAAACGAGACCCGAAATACTCCTTCAAAGCCCCTAAGTGTCGGCTACCTCAAAAAGGAATACCTAGAATGGCCAAGGGATTCGGCTATGGCTCCCAAGCACACTTGATTTCGACACATGTTATGTCCAAAAGAAAACGCAAGGAGAGGGCTATTAAGCGAGGTATTCGGCCATCACAATGTAAAAAGAAAAAGAGAGAACATTTCCATAGATTTTGGCCAAGAACCGAATTGGAAGGGAAGAGAACTAAGCCAAGAAATTTCGGCACAATGTCTATAGAATGTTTCAAAGAAGGATAATAGTTTCAAGGGGAGGAAGGGGGTTTTGGTGTGATTAGTAAGAAGAAGAAGAAAAGAAAGAAAGGAGAAAGAATGAAAAGGAAGTGTGTCACTCCCTAATACTCCAATGCCGTGAGCTATAGCCTTCCCCCCCCAAGACCCCAAAAATTCGGCCATGCTTATTTGCCAATTACTAGGCCGGCCAACAAACCCCAAGACATCTTCTCCTTCCACCTTCAATTTCCTATGAACATTGTTTGACAATTATTCCATAACCATTGAAATAAACAACTCATGGTTTATTCATTCACCCATCATATGCTCTCTTCTATCAATAAATAAAATAAGGTAATAATAAGAAAAATAAAAAGAATAATTCAGCCACCCATCTTTGTCTCCACGCATGCATGCGCCTCATGCAGGCCACTTGCGTTTCTGCCGGCCAAAAAAAAAAAATTCAAATCTCCCTTATGCAGTTGCCAGGTCTCGAACCCGAGACCTGGGGAAGCCTGCCCAAGCCTCTGACCACTCGGCTACAACGCCTTTTTAGTTATAAATGCGTCGGAATTTCTATTTAAGTTTCCCCCCCTTGGCTCCCTCACGCATTAAATGCTAGAGGCCAAAAACAGCAAAACATCCCTATCTAGCCCCGGGGGTTTCGAACCCGAGACCTGGAGCAAATTTAGCGCCCCAGCCACTCGGCCAAATTAACTTTCATGTCAAAGACACGTTGTGAATTTCTTTTAATCCATTCCCAGAGGCTTCTTTCAGGTTAAGCGCTTAAAACCAAAAATTTTAAATGCCCTGAGAGACTCTCGTGCCTCGAACGCAAGACCTAGGGAGTTCCCCTTAGCGCCCTAACCACTTCTTCCGGCCTGACCTTCATGCCAATTTACCCCACCATTTAATTTTAAGGTCTCCCCAGATCGTTGACCCAAAAAAAAATAAAAAGCCAAACGCTGCTCCAGCAGCTCGAACATGCGACCGCGAGCTGCTACTCCCTGCTATGCCCCACGCCACTCGGCTAGAGCATTCAACATGCCACAAGCCTGCCAAAATTATTATTTAAACCCTCCTTCGCCTATCATTCCTTCAGCGCCAAAAATAAAACTTTCTCCACGCGACTCGAACCCTCGCCTAGTCGTGCCTTCTAGCCTTCTTTGCAGCTCTCTTACCACTCCGCCAGCTATGCTCTTGTGTCAAAGCTCGCCCTAATTTAATGATAAGGCTTTTACACTTAGCCTTACCATCCTAAACACTTAAGAAACCTGCTTAACCCTATACCTGGCTAATTCGGGATTTTGGCTAACCCTAATGTATGCGTATTAAATTAGGAAAACCCACAAAAATACTCGTATGGCAATTGGCCCCTAGAACAGGATGTTACAACTCTCGTTTCACGATAATAAGCAAAGAGGGGCAACTGTAATACCCAATTTTTTGCTCGGCCCAATACCCATCAATTAATGAAACAAAAACAGAAATGAAAAAAAACCCAATAAAATCAGTCCAAAATAAATGTCCAATTACAGCAAAAATTATAACCCAAAGCCCAATAACCTAACCCAATCCACAACAGCCCAAATCAAAAGAAAAAAAAACAAAAAAACAAAAACCTAGGCTCCTAATGTGCCCCGCATAGACACTCCACCAGCGCCCTCCCCCATACCTCGATCAACACCAGACATCAGCACGCGCCTCGGGTACCTGCAAAGAGAAGAGAAGCACGCGAGTGAGACTAACAAGAAGATGGCAAACATAACAGAAAAACAAGACGAAAGAAGACAAAAAAAATTGTAAATCGGTTATATAAACTGAAGAAAAATAGTTTGTAAAGGGATTTTTTTTGGGAGACATCCATCATAAATCAAAAAGAAAGAAAAGAACATTAAAGATCGACTCTTTTTTTTTTTTTTACTCGTTCAGAAATCAAAGATAGAAAGTTACGAACACTTTTACAAGCAATCAAAGAAAAATCAAAGGCCAAAAACTACAAAGGTTGATTTCTTCTTAGTTTTCGTTGTTATCTACTGTTATTATTATTATTTTTTCTTTTTTTGAGCCTTTGTAAGGAATAATAAAAGAAGTAATGGGAACATACCTGGATCGGGCTTCGAATAGGGTTGAAACCCTCCCGCTTGCGCATCGGCGACCATCGGAAGGTGGTGGCTCGACAATGGCATGGTATTTGGGTCTAAACCCCAGCAGAAGAAGAAACGATCGGGGGGGAGGGTTGTTTCTTTGTTTTTTGTTTGGCAAAAGAATCTGTAAAGTTTTAAAAAAAAACAATATTAAATGTAATAAAGGTTTTATTAATTTTTAAATGGGGGTAGTTAAAGAAAGTGGAGGCCAGCACATTCACGTTTGTAAAGTTGAATGGGTGCCTTTCCACCTTAAATGGGCAATTTATGTGGATAGTCCCTCCTATTTGCACCACCCTTAATTTAATCCTATATTATTTCTTTTACTTTTGCCCTAAAGTTGGTATCCCCTTTCAATTTTGTCCTACTTGTACATTACGTTTTGGGTTTTGGAAATACTTTCTGTTTTAGTCTTTGATCATTTGTGGGCATTTTAAATTGGTCCTTGCCCTTTCTTTTCATTTCAAGTTCACCCCGAATATGTTGTGTTTTTATTCAATGTAGTCTTCTTTTGTTATTTCCACTATTTTATTACTAATTTAACTAATTTCCTTATTATTATTACTACTATATTTATATTATCTTACATATATTCTGTATTATTATTACTATTATTATTATTATTGTTATTATTATTATGTTATTAATATATTTATATTAGTATATTGTATATAGTATGTGTTATTATTATTATTATTATTATTGTTATTATTATTATTACTACTACTATTACTATATTTATATATTACTTTGTACATATTTCGTATTACCGTCATCATTATTATTATTGTGTTTATTATTATTATATTATTATTATTATTATTATTATTATTATCATCATCATTATTATTATATATACATATTTTTATTATAACTTTACTATTATTACTATACTAATTATTATTACTATTATTACTACTATATTATTATGTTATATATATTTGGTATCACTATTATTTTTTGCTTATTATTATACTATTATTACTATTATTATCATTGTATTTATTATTACCTCTATTATCACTAGTATAGTGTTGTTTTAAATTTCTTTATTGATATTTTAATATTATTGCTTTAATTTTGTTTTTACTGTGCATTTTTCGTCGTGTGTTGTCTCGTTTTTGTCATTTCATGTAGATCGACATTTTAAAATCGCAATCCGACATTTTATTTTAAATTCACAAAAAGGGTTTCATAAAGGTCACCCGCGAATTTGGAAATTCGAAAGATCGTGCCCTATGTGTTGGGTTTCGGTGTTCTCGCTTGGCCAAATAACCGAATATTCTTTGGATTTTTTTATGCATGAATCTCGAGAATTAAGAGATGATCCTGGATTAAAGGATAAAAATCATCGTGTCCTACGTACTGGATGAGATATTTTATTCCTTCGGAACAAGAAAATCTTGATATTCAATCCGAGAAAACTAAATTATTTCAAGAAAAGATCGGATTTCTAAAATTTACAACTTTCGACATTGGGACATTAATTAATCAATTCGGTACCGATTTTGGGCGTGACGAGGGTGCTAACCCTTCCTCAAATGTAACCGACTCCCGAATCGATTTTCTCAAATTGCGTAGACCAAAAACATTGTTTTAGTAAATCAAAACGTTTTATTAAAACAAAGGTGATCCGATCACACCTAATAAAAGATCGGTGGCGACTCCCTATTTTTAAAGGTCGATTCCCGTTTTATCAAAAAATGGTTACGACACACCTTAAGGGCCGAATATTCCTAGTCCTCATACAAATCCATACATTTCATTTATTTCACATTTCAGTCCCTCAAATATTTATTTTTGCAATTTAGTCCAAATTACTCAAATTCATCAAAAAGTCAAAGACAAAATTTATTAATCTAACACATATATTTCATATTTCATCATTAAACAACAAAAACAACAAGCTATTATCAATGGCTCAACTCAAAATGTTCATCAAAATTAAAAATTGAAGCATGGGCCGGATAGTACTCAAAGCAACGATCTCAAAAACGTAAAAATTACCAAAAACCGAAGTAAAACATACCTTGAATTAAGCTAGATGAGGACCAAATGTTTCAAAGCTTTTAAACCCTTTTTATTTTCTAACTTTTGGCAATGAAAGATGAAGAAAGAATTAAAAAATGGTTTTTAATTTCATATAATATAACATATATTAACATTATTATTAGTTTACTATTTTAACCTTTAATTATTAATTAATATAACTTATATAATAAGGTTACATTAGTCCTTTGTCGCCCACTAACTTACATAGTGGGTTATTTGCATCTTTAAACCTCCTAATTATAAAGACAACCACTATTCGGCCCTTTTAAAAATAACCACCTAATTTTCATTTTACGCGACTTAATCCTTTTATTTAATCAGACACTCAAACGACGAAATTAAAGCATGAAATTTTCACACAAATAAATTCACACATAATAAACACATAAAATAATTTTAAAATATATTTTTGGACTTGGATTTGTGGTCCTGAAACCACTTTTCAGATTAGGGTCAGAATCGGGCTGTTACAATGGGTGTGCTTTATCCATGTAAAATTTCTTTAATATCTTTTCCATATAAGTTGATTAATGAACATGAATTTCATCTTTTAAATGCTCGATTTGTAATCTAAGATAAAACTTTGTTTTTCTAAGATCTTTCATCTCAAATTATTTCTTTAAACAATTTATTGTATTTTGAAGCTCTTCAGGAGTTCCAATGATATTTAGACCATCAACATAAACAACAATTATCAAAAAATATGATCCAAACCTTTTTATAAAGACACATGGACAAATTGGATCGTTTTTGTAACCTTCTTTTAACAAGTATTCATTAAGAATATTGTACCACATACGTCTAGATTGTTTTATTCCATATAAACTTTTCTTTAATCTGATTGAGCAATTTTCTCAAGAAACTTTATATCTTTTCGGGTTTTAAATCCTGTAGGGATTTTCATATAAATTTCACTATCAAATGTACCATATAAATAGGATGTAACAGTATCCATTAGATGCATGTCAAGTTTTTCACGTACTGCCAGACTAATAAGATATCTAAATGTGATTGCAACCACCATAGGAGAATATGTCTCTTCATAATCAATGCCGGGCCTTTGCTAAATCCTTGTGCTACAAGGCGAGCTTTATATCTTATGACTTCATCAATTTCATTTTGTTTTCACACAAATACCCATTTATATCCTACCGGCTTTTACACCTTTAGGTGTTTGGACTACAGGTCCAAAAACTTCATGTTTAGAAAGTGAATTCAGTTATGCTTGAATTGCATCTTTCCATTTTGGCGAATCTTTTCTATTTTTACATTCCTTAGTAGATTTAGGCTCAATCTACTAAGGATATTGATTTGCAAAATGAATTATCTATTGAACTTTTGATTCACATTGCTTTGTACGACGATCTTAGACATTGATACTTCATTTCAAATACTTTATTAATCCAACTTTTTATTCTCTCCCTCTGATGTTGGGAAAACTGACAACTCTTGTCATAACTAAATATCGAATTAATAGCTCAAAAATATTATAAGGAGACTCATATAAATATAGATTTCCAATCTCTTATAATGACCCGTTTTTGTGCTTTGTGGTGGAGTTGTAACACCCATTACCCGTATCTAGCGCCGAAACAGAGTACGAGGTGTTACCTAACTCAAAACACATACTAACATGCATTTCCGGGTCATAAATATTCATTCAAATTTAAAACTTTTCAAACTTCCTCTTAACAACCCTAATATGGGCCTACAAGGCCCAAAAAACATTTTAGAAACGTTTCAGGATCAAATCGAGTTCTTTGGAAAACTTTAGGAAAAGTCACTAAAAATAGGGGCACACGCTCGTGTGGAAGGGCAACACGCCCGTGTGACTTGATAACATGGCCATGTGGACAGATCGTGTGATTCACATGACCTAAGCATATAGGGACACACCCGTGTTCCTCACCCGTGTGAATTTATTTTCTCAATTCGAACCTACAGGGGTTTTCACACGGCCTGACACAAGTTCGTGTTCCTCACACGACCATGACACCCCCGTGTCTAAGCCCGTGTGCAAAAACCTTGACATTCTGTTTCTGACGTCATCAACCTATAAGGAGACTCATATAAATATAGATTCCCAATCTCTTATAATGACCCATCTTTGTGCTTTGTGGTGGAGCTGTAACACCCGTTACCCGTATTTAGCACCGAAACAGAGTACGTGGTGTTACCTAACTCAAAACACATACTAACATGCATTTCCGGGTCATAAAAATTCGTTCAAATTTAAAACTTTTCAAACTTCCTCTTAACAACCTAACATGGGCTTACGAGACCCAAAACACATCTTAGAAATATTTCAGGATCAAATCGAGTTCTTTGGAAAACTTTGGGAAAAGTCACTAAAAATAGGGGCACATGCCCATGTGGAAGGGCAACGCGCCCGTGTGACTTGATAACATGGCCATGTGGACAGATCGTGTGATTCACACGACCTAAGCATATAGGGACACACCTGTGTTCCTCACTCGTGTGGATTTATTTTCTCAATTCAAACTTACAAGGGTTTTCACACGGCCTGGCACACACCCATGTCTATGGCCCGTGTCCCTCACATGGCCATGACACCCCAGTGTCTTAGCCCGTGTGCAAAAACCTTGACATTCTATTTCTGACGTCATCAACCTAATAAGGTCACACGGCCAAGGCACACGCCCGTGTCCATAGACCGTGTGTCAAATTAAATTCCTAAATTCAGGTGTAGACTTCACATGGCTTAGGCACATGCCCATGTCCTATGGCCGTGTCTTCCACACGATTGAGACACACGGTCGTGCCTCAGCCCGTGTGGTTACTACTAGGCATTCTGTTTTGCCAACTTAGGATGCAGGGGGACACACGGCCAAACCACACACCCATGGGGCAGACCGTGTGTCGTGCACAGCCTAGACACACGCCCATGTGTCTACCCGTGTGGACAAGAACAAGGCTATTTACGAAGCCTCTTTCTGCCACCCCTACTTGCACCATCATAAGCCACATCAAGCAACCCATTTATTCATGTATAACTATACCATTTAATCAACCATGCAACTTGCACATTAATTAAAAACATCATCATTTCATATGTTAATAAAAAAAATAGCCATCAACTATGGCCCTATAAAAAAGAACTCATCTTCAAATAAGCCAAGACATTTGGCCAAAACAGTATGACACTCGATAATAGACTAAATCCCTATACATGCCATACTCAAAATGTTAAATCTAACTATACCAAAATGTATGGATAGTGTGGGTGATCCTTCGACGGTCTCCGCAACCTGAGCTGGCTCTTCGACACTATAAAATAAGGGAAAAGAGAAGGAAGTAAGCTTTAAGCTTAGTAAGTCTATATGTAAACAATGAACATCATACAACATACTTAACAATCAAGAACATTACATACTAATCAAGAACAATTAGATCCTCGTAATTATACTTACTCATTTTAAATCTTAACACGTTCCAAATATATATCCTAAACATTGCTCACATTTACATGCACTTATACCCTGCACTTATCACCACAAAGCCACATGTAATTTCACTTAGACAAAGTTTCTCAATGAACACTTCAGAACAATATTGGATACATGGTGGTTTCGCACACAGCCCACCATTAATAAATAAAAAGGTGGTATCGCACACATCCCACCAATAATAATAAATATGGTGGTACCGCACACAGCTCACCAAAATAATATGACCACGGATGTTTATCCATATCCTTTTCCTATTCTGAAGGTACATCTGAGAATTTTCTTACTTTCTATCATTTTAATAGATATCAATAATATTCATTCACATTTCACACAATGCATTAATATGTAAAACATAAGTAAAGAGGATGTATCATTTACACATAAACTTACCTCGATACAAAATATGTCAATTTGGAGTTTAGTCCGAAACCTTGCCTTTTCCTCGGTCAAGGTTGATTCCACGTTCTTCTTGATCTATAATGACATATTTAGTTTATTAAATAACCACATTAACCAAATCACTCCAAAAATTCCTATTTTGGAAAAATTACCGTTTTACCCCTAGACTTTCATAAAATTACGATTTTACCCCTAAGCTCGTAAAATGAAATAATTTTATTTTTCACACGTCCAAGCCTAACTGATTCATATTCTCTCTTATATCAACTCACAATTTCAATTATTTCACACATTTACTATCCATTTTATAACTTTTACAAAATAGTCCTATTAGGAGTTTCCATGCAAAATCCTTTCACAAAAGTTGTTCATTAAACAACTAAGATTCATTTTCTTCCATAAAATTTCAGCAAACACATAAATACTCACATGGAAAAACCCTAGACTCTCAACCATTTTGCAAAATAGTCCCCTCATTAGCTAGATTATGCTACAAGGGTCTCAAAAGTACAAAAATCACCAAGAATGATCACCAAAATCACTTACTTGCAAGGAGTGTAAGTTGCTGAAAATTTCAAGTCTTCAAACCCCTATTCTTGTTGATATTTTCGATGGAAGAAGAAGAAAAAGATGGAAAGATGATAGCTTTTCGTTATTTTATTTTATTACTCATTTAAGTTACCAAATACTACACCTCACCATTGACCTTGTCACTTCTTTGTCCATATGGCCGGCCATCACCCTAAATAAGGCCTAGTTGCACATTAAGGACCTCTAATTAGTATTCTATAGCTATTTGACACCTTTAGCTAGAAGAATAAAACTTTCGCACTTTATGTGATTTAGTCCATTTTCAAAATTAAGAATGCAATCACTAAAATTAATGCACCAAAATTTTCATGCACTCGTATAATCATGCTATAACCTATAAAATAATATTAAAAATAAATTCTCCGACCTCAGATTAGTGGTTCCGAAACCACTGTTCCGACTAGCCCCAAAATCGGGCTGTTACAACTCTTTCCCCCATTTAGGGATTTTCGTCCCCGAAAATCTTACCACTAAAGAGGTTTGGGTACTACTTTCTCATGGCTTCTTTCGGCTCCCACGTAGCCTCTTCTACACCATGTTTTTGCCACAACACTTTCACGAAGGTTATACTTTTATTCCTCAACTGTTTAACCTCTTGAGCTAAAATCTTAATTGGTTCCTCATCATAGGTCATATCTGGTTGTATTTCAATTTTTGTAGGAGGAATTACATGTGAAGGATCGGAACGATATCGTCTCAACATCGAGACATGGAACACATTGTGTATTCTCTCCAACTCTGCCGGCAAAGCTAACCAGTAAGCTACTGGTCCAATCCTTTCAATAATCTCATACGGCCCAATGAATCGTGGACTTAATTTGTCCTTTCTACCAAATCTCAATATTTTCTTCCACGGGGATACTTTCAAAAACACCTTATCACCTACTTGAAACTCAATTTCTTTCCGTTTCAAGTCCGTGTAAGATTTCTATCTATTCAAAGCAGTTTTCAAACAATCACGAATCATTTTTACTTTCTCTTAGGTTTCTCTAACTAAGTCAACCTCGTGTATCTGATTTTCCTTGAGTTCCCAATACAAAGGTGTTCGGTATTTACGCCCATATAATGCCTTATAAGGTGCCATTTTCAAACTCGCCTGAAAACTATTATTGTAGGTGAACTCTACCAATGGTAAATATTTTTCCCAACTACCTTGGAATTCAAGGACACAACACCGCAACATATCTTCAAGTATCTGAATTACCCTCTCTGATTGGCCGTCAATTTGTGGGTGAAAAGCAGTACTAAAATTCAGTTTCGTCCCCAACGCTTCTTGCAACTTTTTCCAAAATCGTGATGTGAACCTCGGATCTCTATCTGAAATGAACGATGCGGGTACCCCGTGAAGTCTCACAATTTCAGAAACATACAAATCAACCAATTTCTCAAGTGGATAGTCGGTACGCACAGGTATAAAATGAGCCGACTTAGTTAGCCTATCAACCACAACCCATACAACATCTTTCTTCTTTGGCGTCAATGGCAAACCAGACACAATATCCATGGTAATACGGTCTCATTTCCACTCAGGAACCATCACAGGCTGAAGTGGACCAGAAGGTACTTGGTGTTCGACTTTCACTTGTTGACAAATTAAACGCTTAGAAACAAACTCTGAGATGTCTCTTTTCATACCCAGCCACCAATACAACAACTTCAAATCATTATACATTTTTGTACTACCTGGATGTACTGACAAACAACCATTGTGTGCATCGTGTAAAATTTTTCGAATCAACTCATCATCTTTCTGTACACAAACTCTATCATGAAACATCAAAAAATCATCTGAACCGACCCAAAAATCAGAGTTACTTCTCGATTCACACTAAGCTCTCTTAGCTTGCATCTCGGGCCTCAATTACAGCTTTTCTCCTTTTCTTATTCAACTTTTCAGCCTTGCAAGCTCTATCGACCAATACCACGAATTCTTTCAACTCCAAGATTCCAACTAACAATCTAATATTCTCGTTCAGCCCATCTTCGAATTGCTTGCACATAATAGCTTCGGTAGACACACACTCTTGAGCATACTTACTGAGTCTAACAAATTCACTTTCATACTTTGCCACAGACATTTTGCCTTGCTTCAATTCGAGGAACTCTTTCCATTTCTGATCGATGAACCGATGACTTTTATATTTCTTTCGGAACTTTTCTAAGAAGAAATTCCATTTCACTCTCTCCCTTGGAACCACAGATGTCAGCGTTTTCCACCAGCGGTATGCCGAGTCCTTAAGTAATGATACGTCACATTTTAAGCATTCCTCGGGCATGCAAGAAAGTTCATCAAATACCAGCATAAAATTCTCAAGCTAGAACTCTGATTTCTCAGGATCATCATTTATGATGGCTCTAAATTCCTCGGCCCCTTGCTTTCGAATCTTATCAACCGGGGGTTTAGTCAGTCTTACCAAATCAATACCTTGAGGAGCTGCTGGGACCGGCTGAGGTATAGGAGGGGGTGGAGGAGGTTGAGAATTACGATTTGCTTGAACAAATTTAGTATACCAATTACTCATCATATGGAGAAAGGCTTCTCGAGCCTCCTCTCCTTGACCCAAGGTCTCAGGTTTACTTTCTACTGTCGCGGTCCCTTCCGCAGGAGCCGGCGCATTACTAGCAGCATCATTTGCAGCAGCTTGGTCGGGATCCATTTACTATATGAAAACACAGTTTGAAATTGTCACGAGTCACCACACTATCATAATATATTTATGGCATGTATAGCTAGACTCTCATACACGCTACAGCAGTCCGAGAACCGATTAAACCATAGCTTTAATACCATTCAATGTAACATCCCTTACCCGTATTTAGCACCGAAACAGAATACGAGGTGTTACCTAACTCAAAACACATACTAACATGCATTTTTGGGTCATAAAAATTCGTTCAAATTTAAAACTTTTCAAACTTCCTCTTAACAACCCTAATATGGGCATACAAGGCCCAAAACACATCTTAGAAATGTTTAGGGATCGAATTGAGTTCATTGGGAAAAGTCACTAAAAATAGGGGCACACGCCCGTGTGGAAGGGCAACACGCCCGTGTGACTTGATAACATGGCCATGTGGACAGGTCGTGTAATTCACATAGCCTAAGCATATAGGGACGCACCCATGTTCCTCACCCGTGTGGATTTATTTTCTTACCTACAGGGGTTTTCACACGGCCTGACACACGCCCTTGTCTATGGCTCGTGTCCCTCACACGGCCATGACACCCCCGTGTCTTAGCCTGTGTGCAAAAACCTTGACATTCTGTTTCTGACGTCATCAACCTAATAAGGTCACACGGCCAAGGCACACGCCCGTGTCCTTAGACCGTGTAGAGAATCAAATTCCTAAATTTAGGTGCAGACTTTACATGGCCTGGGCACACGCCCGTGTCCTTAGACCGTGTCTTCTACACGGTTGAGACACATGGCTGTGCCTCAGTCCGCGTGGTTACTACTGGACATTCTGTTTTGCCAACTGAGGATGCAGGGGGACACACAACCAAACCACATGCCCATGGGGCAGACCGTGTGTCGCACACGACCTAGACACATGCCCGTGTGTCAACCGTTGTGGACAAGAACAAGGCTATTTACGAAGCCTCTTTCTGCCACCCCTACTTGCACCATCATAAGCCACATCAAGCAACCCATTTATTCATGTATAACTATATCATTTACTCAACCATGCAACTTACACATTCATGAAAAACATCATTATTTCATATGTTAATAAAAAAAAATAGCCATCAACTATGACCCTATAAAAAAGAATTCATTTTCAAATAAACCAACACATTTGGCCAAAACAGTATAACACTCGATAATAGACTAAGTCCCTATACATACCATACTCAAAATGCTAAATCTAACTATACCAAAATGTATGGATAGTATGGGTGATCCTTCGACGGTCTTCGTATCCCGAGCTGGCTCTTCGACACTGTAAAACAAAGGAAAAGAGAAGGAGTAAGCTTTAAGCTTAGTAAGTCTATATGTAAACAATGAACATCATACCACATACTTATCAATCAAGAACATTACATACTAATCAAGAACAATTCAAATCCTCGTAATTATACTTACTCATTTCAAATCTTACCACGTTCCAAATATATATCCTAAACATTGCTGACATTTACATGCACTTATACCCTGCATTTATCACCACAAAGCCACATGTAATTTCACTTAGACAAAGTTTCTTAATGAACACTTTGGAATAATACTGGATACATGGTGGTTTCGCACACAACCCACCATTAATAAATAACAAGGTGGTATCACATACAACCCACTAATAATCACATGTTCATGGTGGTATCGTACACATCCCACCAATAATAATAAATACGGTGGTATCACACACAGCCCACCAATAATAATATGACCACGGATGTTTATCCGTATCCTTTTCCTATTCCGAAGGTTTATTCGAGAATTTCCTCACTTTTTATAATTTTAATAGATATCAATAATATTCATTCACATTTCACAGAATGCATTAATATGTAAAAACATAAGTAAAAAGGATGTATCATTTACACATAAACTTACCTTGATACAAAATATGTCAATTTGGAGTTTAGTCCGAAACCTTGCCTTTTCCTTGGTCAAGGTTGATTCCACGTTCTTCTTGATCTATAATGACATATTTAGTTTATTAAATAACCACATTAATCAAATCACTCCAAAAATTCCTATTTTGGAAAAATTACCATTTTACCCCTAGACTTTCACAAAATTACGATTTTTCCCCTAGGATCATAAAATGAAATATGTTCATTATTCACACATCCAAGCGTAGCCGATTCATATTCTCTCTTATATTAACTCACAATTTCAATTATTTCACACATTTTCTATCCGTTTTATAACTTTTACAAAATAGTCCTATTAGGAGTTTCCATGCAAAATCCTTTCACAAAAGTTGTTCATTAAACCACTTAGATTCATTTTCTTCCATAAAATTTCAGCAAACACATAAATACTCACATGGAAAAACCCTAGACTCTCAACCAATATGCAAAATAGTCCTCTCATTAGCTAGATTATCCTACAAGGGTCTCAAAAGTACAAAAGTCATTAAGAATGATCACCAAAATCACTTACTTGCAAGGAGTGTAAGTTGCTAAAAATTTCAAGTCTCCAAACCCTTATTCTTGTTGATATTTTCGGTGGAAGAAGAAGAAAAATATGGAAAGATGATAGCTTTTCTTTATTTTATTTTATTACTCAATTAAGTCCCCAAATACTACACCTAACTATTGACCTTGTCACTTCTTTGTCCCTATGGCCGACCATCACCCTAAATAAGGCCTAATTTCACATTAAGGACCTCCAATTAATATTCTATAACTATTTGACACCTTTAGCTAGAAGAATAAAACTTTTGCACTTTATGCGATTTAGTCTCTTTTCAAAATTAAGCATGCAATCACTAAAATTAATGCACTAAAATTTTCATGCACTTGTATAATTGATCGTGTGTCTGAGAGTTTTAATATTTATATAATGAATGATCGAGCCTAGAAACTAACTATCGCCATGATTGAGGCAAGCGCACCTATTGAACCGTAGTATAGCTTAGTGGCAAGACCGGAATGTCGAACCTAAGGGAACCAAAAGTACTAGTACTAACTTTCTTTCTATTATTTAGCCTAAAATAAAAGGTATTGTTGTTTACCTAACTAGTTCCTAAGCTAAGGATGCCAAGACACAGAGAACGAATTAGGAAAATACTTTTGAGAAAACCAATTGATTAAGATAATACCCGAGGAAGAATCCACCTAGACTTCACTTGTTATTTAACTCTGAACCAGGCGATATATTCACTTGATTTGATCCGTAGGATTCCCTAATTTATATTAATACCTCTTTCGAGGCTACTAACGTCTAACCCTAAGTTGATTAATTGAAATCTCTTTCTAATTAAAACCCCTAGTGTTGCATTAACTCAATCTAAGGACTCCCATATTAGGTTTGACCCTAATCTGGTAGATTTTCGTTGTCCTATCTCTAGGAGTGCGATCAACTCCGCTTAACTATGCTAGATCTACTCTTAAACAGGGACTTTTGCTCCTCTGAATAAGCACATCAATACTTGAATTAATATACTGAAATATTAAAGCAAGAATTAAGAACACATAATTAAGAACAAATCAAGTATTTATCATACAGTTCAGAAAACAATAACAAGATCTGTCTTAGGTTTCATCCCCCTCAGGTATTTGAGGGGTTTAGTTCATGTTTATAAAAGAATACATCTCAGAAGAAATTAAATAACAAAACATAAAGAAAAACCCTAAAACCTCCTGAAGGAAATTGAAGGGAAGATCCTCAGTCTTGAGTGTGATTCTGGCTTCTGAGATGGATCAACTGGCTTTCTTCGAGTAATTCTCTAATTTCAACTCTCTCTGGCTTTGCTCCTGCCAAAAGCCCTAACAGAGGCCTTCTGTCGAACTCCCTCTTTAGGTTGCCTTCTAGGGTGTTTATATAGGCTTTCAGGATGCCTTACTTGGCCCACAAGTATCCTAATCCAAGTGAAATTAAAACAGGTCACGATAGGGACACGCCCGTGTGAATCGAGCCCTAGGCCGTGTTCGAGTCTGCTAAAGTGGCACGGTCGTGTGGTGACCTCCAACCCGTGTTGATTTCTTACTTTGGCCCATTTTCTCCGTTTTTGGCCCGTTTCTCGTTGTTTTCATCCTCTTATGCTCTCCTGAGTATAAAACATGAAATTAAAGGATTAGGAGCATCAAATTCCACAATTCAAGGGATAAATCATCCAAAAGTATGCCAAATGTGGGATTAAAATATGTATATATTACGGTTTATCAATAATCATGCTATAACCCATAAAATAATATTAAAAATAATTTCACTGACCTCGAATTAGTGGTTTCGAAACCACTGTTCTGACTAGCCCCAAAATCGGGCTGTTACAGGAGTAGTTGGAACATATACCGCAATTCAAAAAAATTGTAAGATGGGAAATATTTGGCCCTTGACCACAAATCAATTGTAATGAGGAGTATTTATAATTTATTGGCTTGACGTGTACAACATAAAAATTAATACAATCTCATGCTAAAATAGAAAGTTTTTTCTCATAAGTAATAATTTAGCTGTTAGTTGGAGGCATTTGATAAACAATTCAGCTAAATCATTTTGTGTGTGAACATGAGCTACAAGATGTTCAAATTTTATCCCAATTGACATGTAATAATCCTTGAAAACTTGGGATGTAAACTCACCAACATTAGCAAGATGAATTGTTTTAGTTGCATAATCTAAAATTAATCATTTAAACAAGCAATCTCGCAAATGACAAGTTGCGAGTTGATAATGCATGTGATTATTTTATAGATGCATCTACCAAAATCATATAATATCAAAACCATCCACATGGTGGAGGAATGAGCACATATTCATTTCAGAAATGCAAGACATTAAATCTCAACTTTAGCTAGTAAGTTTCTAAGAACCAATTTTTATTGAGAACAAGCAACAAATGATAATTTTTTAAATTAAAGAATCTTCTAGTTCTTTAATGGATGTTCATATGAATTCTCAATTAATTTTTACATCGTATACGATCTAGGACGGTCTAACTGATCACGCCAAGTAGTAAACACATTTGTATTAGTAAACTTCTGGTTTACTTTAACATGTGTTTCAATTGTACTAACTTGTAACAAATTGATAATTTTATTATCATTCCTTTTAATTTGTATCCACATATAAGTACTATTGTAACATTTACTACTAGAAATGTCTAAATCAATGTGAAGTCTATAATGCCACCAAGTCAAAAAATATAATTTTCAAATAATTATATGCAGTATTGGCTTTAGGGAATATGCCAAAATCTTCAAATGCCTAAAAATCTATGAATAGCAAACTTTGAGAGTGGTTCTTATTTTACAGATGTATAGTAGGTACATAACTAATAACTTTTCATACATAAGTTTTCTCTCTTGCAAGTTCTCATCAGTAATATTTTACCACGTAATTTTAATTGAGAACTTATTCTGAATATTGTAGAGTTATACTCACAGTTTTTTAAAAAATAAACTTGCAACTTTAGGTGCAGCAAACCATAATAAGCCTTAGATAGAATTATCATATTCTATTGCTCATGAGTAGATTTTTCACAGTCAAATATTTTGCTTTCAACCCTTTAATAGGGATGATAACAAAAGAATATCACAAAGATTATAAATTAGTAACACAATCCCCTTTATTTATTCATATGAAATATAATATTTTCCTCATTCACAATCTCAATATGAGATCCATTACAAATAACTTTTAAAAGTAATGCATTAACCATCACAAATTTTGTGCTTTTTAGATAGTGATATATTAGCTCTTCTAGAGCTTTCAACTAATTTTATACTATCAAATATTAGAATTGATAAACCATAATTTACACATATTTTAACCCCATGGCTTAATTTTGGATGATTTTCCATTTGATTTAATGAATCCGATGCTCCTAATCCCTTAATTTCATGTTTTATACTCAAGAGAGCTTAGGGAGTCGAAAAGATCAAGAAACAGGCCAAAAAGGGGCAAAATAGGCCTACTTAGGAAATCAACACGGCCTGGACCAATTGAACACGACCGTGTGTTACGAGCAGGACTAAACACGGCCTGGAGCGTCGCACACGGGCAGATCACACAGCCGTGTGTTACGAGCAGAATCGAAGGAGTCCAACACAGACGTGTCCCTGTCGACCCCTGGTTTATTTCTATTCGGAAAAGGCTACTTGTGGGCCAAGAAAGGCGTTCCAAAAGCCTATATAAACACCCTAGGGGGCAACCTAAAAGGGACGTCGAGTAGAAGGCAAAAAATACTCCAAGACAGCACACGGGCAGACCGCACGGTCGTGTGTGGCAAGCCAGGTCGAACACGGCCTGGGCTATCGGCCATGAGCGTGTCACACGGGTGTGTCCCTACCGAAATAAGGATGAATTCTATTCGGAATAGGATACTTGTGGGCCAAGAAAGGAATCTCGAAGCCTATATAAACACCCTAGGGGGCAACCTAAAAGGGAGAGTTCGACAAGAGGTCGAATAGACGCCGAGTAGAAGGCAGAAGATACTCCAAGACAGCCATCGGGAAGAGCTTAGGAGAAGGATCTCCATCAAGACTGAAGATTTCCCATCAAGTTCATTAGAAGTTTTTGGGTTTTCTTATGTTTTGTTGTTTTCCCTATTCTAATATGTTTCCCCTCAATAGTATGAACTAAATCCCTCAAATACCTAAGGGGATGAAACCTAAGACAGATCTTATTGTTATTTGATTTATGAGATAAATACTTGTGCTTATTCTTAATTGTAAGTTCTTATTCTTGTTTTGATAATTCAGGTTATTGATTCAAGTCGAATGTGCTTATTCAGTGGAGCAAAAGTCCCTGTTTAAGAGTAGATCAACACAATTAAGCGGAGTTGATTGCAACCCTAGAAATAGGGTG
Source organism: Gossypium australe (assembly GCA_005393395.2). NCBI lineage: Eukaryota > Viridiplantae > Streptophyta > Magnoliopsida > Malvales > Malvaceae > Gossypium > Gossypium australe. The sequence goes on along the minus strand of CM016616.1, from coordinate 134,486,189 downwards.
ACATAAATATGCCAGATTAGAGTCAAATCTAATAAGGGGATCCATAGATCGAGTTAATGCGACAATAGGGGTTTTAATTAGAAAGAGATTTCAATTAATCAACCTAGAGTCAGTTGTTTTTAGTCTTGAAAGAGATATTAACATAAATCAGGGATTTCTACGGATTAAGTCAAGTGAATAAACCGTATGAATCAAAAGTAATAAGTGAAGTCTAGGTGGATTCTTCCTTAGGTATTGCCTATCTCATAAAATTATCTTAAAGTATTTTCTCAATTCTTTCTCTGTCGTATTTTTAATTAAGTTTGTTTAAAAGAAATCACCCTTAATTGTAACATCTTGATCTAGGGGGGTGGTTCACTAATAAATAAATTTTGATGCGAATCGTGTCATAGAAAATAAATTGGTAGAGTGGCTTTGTGCGTTAGTGCAGCTACTCCCTTAGGTCGCAGGTTCGAGCAGTGGGGAAGGAGTAATTATTTTAGGCTTCTGGCGTTAAAGCTAGGGGAACCTAGCTAAGGAGTGTTTAAAAGAAAATTCTGATGCCTTTATGTCGTGAAATGAGCGCAGGCCGAATGGCTAGGATGCAGGAAGCTAAGGGGGAGGGCTTCAAGTGGTCACGCGTTCGAGTCACATTTGTAGCGAAAGGCATTATATTTTTGCCTTGGCGCTCATACGAGAGGGAGCTAGAAAATGAAGGCTTAAATGAAAATTTCACTGCGCCCATGTCATGAAACGTTCAGTAGTCGAGTGGCTGAGGTGTGGGGGATTCTGCCTCAGGTCTCGCGTTCGAGACCCGAGGGTGGCGCATGAGTGTGCTTATTCTTTTGCCTTTGGCAATTAATGCGGGAAGGAGCCTTGGGGAAGGATTAAAAGAAATATGCAGCGGGTTTTTGACATGAAAGTCAATTGGCCGAGTGGCTGGGGCGCTATACTGCTCCAGGTCTCGGGTTCGAAACTCCTGGGCTGCAGTGAGGTGTTTTGTTTTTTTCTTCTCTGGCATTAAATGCGTGAGGTAGCCAATCTTGGAAGCTTAAAGAGAAATTTGCGACGCTATTATAGCAGATACGCAGCAGTAGCCGGATGGTCAGGAGCTTGGGCAGTTTCTCCCAGGTCTCGGGTTCGAGACCTGGCAACTGCATATGGGTTTTTTTTTAATTTCTTTTTTTTGGTTTTGGTCGGCAGGTGGCAGCCTGCATGGGGGCACGCACGCATGCAAAGCATGCTGCCCATGTCTCCTTGGTGCTGCACGGTATGGGGAGGGAGAAAGGTGTTATTATTATTTTATATTTACTATTAATTATTATTATTATTATTTAGTTATTTTATTTAGTTATTTTATAAGGTATATGGGCAATTAGTGTTATTATTTTATATTAGGATTTATTTTATTAATTAATGCATGGGGGAGTGTTCTATTACTATTTCATTTATTTTACTTATTATTTAGATGATAATGGAAACATGGGGTTAGCTTTCTCTCTTTAGTTTAATTGTTGGAAATAGGAAGAACATTATGGGAATGATGCTATTTTGGGGGATGGAAATTTTTATCAAAAGAAGAACAAATAAGAGAAGCTTGGCCGGCCATGAAGTTTTTGCAAGGGATTATTTCTTTTTTTCCTTTCAAATCCTTTGCATGGCCGATTGTTTGGCTAAGGAATCACCATTTTGTTTGAAGCCTGGCCGATGGTATAGCATGCCTTAGAGACTTGGATTCTTTCCTTCCTTTTTAGGTTTAACATAAGCAAAATTCCCTTAGCATGTTGTTTCCCTTCCCTTGTGCATGCCGAAACTTTGTTCTCCTTCTTCCTCTCTTTGGTTCCTCTTGAAGTGGCCGGCAACCCCATCCTTTCCTCAAGGTTTGGCCGAAATTTTGGTGATCATCTAAGTGAAGAAATCGTCGAGTCCTAGCCGAATGTTGCATAGCACGTAGAGCATAGACCGAATCCACGAGAGGAGATGTATCATCGAAGGTTGGTAAGTATTTCCCTTCTAACTTCGGTTCCTTATCTTTCTGTTTGATGGGCCTAAAGCATGAGTTCATGCACTTCTAAGGGTTGGCCGAATGCCTATAATTAATATCTAGTGTCTCCTTTGAAGGTAGCCGAAACTAAAGGATTTTGAAGGAGTCATTCGGTCTCGTTTCTTCAAGGGTTTGACTATTCAAAGCATAAGGGGAATTTTAGAACTTCGGTAGACAAGGTATGAGGTCATTAACATTCGGCCAAGGGCCATTTTGGTATCTACATCTGACCGATTTATATACTTTGATTTTAGGGGTTAAATCGGCTATGAAACCAGAAGTTTTCGAGATTTCAAGTCACATTAGTTCGTATTAATCAAGGTTCGACCTAAGGCCCTATTCTGTTGAAATATGACCCATCCTTTGGATTGTTAGTTAATCACATGAAACCCCTTATTAATAATCCATGATGGCCGAATATAGGGGCATTACGAGGACAAGTTCGTGACTTTTGTAATATCGCATAGATACGAGAATCCTAATTAAATCTCCGATTAAATAGGTGTGTAAACTCTTACACACTTTATTAGTATAAACTGTTATTTGATGATATTAATAACCTCTCATATGGTAACTTTGCTTAGTGGGCATAAGCTTGGTTTTCGGGTAAGTTTCCTTATTACTCGATTTACGATATATGTTGTATATGCCATCAAATGCTGAAAAAAATGCTATGCTATATTTGATTGCATGATATATGGATTCATGACACTTGTAATATGAGCATGATGATGGTGGGATTGATGAGAGGGAGTAATATTCGTGTCGACGGACACCAGTGTTTTGGTAACACATTGTGGCTACGGTCACCAGAGGTTTGGTACCTCCAGAGGTTTGGCACCTCATAGCGTCTCGTCCCTGTGGCTTAGTACCACCGTGGGTTGGCCCCACATTTGAGATACGGGATCGACGCCAGTGATTTGGTATCACACGGTGGGTTGGCCCCATCATTTGATTGTGACTTCGGGTCACCAGTGGTTTGGCACCACCAGTGGTTTGGCACCACACGTATTGACGGATATTGTGACTATAAGTCACCAGTGGTTTGGCACCACCAGTGGTTTGGTACCACACGGGGTAGAAAAGGAGCATGGATGGCTAGGTTGGGTTGCATAATTGCATGTCATACTAATATCTTGTGTATGAGTGTTATTTCCCGGGTTGGGGATTTATACACTGAGTCTTGGTGACTCACCCCTTCCCATACCATCTCGCAGGTGAGTAGAGCACGGATACGGAGCCGAGGAGAGCTCGAGGCGGCCATGTTGGTTTTGTGGACTTGAAATTTTATTTTACCCCGTTTTAAGTTTAATTATTCACTATAATTCGATTGGGTTGTAATATGGCCGCTTATTATTATTTCGAATGGTTAGGTAGTTGTTTTACTTTACTTTATAACTAATGAACTTACGAACGGTTATGCAAATTGATTAAAAGTAACGTTTTCAAAAATAAGTACTCGTACGCGTTTTCAAGGAAAATATTACCATCGGGTAACGAGATTTTCTAAGCTATTGATCACGCTAATGTTCTAAAATTTAAATGGTTTTAAAAAGGAAGAATGGATTTTCAACTCAATCGGATTTACCAAATTTAAACCACTTGAGTTTTAACAAACACCGTTTTATACCCTTAGCAAAATTTTTAAATTTCTACTATCAATCCAAACCTTTCAAACTTCTTTTATTCCGTGACATACCAGATCCGGTCATGGCTTGTGGGCCGGGTTTGGGGTGTTACAATTTGGTATCAGAGCCAGGTTCAAAAACTCGGCTGTGAGGGCCTAAGACCTAAAAATGTTTTGCTAGATAGGCTTTTGAAAACCCCGTTGAAAATAATTTTGGTTGAACAACATGGCGTCGAGTCTCCGGCACCGATCCGCTCTTGTAAGTACTTTTAATCTATGTATAGATGGTTATCTGTAAATGGGTAGAAAACGGGACGTAGATAGTATGAAAAGTATATGAACTCTAGGACTAGTTACCCCAAACAATCGCATAAGATTCTAATTGCCTAATCAAACAAACCCATGACTAAGTCACCGAGTTAAGGTGTGGTAACCCTTGTACGCATGTCTAGGATTGGATCCGAAAGAGCTTGGTATTTAAGTGGTCTTAGCGACTCACCTCCTCTTCGCGGGATTCCTACCTGGTGCGTAGCTTCGGTTCACCCTAACCGTGAGGACTTGTTCATGGGCTAAACCCCTATTATTAAAACCCGAAAGGGAATTAGCCGCATTTTATAAAGACTCTAGTTTTCAAAGACTTCCCTCAAACTTATGGGATTTATACTACAAAATTCCTTTGATTTATGGACGTTTTAAAATACCCTTAGGGGTAAATTACAAAAATGCCCCCAGTTTTAAAATTCTACCAAACTACCCCAAAATTTCTTTTTAAACAAAATTTTCCTTATTTTACAAGCATACCTAAAATCCCTAATTTGCAAAATGTCAAAAATGTTGTGCTTTTGGAAAATTACAAAATTGCCCCTAAATTGCAAATTACCAAAATGACCCTGATTTTCAAAAAGGTTTTTGCAACACTACCAAGTTGGAAGACAATCCCTCAAAACGGACCCCAAGTTTTGCAATTTATAAATTTCCTTTGATTTGTCAAACTTACACTGTTTTGTTACCAAAATACCCCTGTAGGGTGAAGGACGAAATTACCCCCGGGTTAAGAATTGGACATAGAGAGTGATGGAATAAGTGAATATATATATATCTTCGAATTACGATAGAAGACTTGAAACTTGTTTGATCGAAAGAACAACTTCTAAATTTCGCCCATAAGATTCTTTGCTAATAATCAGTGGAACATTGACTGACTCATAAAACTTTTTAAGACAGATTGCGCCATAAGAATGAGTTCTAGAGGTCGCGGCCGTCGGGGACGCGGTAGAGGCCGGATGGCCGTGACAGAACCAGTTAGGTCGGGCCAAGGATCGGATAATGAGATACCACCCCCACCGCCACCCCCAACTTTTGGTGATGGACCCCAGGATCAGACGGGGGGTGAGTCGGTATCGCAGGCTATGCTGCGTGTGCTAGAAATGATGGCTGAGACCAATAGAGGTGCAGGCGCTCGGAAGTCTGTATCTGAGCGGCTCCGATCCAATGGAGCTGAAGTATTTCGGGGTGTGTCAGGTGTCGCACCCAGTACCGCCGAATATTGGTTAGAATCAACCGAGAGGATCATGGACGATCTCGACTTAACAGATGAGGAGAAGCTGAAAGGAGCGGTGTCGCTTCTAAAGGACGAGTCATACCAGTGGTGGCTCACGGTTCGAGACGGCGCTACAGCAGACGATCTTACTTGGGAATACTTCAAAGCTACTTATCAGAAGAAGTATGTGGGCACCAGCTACACCGATACTCAGAGGAAAACCTTTCTGGGACTGGTACAAGGAAATAAGTCAGTATCTGAGTATGAGGCAGAATTTCTGAGACTGAGCCGCTATGCCCGGGGAGTCGTGTCAACTGAGCACGATCGTTGTGTCCGCTTTGAAGACGGACTTAGAGATGACTTAAGACTGTTGATTGCTCCACAACAGGTACGTGAGTTTGCCGTTCTGGTGGAAAAGGCAAAGGTAGCTGAAAGGGTCCGGGAGTCTGTGAGGCAAAGCTATGATAGGAGCAAGCAGAAAAGAGGTATTGGGTCGTCTAGATTGGGAAATACTGCACAAAAGAGGGCCAGACAGAGTGGGCCAAATCAGTCTGAAAGGCCCATGGCTTCTAGCCAGAGACCGGCTCAGTGTAATCGCTGTGGAAAGTCACATTGGGGAGGTTGTTACACCGGTGAAAGGGGTTGCTTTGAATGTGGATCTCCGGATCACCGGGTAAGGGATTGTCCTCGGAACTTGGCAAGGAATCGGCCAGAGGGTCAGAACCGTACTCCAGTAAGGAATGTGGGACCACCGCAGAGGGGCCGTGGTAATGGTAGAGGAGGAAATGGTCCTAATCGAGGTCGCGGAGTTCAGGCCAGAGGAGCAGGCAGCACCGAAGCTAGGCAGCCTGGTTTAGTCTACGCAGCGAGGCGTCGCGAGGAGGGTGACGCACCAGACGTCATCACCGGTACGTTCCTAATTTTTGGTCTCCCTTATGTTGCATTAATTGATGTGGGTTCGACGCATTCATACATTGCCAGTAGTGTGGTAGAGACTATGAACTTGGATTTTGAGACTACTTCTAGCGAAATGACTGTAATAAGCCCTCTGGGACACTCTGTGATGGTGAACAAGCTATATAGAGATATACCCCTAGAACTCCAAGGGGTAGTGTTTGTGGCCGATCTGATGGAACTGCCGTTTGGGGAGTTTGATCTAATTCTTGGAATGGACTGGTTGGTTAAGTATCAGGCAAGGTTGGATTGCGCTGCTAAGCGCATGATTCTAAGGTCGACCGAGGATGATGAAGTGGTCATGATAGGTAACAGAAGAGACTATCTATCCAACGTAGTGTCTGCCTTGGAGGCTAAGGAGTCAACAGTTGAGAAGGTCCGAACTGTAGGGGAATTCGCTGATGTGTTTCCTGAAGAACTTCCGGGTCTGCCTCCAGATCGGGAAGTTGAGTTCAGTATAGACTTGTTGCCCGGAACGGCACCTGTGTCCATAGCACCCTACCGAATGGCACCGAAGGAGTTGGTAGAACTGAAGGCTCAAATTCAAGAACTCTTGGATAGAGGGTTCATTCGACCCAGCATATCTCCGTGGGGAGCACCTGTGCTGTTTGTCAAGAAGAAAGACGGGTCAATGCGGATGTGTATCGACTACCGTCAGCTAAACAAGTTGACGATCAAAAATAAGTATCCGTTGCCTCGGATTGATGACCTGTTTGATCAACTGAAGGGTACATCGGTATTCTCGAAGATAGACCTTAGGTCGGGCTATCACCAACTTAAGGTAAAGGAGGCTGATGTACACAAGACGGCATTTCGTACCCGATATGGGCATTACGAGTTTTTAGTGATGCCGTTTGGGTTGACTAACGCGCCGGCAGCATTCATGGACTTGATGAATAGGGTGTTTCAGCAGTACTTGGATCAATTTGTCGTGGTGTTTATAGACGACATTTTGGTGTACTCAAAAACGGAGGAGGAGCATGATAGGCATTTGCGCGTAGTTCTACAAGTGCTAAGGGAGGAGCAGTTGTATGCCAAATTCAGTAAATGCGAATTCTGGCTTAGAGAGGTGACCTTCTTGGGTCACGTGGTGTCAGCTGAAGGGATTAGAGTGGACCCCCGCAAGGTCGAAGCGGTGTTGGAGTGGAAACCACCTCGGTCAGTGGCGGAAATTCGAAGTTTTCTGGGTCTGGCCGGGTATTATCGAAGATTCGTGGAAGGATTCTCCTTAATCGCAGCACCGTTGACTAAGCTATTAAGGAAAGGAGTCCCTTTTGTTTGGTCAGAGAAGCAGCAAGAAAGCTTTGATAAGCTAAGAAAGATTCTGACGGAAGCTCCCGTTTTGGTGCAGCCTGAGGCTGGAAAATTGTTCACAGTTTATTGTGATGCGTCCCATAATGGGTTGGGATGTGTGTTGATGCAGGAAGGGAAGGTAGTGGCCTATGCATCCCGTCAGCTAAGACCACATGAGGTTAACTATCCTACCCATGACTTGGAGTTAGCAGCAGTGGTTTTTGCTTTGAAAATATGGAGGCACTACTTATATGGAGAGAAATCAATAATCTTCACGGTTCATAAAAGTTTGAAGTATCTCTTGACGCAAAAGGACTTGAATCTGAGGCAGCGCCGATGGATTGAACTGTTGAAGGACTACGACTGTTCAATTGAGTACCACCCAGGCAAGGCTAACGTGGTGGCTGATGCGTTGAGCTGAAAAGTTGTGACAGATTTAAGGGCGATGTTTGCTCGTCTTAGTCTATACGACGACGGAAGTCTTCTGGCAGAGCTGCAAGTTAAGCCAACTTGGATCGAGGAGATTAAGGAAAAGCAATTAGGAGATGACAGTTTGAGCGCGCGGAGATTGCAAGTTCAAGATGGCGGTTTGGAAGGGTTTAGTTTGAATAGTGATGGGGTGCTGTGTTTTCAAGGACGGCCTTGTATGCCGAATGATGTGGGTTTGAGACAAAAAATTCTTCAGGATGCACATAGCAGCCCATACGCTATGCATCCTGGAGGTAGCAAGATGTACGGAGATTTACGAAAGCAGTTCTGGTGGCCAGGGTTGAAGCGCGAGGTAACTGAATTCGTGGGAATGTGTCTCACATGTCAGCGGGTAAAGGCTGAACATCAGTTGCCATCTGGGTTACTTCAACCAGTGAAGATTCCTCAGTGGAAATGGGAGAGGATCACTATGGACTTCGTCAGTGGGCTACCCCTCACGCCCAGCAAGAAGAACGCGGTTTGGGTGATTGTGGACCGTCTGACCAAGTCGGCTCACTTCATACCGGTAAGGGTGGATTACTCGCTCCAGAGGTTAGCTAAGTTGTATGTGGCGGAGATAGTGAGGCTGCATGGTGTGCCAGTGTCAATCATCTCAGACAGAGACCCCAGATTTACATCGAGGTTTTGGAGAGCACTACATCAGGCTTTGGGTACACGGCTGGATTTCAGTACAGCATTCCATCCACAATCTGACGGGCAGTCGGAAAGAGTCATTCAGATTTTGGAGGACATGTTAAGAGGCTGCATTTTGGACTTCGGAGGCAGTTGGGAGGAATTTTTGCCATTAGCCGAGTTCGCATACAACAACAGTTATCAGGCAAGCATTAAGATGGCACCTTATGAAGCACTGTATGGTAGGAGGTGTCGCACACCTACTTGTTGGACGGAGTTGGGTGAGCGACGGATGTTAGGACCGGAATTGGTTGCAGAAACTGAAGATAAGGTGAAGAAGATTCAAGCTCGATTGAAAGAAGCCTCGGATAGGCAAAAGTCTTATGCTAATCTCAAGCGAAGGGACATAGAATTTGCCGTTGGAGATGAAGTTTTTCTGAAGGTCTCGCCATGGAAGAAGGTGCTAAGATTTGGGAAGAAGGGCAAATTAAGCCCAAGGTTCATTGGACCGTTTAAGGTGCTAAAACGAGTGGGACCAGTAGCTTATCAGCTTGAGTTACCTGCAGAACTGAGTCAGATTCACGATGTGTTCCATGTCTCCATGCTTAGACGCTATCGTTCTGATCCATCACACGTCCTGGCAGTTGAGGAAGTTGAGGTGAGTCCAGATTTGACAATGGAAGAGGAACCTGTGCAGATCCTAGATCGGGATGTGAAGGTTTTGCGTAGGAAGTCAGTTCCTTTAGTGAAGGTCCTATGGCGGAACCATGGCGTGGAGGAAGCTACGTGGGAGCCCGAGGATGTCATGCGACAGCAACACCCCCAACTCTTCTGACCCAGGTAATTTCGAGGACGAAATTATTTTAAAGGGGGGTAGAACTGTAACATCTTGATCTGGGGGGGTGGTTCACTAATAAATAAATTTTGATGCGAATCGTGTCATAGAAAATAAATTGGTAGAGTGGCTTTGTGCGTTAGTGCAGCTACTCCCTTAGGTCGCAGGTTCGAGCAGTGGGGAAGGAGTAATTATTTTAGGCTTCTGGCGTTAAAGCTAGGGGAACCTAGCTAAGGAGTGTTTAAAAGAAAATTCTGATGCCTTTATGTCGTGAAATGAGCGCAGGCCGAATGGCTAGGACGCAGGAAGCTAAGGGGGAGGGCTTCAAGTGGTCACGCGTTCGAGTCACATTTGTAGCGAAAGGCATTATATTTTTGCCTTGGCGCTCATACGAGAGGGAGCTAGAAAATGAAGGCTTAAATGAAAATTTCACTGCGCCCATGTCATGAAACGTTCAGTAGTCGAGTGGCTGAGGTGTGGGGGATTCTGCCTCAGGTCTCGCGTTCGAGACCCGAGGGTGGCGCATGAGTGTGCTTATTCTTTTGCCTTTGGCAATTAATGCGGGAAGGAGCCTTGGGGAAGGATTAAAAGAAATATGCAGCGGGTTTTTGACATGAAAGTCAATTGGCCGAGTGGCTGGGGCGCTATACTGCTCCAGGTCTCGGGTTCGAAACTCCTGGGCTGCAGTGAGGTGTTTTGTTTTTTTCTTCTCTGGCATTAAATGCGTGAGGTAGCCAATCTTGGAAGCTTAAAGAGAAATTTGCGACGCTATTATAGCAGATACGCAGCAGTAGCCGGATGGTCAGGAGCTTGGGCAGTTTCTCCCAGGTCTCGGGTTCGAGACCTGGCAACTGCATATGGGTTTTTTTTTAATTTCTTTTTTTTGGTTTTGGTCGGCAGGTGGCAGCCTGCATGGGGGCACGCACGCATGCAAAGCATGCTGCCCATGTCTCCTTGGTGCTGCACGGTATGGGGAGGGAGAAAGGTGTTATTATTATTTTATATTTACTATTAATTATTATTATTATTATTTAGTTATTTTATTTAGTTATTTTATAAGGTATATGGGCAATTAGTGTTATTATTTTATATTAGGATTTATTTTATTAATTAATGCATGGGGGAGTGTTCTATTACTATTTCATTTATTTTACTTATTATTTAGATGATAATGGAAACATGGGGTTAGCTTTCTCTCTTTAGTTTAATTGTTGGAAATAGGAAGAACATTATGGGAATGATGCTATTTTGGGGGATGGAAATTTTTATCAAAAGAAGAACAAATAAGAGAAGCTTGGCCGGCCATGAAGTTTTTGCAAGGGATTATTTCTTTTTTTCCTTTCAAATCCTTTGCATGGCCGATTGTTTGGCTAAGGAATCACCATTTTGTTTGAAGCCTGGCCGATGGTATAGCATGCCTTAGAGACTTGGATTCTTTCCTTCCTTTTTAGGTTTAACATAAGCAAAATTCCCTTAGCATGTTGTTTCCCTTCCCTTGTGCATGCCGAAACTTTGTTCTCCTTCTTCCTCTCTTTGGTTCCTCTTGAAGTGGCCGGCAACCCCATCCTTTCCTCAAGGTTTGGCCGAAATTTTGGTGATCATCTAAGTGAAGAAATCGTCGAGTCCTAGCCGAATGTTGCATAGCACGTAGAGCATAGACCGAATCCACGAGAGGAGATGTATCATCGAAGGTTGGTAAGTATTTCCCTTCTAACTTCGGTTCCTTATCTTTCTGTTTGATGGGCCTAAAGCATGAGTTCATGCACTTCTAAGGGTTGGCCGAATGCCTATAATTAATATCTAGTGTCTCCTTTGAAGGTAGCCGAAACTAAAGGATTTTGAAGGAGTCATTCGGTCTCGTTTCTTCAAGGGTTTGACTATTCAAAGCATAAGGGGAATTTTAGAACTTCGGTAGACAAGGTATGAGGTCATTAACATTCGGCCAAGGGCCATTTTGGTATCTACATCTGACCGATTTATATACTTTGATTTTAGGGGTTAAATCGGCTATGAAACCAGAAGTTTTCGAGATTTCAAGTCACATTAGTTCGTATTAATCAAGGTTCGACCTAAGGCCCTATTCTGTTGAAATATGACCCATCCTTTGGATTGTTAGTTAATCACATGAAACCCCTTATTAATAATCCATGATGGCCGAATATAGGGGCATTACGAGGACAAGTTCGTGACTTTTGTAATATCGCATAGATACGAGAATCCTAATTAAATCTCCGATTAAATAGGTGTGTAAACTCTTACACACTTTATTAGTATAAACTGTTATTTGATGATATTAATAACCTCTCATATGGTAACTTTGCTTAGTGGGCATAAGCTTGGTTTTCGGGTAAGTTTCCTTATTACTCGATTTACGATATATGTTGTATATGCCATCAAATGCTGAAAAAAATGCTATGCTATATTTGATTGCATGATATATGGATTCATGACACTTGTAATATGAGCATGATGATGGTGGGATTGATGAGAGGGAGTAATATTCGTGTCGACGGACACCAGTGTTTTGGTAACACATTGTAGCTACGGTCACCAGAGGTTTGGTACCTCCAGAGGTTTGGCACCTCATAGCGTCTCGTCCCTGTGGCTTAGTACCACCGTGGGTTGGCCCCACATTTGAGATACGGGATCGACGCCAGTGATTTGGTATCACACGGTGGGTTGGCCCCATCATTTGATTGTGACTTCGGGTCACCAGTGGTTTGGCACCACCAGTGGTTTGGCACCACACGTATTGACGGATATTGTGACTATAAGTCACCAGTGGTTTGGCACCACCAGTGGTTTGGTACCACACGGGGTAGAAAAGGAGCATGGATGGCTAGGTTGGGTTGCATAATTGCATGTCATACTAATATCTTGTGTATGAGTGTTATTTCCCGGGTTGGGGATTTATACACTGAGTCTTGGTGACTCACCCCTTCCCATACCATCTCGCAGGTGAGTAGAGCACGGATGCGGAGCCGAGGAGAGCTCGAGGCGGCCATGTTGGTTTTGTGGACTTGAAATTTTATTTTACCCCGTTTTAAGTTTAATTATTCACTATAATTCGATTGGGTTGTAATATGGCCGCTTATTATTATTTCGGATGGTTAGGTAGTTGTTTTACTTTACTTTATAACTAATGAACTTACGAACGGTTATGCAAATTGATTAAAAGTAACGTTTTCAAAAATAAGTACTCGTACGCGTTTTCAAGGAAAATATTACCATCGGGTAACGAGATTTTCTAAGCTATTGATCACGCTAATGTTCTAAAATTTAAATGGTTTTAAAAAGGAAGAATGGATTTTCAACTCAATCGGATTTACCAAATTTAACCCACTTGAGTTTTAACAAACACCGTTTTATACCCTTAGCAAAATTTTTAAATTTCTACTATCAATCCAAACCTTTCAAACTTCTTTTATTCCGTGACATACCAGATCTGGTCATGGCTTGTGGGCCGGGTTTGGGGTGTTACATTAATTATTAGGCTAGATAATAAAAAGATAGTTATTACTAGTAATTTTAGTCCTTGAGAATACGATATTCCGGACTCACCACAACTATACTACTATAGATAGGTGCGCTTGCCTTTGTCGAAATATTAGTTAGTTTCGAGACCATCAAGTTTTTGGCACCGTTGCTGGGGACTAAGATATTAGAAAAACTAAATTTTTATTACTTTAGCCATTTTATTTATTTTTATTTTATTTTAACTTTGCTAATTTTTCTTTTATTTTCTTCTGGCAGGTAATTTTAGTTTATGACTAGAAGAAACCCGTTAGGACCCTTGATTTTTGATAGTGAGATAGAACATACCGCTCACAGAAATCGACGTGAAATAAGACGAAGCCTACAATACATAGAAGAAGAGCAAGAAGACGAAACCAATACTACCGAAGAGATGGCCGATAATAATTCGCTACCTCCTGTGGTTGCCTCAAACCCGGTGAATCAAAATCTTACTCCTCGTACTATGTATGATTATGCTAAACCTAATTTAATAGGAACCGAATCAATTACTGTTAGACCTGCTATTGCTACAAATAATTTTGAACTGAAACCTAACACTGTACAGATGATTCAGCAATTTGTTCAGTTTGATGGTTTGCAGGATGAGGATCCAAACAATCACTTGGCGAATTTTCTGGAATTCTACAACACTTTCAAAATTAATGGCATTTCTGATGATGCCATTCACCTTCGGTTGTTTCCCTTCTCGTTGAGAAACAAAGCTAAACAGTGGTTGAACTCATTACCACGAGGATCAATCACTACATGGGACCAAATGACCGAAAAATTTTTACTTAAATATTTTTCGCCGGCTAAAACGGCTAAGTTGAGGAATGATATTTCTTCTTTTGTGCAGATGGATCTAGAAACACTCTACGATGCATGGGAGAGAGATAAGGATCTACTAAGGAGATGTCCTCACCATGGGTTACCTTTGTGGCTACAGGTTCAAACCTTTTACAATGGTATGAACCCCTCAACTAGACAGTTGATTGATTCAGCCGCCAGTGGAACCCTAAATAACAAGACCCCCGAAGCGGTTTATGAGTTTATAGAGGAGATGGCATCGAATAACTATCAGTGGCAACTTATGAGGACAAAGCCAACAAAAGCCGCCAGTGTTTTCAACCTAGACGCAGTGACCATGCTATAAAACCAGGTAGAACTTTTAAGTAAAAAGATTGATTGTTCGTGTGGTTCTTCACAGGTACATCCAGTAATGCAGTGCGATACAAATGGAGGAGGGACGAACAATACAGAATACCCACCCTACAACCCTGGCATAGAAAGCGAATAGATGAACTATATAGGTAATAATTCTATACCTCAAAATAACCCTTATAGTAACACTTACAATCCAGGTTGGAGGAACCATCCTAACTTCTCATAAGGTGGCCAAGGAAATCAGAGACAACATCCCCCTCCAGGCTTTCAACAACAACCCTACCCACAAGAGAAAAAGCTGAACCTTGAGGAGATGCTAACAAAATTTATCGCAATGTTTGAAACTCGTTTCCAAAACACCGAAACAGCACTCAAAAAATCAGCCAGCATTGATTAAAAGGCTTGAGAACCAATTAGAACAACTTGCTAAGCTCATATCTGAAAGACCACAAGGCAGCTTGCCAAGCAACACTGAGACTAACCCAAAGGGGCAACTTCATGCCATTACTTCTCACGATAGTGAAGGGTTAGATGAAACAAAATTAAGGCAAGAGAATATGGTCGAGGAAGGTAAGGTTGAGGTAAGCCATGATAAACCAAAATTGGTAAGTATAGAATACCAACCACGTGTGCCATATCCCAATGCGACAAAGAAAGACAGCACAGATGAACAATTCGGTAAAATTCTTAAACTCTTAAAAAAATTACATATTAACTTATCGTTTATTGAAGCTCTTTCGTAGATGACCAATTCAAAAAAAAAATTTAAAAGAACTTTTGATAAAAAAATGGAAATTAGACGAGGCGTCGCATGTGGAGCTAAATGCAGTGTGCTCAGCAATCTTACAAAATAGACTACCACAAAAGTTAAAAGATCCAGGGAGTTTTACGATTCCTTGCTTAATTGGTAGTTTATCTGTTAATAATGCTTTAGCAGATTTAGGGGCAAGCATAATGTTATGCCTTATAAAATGTTTAAACAACTAGGTCTTGCGAAACCCAAACAAACTAGGATAAGTATTCAATTGGCTGATAAAACTATTAGAGTTCCTAGGGGTATAATCGAAGATGTACTAGTAAAAATTGATAAATTCATATTCCCAGTAGACTTCGTTGTTTTAGACATGGATGAGGACAATAATGTTCCTTTAATTTTAGGAAGACCCTTTTTAGCAACTGCTAAAACTAAAATTGATGTTGGAACAGGTGAACTCACACTTCGTGTAGGTGACGAAACGATCACTCTTCAGGCTCTTGACTCGGCTAGGACATCGAGTAATAAATGTGAGAACTTAAATTCTATTAATGACCATTCGGTTCAACCTTCTTTTCAGAAAGCACCACGAAATTACACGACTGAGCCATATCCTAGACCTCGTGCCAACAAAGAAATAACTCATGAGGAGCGAAGGCTCCAGATAGATAAACTAGACGAGTAGAAGATGCATGTCAAGGAGAAACCAAGAAAGCAAGATGAACCAAAGTGACTCCATGACAAGCTTAAGGATGGGCCAAACCAATTTAAGGTCGGAGATCAGGTATTGTTAGATAAAATAGACCCTCGAATCGCCAGTTCAGACCTTAATACAAAGGAAGAGATCCCTTTTAAGGTACTCAATGTCTTCCCATACGGAACAATCGAGGTAACTAATCCTAAGTTCGGCACTTTTAAGGTAAACACTACTCGACTCAAACTGAATATTAAAAATAAAACTGATAGCAGGAGAGAGGAGTTTTGACTCCTCAAACCACCATGATTATGTGAATAAAGGTAAGTCTAGCTTAAGACTTTAAACGAGTGCTTCTCGGAAGGCAACCCGAGCACTAACTTCACTAAATGTCATATTTTCAATTTTTAGCACCTAACTCAAAACAAACCTAATTAATAAAGCGCAGGTTTCTCTATCCACACGGCCTTGCACACGGGCGTGGCCGTGGCCATGTAGACACCACGAATAGGCACATTGGCGTGGCAGAGACCGTGCAAACCAAGGACGAAAATTCCCCAAACCATGGGCAGAGATAAAATGCCACGGCCGTGCGTTACGGTTGTGGTCAAGACTGAGAAAGTAACATGGGTGTGCAACATGCCCGTGTCCCTAGGCCGTGGTCGACACTGATTAAGCAACACGGGGGTGCGAAACCTTTACACGGGCGTGGGAGAAATGAACAAAGCATAACACGACCGTGTGACCCGGCCGTGTGACCAAACATGCCCATGGCACACGGGCGTGGGTCGCAAACTTTATTTAAACCCCTCTTCTTCTATTCACTTTCTTCCCCAATTCTTCTTTCTCCCAAACCCTAGCCAACACACCTCTTTCTTTTCCAATTATCTTTCTCCCTTCATTTTCCTTTCGTCCTCTCCTTTATTCCTTCTTTACACCACCACCACACCAACCACTATCCTTGCTACTACTACTAGAAGTGAGACCAAGAACACCATTCCCATGTCGAAAAAGTGAAAGGATCCTGACGCGGTATCCCCGTGCACGACCACTCTACATAAGTTCATGCCGGCCACTTCATTTACTCGACAAGACAAGGACCTTTGAGTCCATTTATTTTTTCTTTTTCTTTTATTTTCATTTTTAAATCCTTTCCTATTATCTTTCTTGTCTTTAATTTATATTATTATATTTTAATTTCTTTAATTTAGGTTTAAGGGGCTATTACAGAACAACCACACCACCACCGGAGTACCCACCTCCACCTTCATCTATGCCCAACTTACCGTTTCTTTTCCTTGACTCTGTCCAACATTCAGGAAGTTCACTTCTCTCCCTATCTTATGATTTTCTATATTGTCGATATCTATTTTTTTACATTGAGGACAATGTACATCTTAAGTGTGGGGAGCTGTCAACAATACTGAATTATGCCTTGTTCTTAAATAACTTTATCATATTTACTATTAGAATGAAACTTCTATTGATTTATGATTTTTATTGATATGTCTTGGATTAAGTCATAAATAATTGTGCATTGATGGTTTAAACTTTAAGATATTAGAGAATCAAGCATGATAAGTCTATTTTCAGAAAAAAATAATTTATTAGGTTGTTTCCCTAATCTTAAATATTACTTTGAAGTTTGAAATTTGCAAGGTTGACATCAAAAACCATAATTTTTGTGAAATTTTGAGCCTTTAAGAGCATTTATTTTTCTTGCTCACTTTATTAATTATGAGTATGTCAACATTGATTTGTTATTCTAGAACTTGCTTCGATTATACATATCGAGACCACATTTTTGATTTGATATACTAAAGATGACAAAGGCACCTAGGATTTAACCTACTTACTCCCAAAAAGACTACCTCCATAATTAACCCCTAGTGGACCCGTTTTAGCCTAATAAACCATTTCTTGACTCACCCATTAATATTAACCTAAAACCAAATTTTTACTTCTCTTCCTTAGACCCCCTCCCTTATGTCGAGATTTGATTTAATCAGTTGCCTAACTATTTTCTGTATTTCAGTTGTTAAATTCTATCTTATTATTGTATGTTCTTATATAAAAAAAGTTGGAAATTTATTCATTATTAGTGTTATAAGCTTAAACTGTTAATTTCACATCTTTAGAAGAAGTTCGTATTATTAGTGATAAGTTTTTTCAATCAATATAATTATTTAGTATTAGTTATTTTCTAGTTAGGTAAATGGTCAATTTAATCTCGATTCTAACCCTCTAATTCAGCCTTTATCCACACCTTTAAACCCAAGCCCTGTTACAACCCTTTTTAAGACCTTTTGATTTGTGTATCATCTCATTTTATAGTGGTGGAGATTTGATTTTCATGCAAGCCTATGGGATTAACTCTTCGTGTTTGACTTTTGAGCGCTTAATTTGAACCCTAAACACTTTGAGTGATTTGAGTGAATCTTTAGTGAGGATGTCAATTCTTGTCGATTTTGAATCAAAGGTAATTATTTAGGCAAGGGGAAACACCTATGTTTTAGTGCTATAAAAATTTTATGACTTAGATTGTTTGAATCTTTAGAACTCTTCTGGTTAAATTATTCATGTATGAATTATCTATGAATTATGATGAGACATTATTAATGAGAATTATGAATTAAGGAAGTTAATTTTAAATTGTGAGTTGAGGATTTTGTTGAGGACAAGCAAAGGCTTAAGTGTGGGGATATTTGATAAACCATAATTTACACATATTTTAACCCCATGCTTGGCTTAATTTTGGATGATTTTCCATTTGGTTTGATGAATTCGATGCTCTTAATCCCTTAATTTCATGTTTTATACTCAGGAGAGCTTAAGGAGTCGAAAAGATCAAGAAACGGCCAAAAAGAGGAAAAATTGGCCTACCTAGGAAATCAACACGGCCTGGACCAATTGAACATGGCCGTGTGTTACGAGCAGGATAAAACACGGCCTGGAACGTCGCACATAGGCAGATCACACAGTCGTGTGTTACAAGCAGAATCGAAGGAGTCCAACACGGGCTTGTCCCTGTCGACCCTGGTTTATTTCTATTCAGAAAAGGCTACTTTTGGGCTAATAAAGGTATTCCAAAAGCCTATATAAACACCCTAGGGGGCAACCTAAAAGGGACGTCGAGTGGACGCTGAGTAAAAGGCAGAAAATACTCTAAGACAGCCGTCGGGAATAGCTTAGGAGAGGGATCTCCATCAAGACTGAAGATCTCCTATCAAGTTCTTTAGAAGTTTTTGGGTTTTCTTATGTTTTGTTGTTTCCCTATTTTAAGATGTTTCTCTCTATCAGTATGAACTAAACCCCTTAAATACATGAGGGGACGAAACCTAAGACATATTTTATTATTATTTGATTTATAAGATAAATACTTGTGATTATTCTTAATTGTGAGTTCTTATTCTTGTTTTGATAATTCAGGTTATTGATTCAAGTCGAATGTGCTTATTCAGTGGAGTAAAAGTCCCTGTTTAAGAGTAGATCAACACAATTAAGCGGAGTTGATTGCAACCCTAGAAATAGGGTGACATAAATATGCCAGATTAGAGTCAAATCTAATAAGGGGATCCATAGATCGAGTTAATGCGACAATAGGGGTTTTAATTAGAAAGAGATTCAATTAATCAACCTACAGTCAGTTGTTTTTAGTCTTGAAAGAGATATTAACATAAATCAGGGATTTCCACGGATTAAGTCAAGTGAATAAACCGTATGAATCAAAAGTAATAAGTGAAGTCTAGGTGGATTCTTCCTTAGGTATTGCCTATCTCATAAAATTGTCTTAAAGTATTTTCTCAATTCTTACTCTGTCGTATTTTTAATTAAGTTTTAGTTTAAAAGAAATCACCCTTAATTATTAGGCTAGATAATAAAAAGATAGTTATTACTAGTAATTTTAGTCCTTGAGGATACGATATTCCGGACTCACCACAACTATACTACTATTCGATAGGTGCGATTGCCTTTGTCGAAATATTATTTAGTTTCGAGACCATCAGGAATAATATTTGTTTGTTTCAGTACCAAATAAGATAAATATTTTCTATCTGTAATGATTGACTTCATTACTACATTTTCATATCATTCCTCAAAGAATATTAACAGAAACAAAATATTTGGGCATATGCCACATATATGGCCAATAATCTTTCATATCACATTGATAACATAAGTTATATTTACCCTTTGAAAAGTTATCTTGAGAACTTTCATTGTTCTCTTATTTATTACTATGTTCCCACTTTTAATGGTCCATGAGTATATCTTTTATTTTTTTTATGTTTACATTCACTTCGGGGAATGCAACAAATCTAGTAGGACAGACTAATAAACATCTCAATAGATTTTTTATTTCATAATCACCATTGCAAACATGCGTGAATTTTAAATTAGAATCTATCTATTCATGTTGTCATGATTAGTCTCCAATTATAATAAACATGATATAATAAATAAAATATAGTAAAATATACCTGAAGATCTTTAACATCATTGCCATCACGTTGACAAATCTATTCTTTACCCATGCTTGTACAATTATAAATCAAAGGTCGGGAATAAGAACCACAATCCATTCTGAGATTGAATCTTTCAACATTCTGAAGATGAAGTTGTAAGAGAGAAAGTTTAAGGTGAAAATAAAATTGATTTGTAGGATGACGTCGAAAGATTTTGAAAAAATAGAGAATCATTGTGCTAATAACGTGTTATAAAATAAAGAGAGATGGGGAGAATAAAGAACAAATAAAATATGAAAGCAAAATGTATTTTATTAATCAAATGGATGATTTATAATGCTTTATCAGAGTCTCTACTTATAGGCATAAAAAGTATAAAAGAAGTAGATATTTAATTCTAAAAGAAGTAGATATCTAATTCTAATAACTATTACAATTTAAAGTACAGCAAAATTTATCTTGATCATGATGGACATTCACATAATAAAATATTCATAATAATTTTTTTAATTTAACAATTATTTATATTTATTATTATTTAACTCTTTGATTGAGTTGATATTAATCATGATTTATATTTAATTGTAAAATTATTCAAAAGAATTTCTTTTACAATTTTAAAAAATAATACTATAAAAGTATTTATGTCTTTTTACATTTTAAATAATAAAAAATCATTGATGCGATTTGAAACCTTTTCAATTTTATCATTTTAATCATAATCATATTTTATTTTTATATTATTTTTTAATATAAATTTGATACACAAAGCTAATCTATATCTATGTCTATAATCTATCTTTAAGTACGAAAAAACTTTTCAACTAACGTAAATATATTTAATTTTCCATCATAATAATAAAGTTGTTAAAACCTTGTCTCTTTCATACATTGATATCATTATGTTTAAAAAATTAATTTTTTAAAGTTAAATAAAATTTCATGATTAAATTATTATTTGTGCATGTTTATCTTAAATGGGTTTTGCATAAAAAGAAAAATGAATAAATAAATATTAATTTATTGATTTTTAAAAATTAACTAATATTAAGTTATATCACAATGATGAATTATTTTGTAATAAAACAGTTTATATTGGGTAAAAATCCAGAAAATACCAAAAAAAATCAAAAATGACCGGAATGTATAGGTTTCAGGAAAATTGACCGGAAAGTGCAATTTCCCCCAAAATCGCGTCCCCGTCAACGCGTTTTTCGGGAAAACGGCCTAAAGCGCGTCCCCGGGGGAGCGCTTTAGGCCGTTCTCCACCACCTGAAGGAAATGGGCCGTTCTCCACCCCCTGAAGAAAATGGCACCGAAAGTTGATGTGATGTGAAAATTGGTATGGGGTAATTGCAATATTGGTCCCTATTTGAATAGTTACTTTGTAAGATTGATCCCTAAACCTCAACTATAAATAGGCCTAACCATTTCTCATTTTCTTCATCCCACAATTTGCCATTCTCTACTTAAGGCATTGTTCTCTCTCCCTATTTGTAAATTTTCACTTGTATTTTTGGAGTGAAATATATTTATTAGTGCCCGAAGACGTAGGCAAAATTTGCCGAACCTCGTTAAAATTTTGGTGTTCATTATTATTTATTTTTCATATCTTGTGAGTGTGATCGTAGTTATTTATTGTGCTATTAAATTACGATTGAGGGATATTCTGTCTAGGAAAGATCTGGTACTTAAGGGATATATGGGTTAGGAGGATACATATAAGGGGCAGGGTACGCACCTGGCATAAACTGTGGATGCTGTGATGTCGGTGTTGTCAGCTGAACGGATGGGCCCGGTGATTGTGTAGGCGCTGTTGATGGGCCCGGTGACTGTGTAGGCGCTGTTGATGGGCCCGGTGACTGTGTAGGCGCTCCTGGGCCCGGTTCATCACCCATTCTCCTTGGATGTAAAGGGCCCCGACGTTCCCTTCGCTCGCGAATTAGCCGTCGCCTCTCTTCATCCGACAACAGATACGGCTTGCCATGGATTCTAAACCATGGCATGTACTCCGGCACGCACGCTAACTCAGGAACTATGATCGGTTCCCGGTTAGGTAAAAAGTCATACCGGTTCTCCCACGTCTCGATATGTTCTGACCAAAATCTTGGCCAATCCGTGTGCTGCTGCCGTAAGTCCACTTTGTGCTCATCATCGAGCACCTCAGGAGGCACGGGAATCGGTTGCCGGCATCCAAATTGCCGCAGAACCCGATCTGACTGGTGCATCTCGACGGTTGAGTAGGTGATTAGCGGGACCTTAACGTGCCAACTGTTCGGATTTTGGAGATACTCCTCCGGAATTACTGCCCGAATTTCGGGATCCTCGTACGGTGTCCATTGAAACTATATTAACATTACCAACTTATTAGTTATATACATAATACTAGACACTACCTACGAAATACTAAATTATAATAACGAAATTCGACACTTACTTGTGATTCCGACCGTTGTTCCAATAGGAGCCGTATATCCTCAAGCGAGTTAGGTATTCCAACATGACTGCTCCTCGGATGGTTCCACCTAATTAAATAAACTTTTAGCATGCAATTATACTATAAATATACGACATAATTGTAAAATATAATATTAAATTTACCTCGTTATCAGTGGGAATGAATATGGTTGGTCGAGTCGAGGACGTAAAAATGGAAATCGAAACCATGCCCATGACTGCAGTAGTGATAGGCAACCTCCGATTTTTTGTTTACTCGGCAGCGTCGCCCCGCACATCTCCCGGTATAACCTCGATAGCACGGCAGACCCCTAACTCAATTCACCGGCTGCTCTGAAATCAACAAGTTTCAGGAGCCATCTCAGGTGGACGAGGTTTCTAGAGAGGTCCGGCATCAGATAGCCTCCAATTATCTGAAGTATGTATGCCCGCGCATACCGTATTCTTTCTTCTTCAGTCGAACCTTCATTCGGCTGCGGGAATGCGTCTCGTAACCAAGCCAAATCGATCCGAGCTCCGTGAATTTTATCCGGAATGACACCCAGAAGCTCGTAGCATACGGCCATCCAATCGAGAGATGTTACGGACCCGGTGACTACCGACCCGTCCACCGGTAATCCCAACTGTAACTGCACATCTTCCAAGGTGATGGTACACTCTCCGCATAGCAAATGGAAAGTGTGCGTCTCCGGTCTCCACCTCTCTATCAACGCGCTGATCAAAGGCGGCTCCAACTTGAACCCCCGGCCTATCGTGGCCACGTGCCAAAAACCCGCTTCCCGCAGGTAATTCTCGATCAATGGCGATGGGGGACCAGGCATGTTGCGAATATAACATTGCAACACCCGATCTACAGACTGTTTAAAAAATTATAAAATTATAAAATTCTAAATTAATTAAAATTGCATAATTAAAAAAATTTAATAATATTGAAAAATTAACATTCAAACTTACCATTTTCTGTTGCTGGACGGCAATGTGGTTCTTGTCTAGGCGACATAATTCCCCGGCCATTGTACTCCGATAAAGAATTTAAAAATTTTCCAAAAAATAGATATATTAAAAAAATTATAAAGGGCTTTTTTATAATAGTAAAGGACTATTTTGAAATTTGAGCGTAAATTTGAAGGACTTTGAGAGAAACTTGAGAGAAAATTAAGAGCAAATTGAGAGCAAATTGAGAGAAAATTGAGAGAAAAATGAGAAAGGATTGAATTGTGAAAAAAATGAAGGGTTGGGGGGTATTTATAGGTTTTTTTTTTCCTGACCGTTGTGAAAAAAACTTTAGGCCGTTTTCCCCCAAAAACGCGCTGACGGGGACGCGATTTTGGGGGAAATTGCACTTTCCGGTCAATTTTCCTGAAACCTATACATTCCGGTCATTTTTGATTTTTTTTGTATTTTCTGGATTTTTACCCGTTTATATTAATAAATAATCTAAATTATTCGTAATTCGAAAATTGGGGATATTGTGGCTTTTATTAAATAAGTTAAATCAAAGGATTAGTGACGTGTTTGGATCAAATGCTATAAAATCAATAAATTAGTTACTAGATCTACTAAATAAGGAGGATTAATTGATAAATTTACTCGAGATACCTTCAGTAAATAAGTAAATAAACGTCTTTAAATGTAAGGATTAGCAGTATTAATAAAAGATTTAGGTAGTGTAATGGATTTCGTTGTTGCAACCTCGTTGGTTTTTGAATGGCTTGGCTCACTGATACCTTCAGAGATTGAACGAGTCACTAAAAAAGTCCGAAATAAGGAGTGTAATGAGCCTTCTCCAGGGGATCTCACTATGGAGGAATCCGGTGGGGGGGAAAAATTGTTTAAGTTGAAATTGATGGCGAACGTAGGTAACAAGATTGGGGCTACAGAGGTGGTGATGGTGAATGATGACTTAGAAATAATGGAGGATGGTATCAGAGTTTCATTTGAAGGTTTGTTTCCAGAGATTTTCTTCTCAGATTGGGTGCAAAAAATATTGGATAAAAGCATGGATTTAATAGTAGTAGTTAGGCTTTTGGGACGAACAATTGGGTACAAAACCCTCCTTAATATAATACAGACTATTTGGAAACATGTTTGGTCGTTTCAGGTGATTGACAGAGACAATGATTATTACTTGGTGAAGTTTGCCTTGAGTTAATACTATACCAAAGCACACAAAGAGGGACCATGGATGGTTTATGGGAATTACCTCACGGTTTAACCTTGGAGTTGGGACTTCTATACATATGAGCAACATCCTTCAAAGATAGTGGTGTGGATGAGAATGTCGGGGATCTCTTATAGGTATTATAGCAAGAAGCTGTTAAGAATAATAACAGGGACATTGAGCAAGGTGGCTTGTAACACAACAGAAGGAAGGAAAGGGAAGTTTGTATGGTTTGCAATTGTTGTAGATCTGAAGAAACCACTAAAGGCTTTTGTTGGAATCAACGGCATCCCTTTTTCCATTGAGTATAAGGGGCTTCCCTCGATTTGTTACGAGTGTGATGTTATGGACACCTTCAAGAGCATTGTCCATCGGAAAGAAAGGAATCGGAGGAGACCCGACCTGCGGGCAATGAATCTAGACCATCACCGTTGTCGATAAAGAAGATAATGGCTGGCCAGAACAACTTTGGTCCGTGGATGCAAGCTCCTGGCCAGAAATAACGACCGACAAAACAATTGGCAGCAAACAATTATGGGAAAAAACAAGATGGTGTTAAATTAGCCCTAGAAAATACTCGTTTTGATATTCTTGTGGATTTGGATGACACGATAATTTAGGAATCACAGGATTTTGGGAACGTAAATTTTGTCGGTGATAAAGGATGTAGAAATGGAAAGAAAAGGGAGAAAGGAATTAAGAAACAAAGAAGAAACGAGCAGATGGTGATAAACAAATGAATAAGGAGAAAGGAGTGGCTGGGGTTCAAGAGTTTAATGACGATGTAAGGGTGGATCAAACTCTTAATAGTGCCCATGACTTTGGTGGATAGGTGTGATTAAGGAAAATTTGGGCAGGTGGACCTCGTGGAAATGTTAAAGTTGAAACAGATGGGCCTAGTGGTGTATTAGTGGTGGGATTGGAACAAAATGGCCCTAAGGTTATTGAGAGGCCCATGAGTCTCCCCATTATGAACCATAGGGCTATCTCGATTGAAGATGGTGCTGGATGTTCTTAAAATATGGTTATTATGCATGAACCATGTAAAGTTAAAAGGGGTTCAAGCACAAAAAATAAAAAATAAATAAATAAAGCATTAACCATGAAGGAGATGACTAAGAAGGGACATAAAATCCACAAAAGGGTTGAATAGAAACGTCCTACTAAACCGATTTTGACATAATGGATGGAAATGTTTTAAAAAATTTTAGATAGTTTGAGCAGAACTAACAATGCATATGCTGAATGCGATGTACCTATGGAAGTAATATTTGTAAGTGAGGTTCCGGATGGGAGGAAGCTGAGCAATCACAGGATATATGTTGAGAATAATGCGAAGGAAGCTCCGGTGGCCGGTGACTCTTTATTGGGCTAGTAAGTACAATATTTTTACATTTTAATATGGATTTTAAGATACTATGCTCGAACTGTCAATGGGCCGCTAGTCCTAAACTTGGTATTGTGTTGAAAAATATCTTGAGGTCTCAAAAGTCAGATATCGTAGTGTTAGTGGAGACAGGAATAAGTGGGAAAAAGGCAGATGAGGTTATTCAGAGAACAAGTTTCGATTTTTCGTTTAGAATGGAAACAATGAGCTTTCCGGTGGTATTTGGGTTCTATGGAAAGTCAAAATGAGGATTGATGTGATTGAAGTTTCAAGCCAATTTATCCATTGTTGCTGCTCCAAGAAAGGTATGAAACAAATTATTTTGTTTACGGTTGTTTACGCTAGTCTTAACGTAGCAAAACTTAAGTTGTTGTGGAATCACCTTGCCTCGTTGAAATGTTGGATCTGGTATCTTAGGTGTAGTATTTTCGTCTAAGTATACTTGTAATTTGTTCAAACAGATTGGTTAATAAAATTATTCACGAATTACATTAATACTTTTTGTGTATTTTCCTCACATGGTTTTTGCACGCAAAGAAAAATGGAAGCAAATGTTTCTCATTGGTTGTCTAATGTTTAACCAATATTAAGCGGTATTATGTAATCAGATCATAGTATGGAAAGACAACTTGTATTAGTAGACAAACCTGAATATGTCCTTAGTTTAATCATAAATGAGAAAACTGATTGAAAGACTAATATGTCATCTATCAAGTCCAATTGGGGAGATGCCTTGTTTTGGGCATTGGAGTGGATGACTCAAAGAAGACATAGATGTGACTGATTAGACTAGCATACATCGGACAAGACCTAAGTAGAATAGATCCTGAATCCTTTTATGAATTTATTCACTTGTAATGTTCATAGTATGACATACCTAAATCCTAAGTGGATGGCGGACTATGTATGTGTGACTTATACACTTTGATGTAAGTAAAAGCTTGAGTTTAAATAGATAAGGAACTAAAAGCTGGTGCGTTGGGTGTACGACTTCTATAGTATGTAGCATTATTCGCAATAGTGGAATTCATAGCCCAAAACATGGATAAATGATATCCTTTCATTGGCATTACATGGTTGATAAAAAAGTAAACGTGACCACGGGTTGTCCGTCTTTGTGATGGATAACTTGATTACTATTTGATAATGATCGAATTTTCATGAAGAAGATGTAATGGTTACTATGAGATAAAATAGGATGACATTGGGAGAACGAATATTATCCCAAAGAGATCAAGGATATCTTTTGAGGGTAACACACTTATGACAATGTCATTAAACTAGCATTGAGTAGTTGCTTTTGTTGTAACACCTCAAACCCGACCTAAACGCCATGGCCGAATCTAGTGATGTCACATTGAAGTATTTTTCATAAAGTGTGATAACAATGAAAACCCTTTTTCTATTTAACATCTTTATGTTATTTTATGATGATTTCAAGACGTGTCATTCATATTCAAAACGTGAGTCATTATTAAAAAGTTGTTCACTTTAAAACGTTATTAATTTTCAAAATGTCATTTATTGCGGAAGCATTTGAATAGGTTGTGTATTCGTGGTATTTTTGCTAAAACATTTGTCTTTTTGAAAACTCGCGTCTTATCCTACTGCTAGCAGTTATAAATCAAAACGACCAGAATCCCAAATTAAAATAAAAATCCAAAGAGGCCATTATTACAGCAAAATACCCCAAAAATTAAATCAAAATCATAAAGTACTAAATCGAAATAGATAGGTCGTGTGGCCACCGTTGAGTCCTCCATTGCACCGATCCGCCTATGTCTGGGGATTACCTGTACAGTTAAAAAGGAAGGGTGAGTTTGCGAAAACTCAGTGTGTAATCCCATATAAGCAAATAGACAGAAAGCAAACACAGTTTGGGCCTAAGCCCTGTTCAGTATCAGTGTCAATATCAATTTGGGCTTTAACCCATCTCAGTACAAAACAGTCACTTGTTTGGGCCCTAGTCCATTATAGTATCAATGATCAGTGCAGTAACAGATTTAAACAGTATACAAGTCCTACCATCCAACCTCTACACTCCATCTCCGTCCAACCCTACACTCCATGTGGGGATATAATCAACCCACCCATCCCTACACTTTAGAGAGTATCGAATGTGGCACTATACAGTAATATTGATAAACCATAATTTAAACATATTTTAACCCCATGCTTGGCTTAATTTTGGATGAGTTTCCATTGAATTTGATGAATTCGATGCTCCTAATCTCTTAATTTCATGTTTTATACTCAGGAGAGCTTAGGGAGTCAAAAAGAACGAGAAACGGGCCAAAAAGGGACAAAATGGGCCTACACGGCCTGGACCACCGCACACGGGCAGAACGCACAGTCGTGTGTGGCAAGCCGGGTCAAACACGGCCTGGGCTATCGGCCACGAGCGTGTCACACGGGTGTGTCCCTACCGAAATAAGGATGAATTCTATTCGGAATAGGATACCCGTGGGCCAAGAAAGGCATAGAAGCCTATATAAACACCCTAGGGGGCAACCTAAAAGGGAGAGTTCGACAAGACGTCGTATAGACGTCGAGTAGAAGGTAGAAGATACTCCAAGACAGCCGTCGGGAACAGCTTAGGAGAAGGATCTCCATCAAGACTGAAGATCTCCCATCAAGTTCATTAGAAGTTTTTGGGTTTTCTTATGTTTTGTTGTTTTCCCTATTCTAATATGTTTCCCCTCAATAGTATGAACTAAATCCCTCAAATACCTAAGGGGATGAAACCTAAGATAGATCTTATTATTATTTGATTTATGAGATAAATACTTGTGCTTATTCTTAATTGTGAGTTCTTATTCTTGTCTGATAAGTCAGGTTATTGATTCAAGTCGAATCTGCTTATTCAGTGGAGCAAAAGTCCCTATTTAAGAGTAGATCAACACAATTAAGCGGAGTTGATTGCAACCCTAGAAATAGGGCGACAAAAATTTACCGGATTAGGGTCAAACCTAATAAGGGAATCCATAGATCGAGTTAATGTGACAATAGGGGTTTTAATTAGAAAGAGATTTCAATTAATCAACCTAGAGTCAGTTGTTAGTAGCCTCGAAAGAGGTATTAACATAATTCAGGGATTTCTACGGATTAAGCCAAGTGAATAAATCGCATGAATCAAAAGTAATAACTGAAGTCTAGGTGGATTCTTCTTTAGGTATTGCCTATCTCATATAAGTTGTCCAAAAGTATTTTCCCCAATTCGCTCTCTGTCGCTTTCATAGTTAGTTAAGTTAATTAATTAATTTTAGATTAAAAACCAAATTCCCTTAATTATTAGGCTAGATAATAAAAAGATAGTTAATTCTAGTACTCTTAGTCCTTGAGGATACGATATTTCGGACTCACCACAACTATACTACTGTTCGATAGCTACGCTTACCTTTGTCGAAATAATAGTTTCGAGCTCCATCAAATATACAGCTGGGCTGCTAGTAATTTAGGCTCGAAGCCTTTCAGTACACTTCCTTCGATCAATGTAAAACCCATCCCCATGCAATGCATCATGCAATCATGTCATGATTAGAAGGGACGATATTTCGGACTCACCACAACTATACTACTGTTCGATAGGTACGCTTACCTTTGTCGAAATAATAGTTAGTTTCGAGCTCCATCAAATATACAGCTGGGCTGCTAGTAATTTAGGCTCGAAGCCTTTTAGTACACTTCCTTCGATCAATGTAAAACCCATCCCCATGCAATGCATCATGCAATCATGTCATGATATACCATGGTATCATACATGTATTCAATACAATTTAAATAGCATGCTAAAATACAGTCACACATGTACATATATATATACATTACACAAGGGTATAATAGTCATTTGTCAGTTATGGGTCCAGGTAAGCTTACCGACCCTACAGTAGGTCCACAGTCGGCTCGGGCGACTCGTGCAACCTTGGTAGTCAAACAATGAAAATGAGCCTATAAGCCCATAATGCGAGCCCATGTGGGCCCACACGACCCAAAATGGCCTTGGCCGTGTGAATTACACATCTTGGCCCAATAATTTCCACACGCCCGTGTGGTTTGCTCGTGTGGGGCCCACACGTTCGTGGGGCCCACACGTCTCGGCCCATGAAATTGCATATGACTGGCCTCGTTGATCACACACCCATGTTTAGTCACACGGCCTACCACAGAACGAGCGCACGCCCGTGTGGCATCGGCTTTCACCTATTTTGGCTTTTATCAGTTTCCATTGTCGAGATTGTGTTACACACACCCATGTTTAGTCACACGGCCTACCACACGAGTAGCCGCATGCCCGTGTGGCGTCAACGTTTCACACTTTTCGGCATTTCACCGATATTGTTTATTGAGTATTGATACACACCTGGTTACGCAAATAGCACACTCAGTCCTTGAACCCTCCAAATCTAAG
This sequence comes from Gossypium australe, assembly GCA_005393395.2. Taxonomy (NCBI): domain Eukaryota; kingdom Viridiplantae; phylum Streptophyta; class Magnoliopsida; order Malvales; family Malvaceae; genus Gossypium; species Gossypium australe. The sequence continues at coordinate 134,455,809 of CM016616.1, read as the reverse complement.
TTCAAAATATAAATAATCGATTAGTCACAAGACCAACAAATTTAAAACGACTCTACTCGACCCACTTAATCACTTCGTTAACATCTACTTACCTCGTTTGAACAATTGAGGCCTGCCCCACTTAAACTGTCGAAACCGAAGGATCACTAGTTCCTGCAATTCAATTGAACCCTTATTAACCAATATTCGTATGAATAGTTTGAACCAAACCTGAAATCAACTTACCAAAAATGCCAAACCACGAAGAGGGAAAGAAACTAACGGCACAATAACACCAAAAGAAAGGGCCAATGTCATGGTAATTTAACAGAGAGCAAAAAAAAGATGATGATCACGGAAACAAGGGAAGAAAGTAGGGAATGGCACCGAGGGGGAGCAGAAGAAAAAGAATTATCGAGAGAGGTGAAGGGAAAATCGGACGTGGGAAGGACAAGAACGAATTGAACCATAAGATGTAGCAAACTCCCCACTAACAAAATTCGACACAGGTCTTCGGGAAGAGTAAGAATTCAAAATGAGCAAATTAGCAAAATAAACAACGAATCAACAGGGTGGGAATGAAGAAGATCGGCAACACAAGCAAGGTGTTAGGAGAAGCAGACAAATTGGCAGAGAGGGAGAAAAATTGAACAAAATCCCCAAAAAAAACTCTCTGAAAGACCGAAATTGGCAAAATGAAGGGAGGGGTCGAATTCAACAACCACCAAATCGGGATATTCCCTCAATCCCATAATTTCCTCCTCAAATAACTCCAACCTTCCCACTACTTAGACTTTTAATAAAACACAAACACTAGCCGTCCATAATAGCAAAAATTTGACCCCTTTTTGTGCATGCAAGGGTTTTGAACTTCAGTCTTCAAGTAACAATATCACGCCCCTTATCCCCTAGACCAACATGCCCATTCTGACATATTTTTACCAACTTTTATTAATAAGCCTACTGACCAAAGTTTAAGGGTTTAATCAATTAATACAACAAAATTGCCCAAGCTAAGGCTTAAACTTGAGACCTCTCAGACACTTCCCAGAGCACTTAACCACTAAAGCAAATACACAGTTGTGTAACAACAATATACAGAAATAATTTATAAAGGATTTTAGGGCGTTACATTTGTAATGGTATGTCATTGACGAAATTTCAATCATGATACTATAGTGGAATGACTTCGTGACTAAATGAGTTTATAATTAATAGGCAAAAATCCAGAACTTAATTTTAAATCATTTGAGCCTCAACTACATATGTTCAATCGGTCCCTCCACTGGCTTGTTGAAACTAGAAATGAATTGCATATTTGAATAGAAATGAATGGAATGAATAGAAAAAAAAAAGAAATGGGATACATTCAGGAATGATTATGGTTTTCTACAAAATGGGGAAATGGAATTATTTGGAAATGAATATAGGTTTCCAAAAATGAAAATGGAAATTTGCAATCCTATATAGGATTACTTAAAAAATGGTAGAAGAATAAGTTTATGTTTTTGGACTATTTTGAAGCCCAAAAATGAAAATAAACCATCCAGTCATAGTGAACATGCTGAGTTGAGAATGAATTTTCTCAAAAATTTATCAAGGGTAAAATCGCCAAAATTTTATCGGGGTAAAATTGTCAAAAAATTTACTGGGGTAAATTTGGGATAAGAAACTTATTTAATATGTAAGTTTTGAAGTTTATTTTTGGAAATAGAAAAACTGAATCGAGTTGGATCATGATACAGAGTACTAGGTCAAAAAGGCCCAAAAAGTACTCATAATTGGACCCGATGTGAGGGAGGCCCAAAACCCCTCATGTAAGGAGGTGGGACGATAAAACCCTAGTATCATTAACTAGGGCTTTCTCCCCCCTATATCCTAGTTAAACTAGGATATTTTTTTAGTAGAAATAAACTTTTACAACTTTACAAGTGTTCTACCTTCTCTTCCTATAAATAGATGGCACCGGTAGAGCTATGAACACAACATTTGAGAGATTGTTATTCTCCTGAGAAATAAAGAGAATTTATTCTCAACTTATAAATATAATTTTCAGAATAATAATTTTGTAACGCCCCAAAATTTTAATTTTTGATTTCGTGTATGTGTGACACACAATGTCTATCTGCTTTAGTGGTTATGTGTTCTGGGTGTGTGTGTGAGGTCCCAAGTTCAAGCCTTACTTGGGCAAATTTTGGTATTTTTTATAAATAAAGCCTTAACCTTGTGCAAAGGGCTTAAGTTTAATTGTTGGTAAGTTTATAACAGAATGGGCTTGCTGGTCTGGTGGTTAAGGGGAGTGTCAGATTGCTAAAGGTCTGGAGTTCAAGTCCCTGTGTGAGCAAGGGAATTATTTTTGTTGCTTGGCTGTGTGGCGTGGTGGAGTCTTAGTCAAATTGAAATTTCAAGTAGTGGAGTTGTTGTGGGAGGTTAGGGAGAGAATTAAGGAGATGAGTTACCAAATTTTTAGGCATTATCTTTTTGTTTAGTTTTTTTTTTTCAAATTTCGGACTCTTTTCCACCTTTTTGATGTTTTCTCTCTTCTCCCTCACTCTCAATTTTCAGTTTTCTTCTTTTTTCTAAATAATAAATCCTTGCTGCAAAATTTCCTTTGAATCCCCCTTCTGTTTTCTTTGTCTTTCTTCATCTTTTCCCCTTTGTACAAGCGTGTAATTATGTTGGACGGTAAGTTTCCGTTTTATTAAACTCAAATGTTACTCTGGATAAGGGATTAATGGGTGTTTTGTTGACTGTTTAGGATTCGTTCGTGAGGTTGGAACTAACGTTCGTCGATTTGATTCGAAATGGTGATTGTTTGGTAAGCATATAAGGTATGCGTTTTCTTGTGTTGTTTGGGCTAGTGGTTTTGGCTTTGAATTCATTCTTAACTTTGTTGAACTCTTCGTTAATGAGGAATGATTATTTTTACAGCAGCGAATCATTTTGGTTGCTATCTCCCTCATGTTGAGTAGTGGTGGAATTGTGCGAAGTTAGAAGGTAAGTGATGAATGGACAAGCTTAGACCTTTTGGTACATGAATACGATTCAATCTTAGTTTAAGACCGATTCTAAAGTTGGGGTTGTCGATTATAGATTTTTGGTGATCTCGAGATTGCGTAAGCAGCGAAAACGATACAAGTGTGTACCCGAAACACAGAAAATGGGATTCAGCGAAAAGCCAAAATTGCTTGCTGTCGAGAAATAAGAGAAAATGATGTGAAAAATTGTAGAGAAAGGAAATAAGGGTGTTATAAAACTTGGAAATCAACATTTCACACTAAAATAGTTTTGGATAGAAGCAGTAGTCTAACTTTGAAAAATCATCAAAAATAGTGGGAATTGAGTTAGAGGTTGAATAAAATATGAAATTAAAGTTTATTGACTCTAGTTTTTCATGGAAGAAACAATGTAAGCAATGGAATTGTAAATCATGAGATATAATAAATTTGTGAGACAAGGTCAGAATGATTTCGGGTTCCCCTATTCTGACTTAGGAAAATCATAAAAAAATGTTAAAAAATAATTAGGGGCATAAATTTTTATTTTAAATCCTTAATGAGTATATTTTCAAGAAAAACAAATAGAAACATCATCTAAATTCTGTACTAAGAGATAATAATTTTTAGTAAGGAAAGGATGAAGCTGTCAAACAACAGAATAGGGATAACTTTAAAGATTTTATTGTACTTATTTGATAAACTATAAATTCTAAAAATTTTATGGTAGAAAGGTATTTGAGTCTAGTTTCAAAAACATCAAGTGGGACTTAATTTGGAATTCTGTAGCTCAAGATATAAATAACTCAGTGATAATGACTCAAGTAGACAACTTTGAATGAACATATAAGTAAATAGTGAAAACATATATGAGTATTGAGCTAGCATGGGTTACTTTAAAAATAGATCACACGGCTAAGGCCAATTTGGGTCGAGTGGGCCACACGGGCGTGTGGGCCCACACGGGAAGATCACATAGGCACGTGGACCCATTTTTACCGAAATATTTTTAAGGTTGCACGGGTCGCCCAAGTTGATAGTGAACCTACTGTAGGGATGGTAAGTGCTACTTAGACTCCTAAATGTGTGAAATTGGCTGAATGATATCTATACTGAGCATGTTAATATCTGAACTGAATATATGTACTAAAATTGCATAATAACATATCATCCATTGTATGTTGCATTGCATTAGGTTGGGGGTTGTTATTCGGAGGAAGTGTACTGAAAGGATTTAAGCCTAATTTACTAGCAGCTCAGCTGCAAACTACTGTTTTGTGCCGAATTCCGTACTACTTGGAGTGTAGAGATGGCTGGGTTGATTATATCCGCACATGGAGTGTAGGGTTAGACGGAGATGGTGTGTAGAGCTAGTTGGGTAGGATTTTGCTACTGCATAACTGTTACTGCTACTGATACTGTGATGGGCTAAGGCCCTACTGCATTTTTGACACTGTACTGAGATGGGCTAAGGCCTAAACTGTCACTGATATTGAAAATAGCTTAGGCCCAAGACTATTTAACAGTGCACTGTTTTGTTTGTTTATTTCTGCGGGATTACACATTGAGTTTACGTAAACTCACCCTTTTTGTTTAATGTGCATAGGTAATCCCCAGACTTAGACGGATCAGTGCGACGGAAGACTCAGCAGTGACCACAGTAATTTTTGGACTTCATGGTTTTCAATTTACGATTTATGATTTGATTATTATTGATTATTTGGGTTGTAATTTAAGGACCCTCTGGGACTTTGGTTTTAAAGTTGGGTTTTTATTTATTTATTTTACTTTATGGATTTATATTTGTTGGTCGTAGGAAATTCAGTTTTCAAAAAAAAGTTAAAGTATTTTCTAAACGCATCATGACCTAGATTGATTTATTAAAGCTTCTGCAACGAGGGATGTTTCAAAACAAATGTTTTAAATGAATAAAGACAACTTCTTAAGTTCTAACAAAGGTTTACTAAAGATAAGAACATGGAATGTTTTTATTGTAACAACGAGGTTTCAAAAACACTATCATGTGACATTGATGGATACGGTCATAACGTCTAGGTCGGGTTTGGGGTGTTACAAATTTTACTGGTTTCTATTATAAAAGAGAGAATTTTCATTTTCACCGTAGAAGTAAACTTTTTCTGGTTCTGTGTTTTGATTCAATTTGTTCGAGTCCACACTTGAAGTAGTTCATGGTACGAGAATAGTGGATGATCTCTTGAGCAATGATGATATTTTCTGTTATTCTTCTACCAGAGACAAAGCTTGATTGGTTCGAAAGAACCCATTTCTGCATCAATGGCTTCAATTTATTCACAATGGCTTTTGTCACAATTTTGTAAAGAGCAGTGTAGAGGCTAATAGGATGAAACTAAGATAAACATTTAGGATTTTCCACCTTTGGAATTAACATGAGTAATGTTTGATTAAGCCAACCCTCCAAACATCCACCTTTCCAGATATTCTACACAAACTCACATACACTTTGTGTAACATCCCGATTTCTAGTGGTGTCGAAAATAGTGGTTTTGGAACCACAATTCTGACGTGTCAATTCATAAATATTATTTATTTAATAGTTACAAAGTCATTAATGTCATATTAAATTTTGGTTAATAAATTTTATTGTTAGTTAGTTAATTAAAGAAAAAGGATTAAATTGTAAAATTTTGAAAAGTCGGTATCAATAATTAAAAGTATTAAGTGGTTAATATTATGGGAGTTGATGGATTTATGTGGTAATTAAACCATATGGAACATGGGTGGAAAATTATGGACTAAGTTTAGTTGATAGTTAAATTATGTTTTAAGGGCAAAATACTAAATAAATAATAAAATGTAAATTAATTAAAAGAAAGTAAAATCATATCATCTTTCTTGTTCTTTGTGGCAAATTGGAAAGAAAGAAAAGCCATAGATGAGATTGAACATTTGACATATGGAATTCTTGCATTTAGGTATAATATTCATCTGTTTTTCATGAATTTTATGTTTTTGGGATCGATTTAGCATAATCTAGCTAGCTCAGGGGTTAAGTTGTAAAACTGTTAAATATTCTGTAAAATGCCATTTATGACATTTGATGTGTTCTTGAATTTAATGGTAGAATATGGTGTAACGCCTCGAATTTGGGCCTAGTAAAATTGGTCCTATTGGGCCTTGGCCATGGGCTTAGACTTTGGCACATAGGCTTATATTTAGTTGCACGTGCTTTAAGACACAAAAGGAGCTTGTGTTGTGGTGGCATGTAGCGTTTGGAGCATAGGAGAGGGCAAGGGTTCGAATCCTGCAAGCAAAAAGGGATATTTATTTTGCTAAGTTGGGACAGCAAGTGGTTGTGATGGATTTAAATTCTGCTGAAGGAGGGATCCCACATCGGGAAGCTAGCATGAGAGTAGGCGAGGAGCTAGCTTTAAATAGAGCGATCTATGAGGAGAGTAGGCATACCTTGGTTGACATTTGGGCATAGGAGTGTTCGGAGCGCGGATTAACTCCAGATTCCTATCAGGTGTGTATTTCGCACTACTTTAGCTGTAGAGCGGCAAATGCCGAAATACCAGTCACACAGCGATGGTAGCCACATGAGCGTGCGAGCGCACGTGTGGGAGCTTCAACGCGATAGTTGAGGCCATCATGAGTGTTCTTGTGGGTTTAGGCTGCTTTGGGCCAGGTGGGCCCGTGGGCTCATATGAATAAATTGTATGATTGTGTAGTAGATATTGGACTGGTCTATGTGAATCTCATATTTGTGGCTAGATTTGGGCTAAATGGGCCACACGAGCGTGTGGGCCCATTTGGGTCGAGAGTGGACCCTAGGCCCATTCGCATCATTATCTCTGTTTAGGATACTTAAGTCGCTCGAGGCGACTGTAGACTTTCTGAGGGATACCCTTAGTTTATAAAATTACTGAAATACCCTTGGTTTACAAAATTCTTGAAATACCCAGTTTGTGAAATTACCGAAATACCCCTGATTTGTAAAATTACCAAAATACCCTCGATTTGTAAAATTACCGAAATACCCTTTATTTGCAAAATTACTAAAATACCCCCAGTTTGCAAAACTATCGAAATACCCCAGTTTATGAAATTATCGAAATACCCTTGGGTTGCAAAATTACCAAAATACCCCTGGTTTGTGAAATTACCGAAATACCCTTGAAGGGTAAGATTACCGAAATACCCTTCTAGGGTAAGATGATTATTTTGCCTTTGTAGGTAAATGACTGACTTAGACTATGAGTTGACTAATTTAACTGTGGTTGTATGATTGATATGCTTTTATTACATGTTTAAATGATTGTTACTGAGCATGGCCATTTTGTATACACGTGTAATGATTGAGCATGACATACACGACATATTGCATTGGGTTGGGACAAAGTTACGGAGGAAGTGTACGACCCATTGTCGTTCTGTACAAGGTTTTCAGCCTTTTTGTGATATGTATGGCTTTTAGCCGTTCTGTTAACCGGCAGCGATGCTGCGATATTTATGGCTTTTAGTCGTTCTGTCTACGGCGTCGAGCCATTCTATTGACTTAGTGCTGCAATCGGTGCTAAGCTTGGTGTGTTGGCTGGGTGGGTCGATTTTATCCCCATATGGTGAATTGCTCGGATTGGGCTAGATTTCTGTCTGCATATCTGCATCTGATACTGATTCTGTAATGGGCTTAGGTCCACCTGGTTCTGTTATGGGCTAAGACCCACCTGATACTGTGTCTGTGACTGGCTCAGGCCCAGTCTGTTTCTACATACCGTATATCTGACTGTTTGTATTATAAGGGATTACACACTGAGTTTTTCACAAACTCACCCTTCTGTCTAACTGTACAGGTAATCCCTAGACTTAGTGGATTTGAAGCTGCGAGGGACTCGGAGGTGGCCACAGTACTGCTCCTGTTTTCATTTACTTGGCTTTTATTTACTATTAGTTTTTGTCTGGATTTGTTTTTTATATTTGTAATAAGGACTCTCCAATTTTATAGTTTTCAATATGAGGTTTTAATCATTATGATTTATACATGTTAGAAGTAGAACGCGATTTTCCCAAAACGATAACTATTTTCAAAACACTATGTTTCCCAACGATTTTTTAAGCTTCCGCACAAACAAGGTTTTAGAAGTAATGACGTTTTAAATTGAATAACAAAATGCTGGTTTAACATGAGTTCTACGAAGAGGCTTCAACCTCCAAACGAGTTTTTTTTTCAAGAAGGAAAAAAAAAGGGTTTCCAAAAAGCACGCCAATGTGACACCGCCAGATTCGACCATAACTTTTAGGCCGGGTTTAGGGTGTTACATATGGTGTTTGGGTGTTTAATTGAGATATTTTGTTAGATGATTTTGTATAATTTTAAAGTTTAGGGATTTATATTCAAATAAATTAAACTAAGCATGTTTTTGTTGAAAATTTTTAGCATGTGTGAATTGTTTAAGGATGTACATGAATTCAGCACAATATTTAATGACTATTTGTGAAAATAGATTCGTCTTAATATTGAGGACTAAATTGAATAGAATGTAAAATTTGGGGTAAATGTGTAAAATTATAAATAGAGAATTATGTGTATTAAATTGAATGGGATATGAAATTTAGGCTAATAATTGAAATAAATTATATTATAGTTCAAGATCAAGTTGATAATCTTGGAAAAGGAATGTTGTTGATTAGTGCCTGAACTTTTGTTGTTTTTGCAATTTGGCCTTGGTAAGTTCGTATGGCACAGTTTTGTATTGTTTAGTTATTTCATTATTATGAATTGATATTATTAATGACTTGAAAGTGTTGAATCATATTAAGAGAATTGATTTGAGAAAGTGATTAAATTATATGTTGTCATCTGTTAAAAAGTTGAGTTGATGAACACAGGATAGGATACGATTGGCATGCAATTAGGTTATATCGCGCGAGGTACGGGATTGGATGTTGTTGAGATGATGATTCTAGTTTCATACATGTTTACTGAATATATCGAAGTTCAACATTTTTTGCGAACTATTACATTATATTACGGTGTTTCAAGTGTGTATCGGGGGAGGATGTAAAGCCTACGGGCTTAGCACTTGGTGCCAAGGTGTGTTTCAGGGGGATGTTAGCCTTCGGGCTTAGCACTTAGTGCCTAGGTATGTTCTTGGATGATTATCTCATTTGAGTGATTTTGTGTGTTTGGTTGGTTAACCGTGTATCCTAATCCATTACAACGTTCATCGGGTATATTTAGTGATATAACGTATTTGGTTGAATTGATTCATTTGTATACAAGTTTCTGACTCACCTATGGTTTGATTATGAATGACAAGACTATGATTTATAACTATTTTGTATTATGTATTGATTAAGTTTATTCAGTAAGTTAATTGTTTAATCCATGGAACTTAGTAAGCTTAAGAAAGCTTACTTGTGTCTTTTCTATTACTTCCTTATAGATTTGTTTTTGAGGCTTCGGGCGATCGGCTCGACTTCAAGAATCACATTATCCAGAAATATATTGGTATTTTTGAATGTTCATTCTAGGTTATATGACATGTAATAGGCGAATTGAATTTATGATAGTAATTTGTGAAGTTAATAGTTTGGAGGATACTTGTTTGAGATGGATGTTGAATATCTGTAAATATGTTTTGGTTTGGTATATGTCTGAGTTTGGAATTTGTTTGGTATTTTGGTATAAGACTTATAGAATGTGCGAATATGGCAAGATGAATTATGAATCGAAAAGAGTGATGTTTTGGCATGAAATGCTAATGGTGTATGAACACTTTGAATGCCATTACTTTGATTTTAAATGTGATATTGATGTGATTATTGAATTGTGGTGTCAATGAAGACACATTGGTTAGTTTATTAGGTGTTTGAATAGGAGAATTTTGGCATGAATTGAACTTTTGAAAATGATGTTTTACCATTTTAAAAACAAGTATTGATACTTGACATTTGGTATCGATACTTAACCATATGAGCAGTTTTAAAACAAACAGAATGCCAAGATGGTATCTATTTCTATTTAAGTATCGATACTTTTTCATACAATATCGATACCTTAAAATAAATATTGATACCATTGTTTTGTAAAGAAAACAATATTCAATTTTGGTATTGATTTTTAGAAAGGTATCGTTTCAGTGTCGATACCAACTACAAATTTTCAATATTTTCATTAAAATTTTAGAAATTTTGTAAACTTATCCTATTATATGCTTGGATTTTACAATTAGGTACTTCTAGAGTTTAAAATTAAATATGTCTGATTATATACAATATCAATTATCAATCAATTAGTAAGTATTGTTTAGTAAGTGGTTATCGGTTGTTGAATGTTACTGTAGCATATTTTTACTCGGGACAAGTGAACGGGCTGGGTAAGGGTGTTACATTTAGGTTACAGCTCTCCCCCTTAAGAATTTCTTCCTCAAAATTATTACTTGAGAATAAATTCGAATACTGCGATCTAATTAATTCTTTGGTCTCCCAAGCAGCTTCATCTACACCATGTCGTTGCCACAATTTTTACTAATGGTACTCATTTATTTATAAGTTCTTTTATCTCGCGAGCTAAAATTTTCATTTGTTCTTCGAAATACAATATATCTAGCTATAACTCCATTTCACTGGAAGTAAGCACATGCGAAGGATCTAATCTATCCATCTCAGCATCGAAACATGAAAAACATTATGGATTTTCTCAAGTTCAGAAGGAAAATCTAATCTGTAAGCTATAGGATCGATTCTTTCAATAATCTCATACGGTTTGATAAACCTCAGACTCAATTTCCCTTTTCTTGCAAATCGAAGCACTTTTCTCCATGGTGAAACTTTCAAAAACACTCGATCACCTACAACATATTCTATATCCTTTTTTTTCAAATCTGCGTATAACTTCTGACGATCAAATGCAGCTTTTAAACAATCTCGAATAATATGAACTTTATCTTCAGTTTCACAAATTAAATCGGTGCCAACTAACATAGATTCACTATGCTTTGACCAATAAAGCGGGGTTCTACATTTTCTTCTGTACAAAGCTTCAAACGGTACCATTTTAATATTGGACTAATAACTGTTGTTATAAGAAAATCTCGCCAACGACAGATATTTTTCCTAGCTACCTTCAAACTGAACAATACAACATAGTAACATATCCTCCAGAATATATGTCACCCGTTTTGATTGTCCGTTTGAATGAGAATGAAATGTTGTACTGAAATTGAGTTTAGTGCCCAAAGCTTCATGAAGTTTACCCTAGAATCTAGATGTAAACCTCGGGTCTCGATCCGAAATAATAGATATCAGAACTCCGTGTAATCTAACAATCCCAGATACATACAACTTAGCTAATTTTTCAAGAGAATAATCCATTTTGACCGGAATAAAATGAGTCGATTTCGTCAATCTATCAACAATAACCCAAATAAAATCTCTTTCTCGGCGATACAAGTAAATCTGAAACAAAGTCCATCTTTACTTGTTCCCATTTCCACTCGGGAATCATAATTGACTATAATAACCCAAACAATATTTGATTCTTAGATTTCATTTCCCGACAAACTAGACATTTTGCTACAAATTCTGAAATATCTCATTTCATGCCCGACCACCAATACGTTTGTTTCAAATAACCAAACATCTTAGTACTACCCAGATGAATTGAGTATTTACTACTGTGTGTAACATCCCAAAAGTTAGGGGCTGTAAATTTTTGCATAATTGCATGTTGTGCTTGCTCAACTGGTTGTTTGAGTGTATTTGGGGGTTCTAGGAAGGCCTGGGGTCGAGTCTGAGTCTTGGAAAAATTTTAGTTTTTGGCCTTTAAGAGGAGAGGGCTAGTGGAGGTTGGACTTAAGTAAATTTGAGTGTGTTTTACTAACACTAGTGGAACATGTGGTGTGGTGTTGTGGCGTCAAGTAGAGAGCAAGGAGGGGAGGGGTTCGAATCCCACAGATTACAAATGGAGGTTTTTATTTTGGGGCTTGAGAGTGGAGGAAGCAGAGTTTGGATCAAACTCTACAGTGGTGGTTGAGGACTTGGTCAACAAGTTTGAATGGGAGGCTAGGAGTGATTGAAGGAGGAAATAGTGGAGAAAATCAAGGTGTTGATGAGTGAGGGAGTAGTGGCCGAATGTGGGAGTGTGCCTAAGGGGGGATTTCGACTAGGGGGTGGCATTTGGAAGCAAATTCGGCAATTTGAGTGTGAGAGCAAACCGAAATCCTTTATGTGTGCTATTTTCTTTTCATTTTGGGTTTTTTTCTGAAGTGACGTTTTAGGTATTTTTTCTACCATTTGGGTTTCTTTCTGAAGTGACATTTCGGGTTTGTGCAATTGCTTCTTTTCTTTTTCTGGACCTTTGCCGAATTCAATTTTATTTCCTCTACTTTTCTACATTCCATTATTGTGGTCGTTCATTGAACCATTAAGCCTCTCTTCTTCCACTTTCTTTTCTTCGTCCCATCATTATTTTGTGGTTGCTACTCTTTGCTGCCGAGCCTCTCTTTCCCATTCGGTTCTTCTCTGGTCGAAGGTAACGTTTTCTTTTCCTCTTATTTTCTTTTTCTTCCCTCTCTTTGCTCTGCTAAAGCCGAAACACTTAACCTTGACTCCATATTGTCTAGGCCGGATCTACTTACCCCTCTCCATCTCGAATCCCTTTTGTTCTCTATTGTGAGGGCTGAAACTTCTTGTTGGACAACTTTCGATTTTGTGGTGTTTTGGTAAGGGAGAAGTAATGCTAGTAATTCTTGTAATTCGGTTATAGTTGGATCACTCGTGATTATTCGAACAGATTTTGGTCTCTCCTCTGTGGAGGGGGCCGAATATTGGAGGATTACTAACACTCTTTTGTTCATCAAATATTGTTAGGGTCTTGATTTCTGTAGCCAAGGGATAGGGCAGATTACTTGGTGTACTGAAGAATATCACATTAGTGATAAGTGAAGTTAGTATTGTAAAGTGTTTCAAAGTTAAGGTTATCAAAGGTTGAGACTAATCATTTGTCAAATATCACTATAGGTGTCTTGGAAGCGGTGGAAAGCACAACTCGTTATCAAGGTGTGTAATCTCACATCTTCGTTTATTCTGATAGTATAATGTGTTGTGAATCGGCTAAGAGCCGAAATACCGACAAGTCGAAATATTGGCAACTGGGATCACTCGAGCGTGCGAGCATTCGTAAAGACAAACCAAGCCACTAGTGATGGCGATAGGCCGTTGAGAGTGTCACAAACTCTCTCGCGGAATTGAGGCCGTAATGGGCCTTGTTGAGCTGAAATGGGCTAAGTGGGCCCAATAGGTTAACGGGCCCACATGAGCGAAATCGATGAAAATTGTCGGATGATTGATGCGACTGCGAAGTCTGTAGAACCGAGACCGAAAATGAGCTGAATGGGCCACACGAGTGTGTGGGCCCATTTGGGCCGAAATTAGATTTTAGGCCCAATTACACCGTAACAACCAAAAAGGGAATCTGTGTCGTTCAAGGGGACAGTGGGCTTCCAGAAAGGGCTCTAGACGGTAAATTACCGAAATACCCCTAGTGGATAAGTTACCGAAATACCCTCGATGGGTAAATTACCGAAATACCCCAAGGGGTGAAATTACCGTTTTACCCCTAAGTGACAAAATGACCGTTATACCCTTGGTGATAGTTAAATATCGTTTATGTGATTTTGTATATCTGTTTATAATCGTAACACATTGCATTTATAACATATTACATTGGGTTGGGTTTGCTGATCGAGGAAGTACCGTTATAGTGGCTTCGCAACATATGCTTTATTCAGTGGCTCAGCCACATATATCGTTATTAGCAGCTTGGCTGCATTATTGGAGAGTTTTGGCTGGGTGGGTCGACTTGGTCCCCACGGAGAGATTGGTTGGTACGGGTGGAGAGTTTGGTTGGATTGGGGTGGGTACATGTTCATTGCATTGATTTGATTTGGGGCTTAGGCCCAGCTGGTTACCGAATAGGGCTTAGGCCCAGACCGACACCGTATGGGCTCGGGCCCAGATTATGACGGATATAGGGGATTACACACTGAGTTCTCGTAACTCACCCCTTTCTTTTGACCTTGCAGGTAATCCCCAGCGTTAGAGGATTTGGAGCTGCGGAGGACTCGAAGGTGGCCATACGTCGGATTTGTTAATGAACGAAACTTAACAATTACGGGATAAATTTATTTTATATTTTTTTTTGGGTTACTATTTTATGTAATAAGGCCATTGGGATTTTTTCATTTGGGAATTCTTTTAGTTATGAACTACTAAACAAGTAAACACGGGTTTTTAAAACAATAGCTATTGTTTTCAAAATATCACATTTTCGTAACTTTTAAAGTCAGTATTCTGCAACAAACAACGTTTCTGAAAATAATATTATGTTTACAAGGAAAATATCTATAAGCAAATCTTGCTTTGTAAGCAATGAAAGTCGGGATTTATAAACGGTGAAAGTTTTAAAATTGAGGAGGGGTTTTCATTAAACGCTTAGTTTTCAACTAACCTTGCGATGTGACATGCTAGATCTGGCCATAACGTCTAAGCCGAGTTTGGGGTGTTACACTGTGAGCCTTAGATAAATATCTCATTTCAATTCTGGACCATTTGGAACACACAATCTGTTGCGAAAGCACAACAAACTGATCATTTTGAATCTAATCTCATTTAGCTAATAATTTCGGATCTTTATTTTGTAATTCTTGAATTCGCTAAAGAAATACCGATCTAATTTTTCATTCTACAAGAAGTGAACCATCATGATTCCAAATCAACTGAGCGTTCAACACTCTCAAAGGAAAAAAAATGATTTTCTGCTCAGTGCGTTTGCAACCACATTAGCTTTCTGATCGTTGATGCAAAGTCTTAAAATTTATAACTAGAATGATCGAACCTGGAAACTAACTATGACAATGATTTGAGGCAAGCGCACTTATCGAATAGTAGTATAGCTTAGGCAAGACCAGATTGTCGAACCCAATGAACCAAAAGTACTAATACTAACTCTCTTTTTATTATCTAGCCTAAAATAAAGGGAATTTGTTGTTAATCTAAAATTAACTAATTATTAAACTAAAGATTCTAAGACAAGGGAGAATGAAGTTGGGGAAACACTTGTAGGAAAAAACCAATTGATTAAGACGATACCCGAGGAAGAATCCACCTAGACTTCACTTGTTATCTAACACTGAACTAGAGGATTTATTCATTTGACTTGATCCGTAGGATTCCCTAAGTTATATTAATCCCTCTCTTCAAGGCGACTAACGTCTAACCCTAGGTTAATTAATTGAAATCTCTTACTAATTAAAACCCCTAGAATCGTATTAACTCGATCTATGGACTCCCATATTAGGTTTCACCCTAATCCAGCAAAATCTCGTCACCCTATCTCGAGGCGTGCGAACAACTCCTCTTAATTATGATAGATCTACTATTAGGCAGGGTGTATTCCTCCTCCACCTAAGCACATCAAACTTGAATCAACATCCCAGAAATATCAACACAAGAATTAAGAACACATAATTAAGAAAAAATCAAATATTTATCATATAGTTCAGAAAACAATAACAAGATTCGTCTTAGGTTTCATCCCCCTCAGGTATCTAAAGGGTTTAGTTCATAATAATAAAAGGAAACATCTTAGAAGAAAAGATAAAACAAAACATAAGAAATCCTTAAAACCCCTTGAAGGAATTGAAAGAGAGATCCTCCGTCTTGAGTATGATTCCGTCTTCTTGAGATGGATCAACTAGCTATCTTCGAGTGAATCCCCACAAATCTTCCTTTTTTGGCCTAGCTGGACACCCCCTGACAAAAGCCTTGGGTTCCCCTTTATTGGTGATACTTAGGGTGTTTATATAGGCTTCTGAATATGTTTCTTTACCCCTAGGTATCCTAATCCAAGTGAAACTCTTCTTTCTTACGGCAGGGACACGCCCATGGGACACGCCCGTGTAAGTCATGGCCAGGCCTTGTTCGAAGCTGTTGAATAGGGCACGGTCGTGTGGTCTTGGGCCCAGGCCATGTGGATTTTGTGATATGGCCCATTCACTCCGTTTTGGGCCCATTTCTCATTCTTTTCATCATCCGGTGCTCCCCTGGGTGTAAAACATGAAAACAAAGGATTAAGAGCACCAAATTACATAATTCAAGGCTCAAATCATCCAAAAGCATGCTAAATGTGGGCTTTAAATATCTTACTATTAACGGCTTATCAAATAACCCCACACTTAAGCTTTTTCTTATCCTTAAGCAAAATTCTCAACTCACAATTAAAACGAACTTCCTTGATTTGTAATATTCATTAACAATGCCTTATCATAATTCATAGTGTTTAATGTTTAAAATTAAGCACTCATAAGTCAAACATGAAAAGCTAATCCCATAAGCTTGCATAAAAATCAAATCTCCACCACTATAAAATGAGATAATACACAAATCAAAAGGTCTTTAAAAGGGTTGTATCGTGGCTTAGGTTTAAAGTGTGGATAAAGGCTGAATTAACGGGTTAGAATCGAGATTGACTTGACAAATCACCTAACTAGAGATATCGAACTGATAATAATTACATAAATAATATTCTGATATGAGCTTCTTCTTTAATAATTTGGAATTTAACGTATAAGCTCGTCTAATCACAAAACCAATAGTGAATATTCTTTGATTTTTTTTAAGAACAAATCAAATTACATAATAAAAGATGAATTCCACTAATAAAATAATTAGGCAACCGATCAAATCAGATCTCGACAGAAAGGGTAGTCAAGGGATGGTGATAACAAATACAAAGGGTTTTGAGTTAATATTATTAGGTGAGTCAATAAAAAGGGTTCTTAGGATTAAACGGGGTTCACTAGGGGTTAATTGTGAAGATAGGCTTTTAGTGGAGTGAGTGGGTTAAAACCTAGGTGCCCTTATCATTTCTGTATATCAAATCAAAGGTGTGGTCTCGACATGTATAATCGATGCAAGTTCTAGAATAACAAATCAATGTTGACACACTCATAACCAATAAGTGAGCAAGGAAAAGAATATATGCTCTATAAGGATCAAACTTCAAGGTAATAGTTAGATTCAGGTAGACAACCTAACAAATTTTAAATTTCTAAAAAATAAACTTATTATGCTTGATTTTCTAGTATCCTTCAAATTTAATCATCAATGCACAATTATCAATGACTTAGTCCAAAACATATCAAAAAAATCATAAATCAAAGGAAATTTCATTTTAATCATAATATGAGAAACTTACTTTAAGACAAGATATCATTCAGGGATTTGAGAATAATGCAGAAAGTTAGGCACTTTCTTGAAATAAATATTCACCCCCTACACTTAAGATGTACATTGCCCTCAATGTACAAAGATGTATATGAAATTTAAGAGAAAGGGAGAGGTGAAACTTCCTGAATTTGGATAGTTTCCTTGAGTTGGGAGTCCCAAAGTGTGGTGGCTGCTACCGAGCTCTGCGCTAGATGAAGAAATTGGGAAGCTCGTAGAGAATTAGCCAGGAAATATTAAGATACATTTAAAATAAACTAAATATATAATTAAAGACAGGAAAGATAAAGAGAAAAATAGAAGTGTAAATAAAATTAAAATTAAAGATGAACGACCAAATAGTCCTTATTGTTGGATGGTTCGCGAGGTGGGTGTGACCTCTAAGATTGCATTGAGGTAGTGGTCGTGGTTCCGGTGTGATTCCCTAGCAGCCTTTAGAACCTAAAATGAAGAAACTAAACTAAAATAAAATAATTTAAGCATAAGAGAGTCAAAGAGAAGGAAAATAAAGGAGAAGAGTAAAGAAGAAGAAAAATTAAATGGTCTCAAAGACCCTTGGCTTGTCGAGTAGATGAAGCGGTCGGCATAAACTTATGTAGATCGGTCTCCCACAGGGAGACTGTGCTTGAATCCTTCCGCTTCTTCAGCATAGGTATTGTGGAGGTCAAGGGTTAGAAAAAATAATGTGGAAGGGCAAAGATCTGAAAAAGAAAAGGGAAAGAAAATGGTATGGAAGGAGGGGTATAGGGAGTAGGTTAGAAGAGGGGGTGGTTTAAATAGGATATTGAGGTATGGTACGTCCCACGCCCGTGTACCCTTGGTGTGTCAATTCACACGGCCATGTTGCATGACCGTGTTGTGTTTTGTTCGTTTCTCCCACGCCCGTGGTTAGGGTCCCACGCCCGTATGTGATCTAATAGTGTTGCCCATGGCCGCGTCGCACGGCCGTGGGGTTTTTTGGTGCCTGTGGTGTGGTGGTTGGAGTCAGTGACTCGAAGATTTTATTTGTTCTGACTCGTACCATTTTTTCCATGTCAGTAAGGAGATTCGGGAGGTCCACACAGCCGCAGCCGTGTGCAAGGCCGTGTGGCCTGGAAATCTGCACCTTTGGTTAGTTTAAAGTTAGGTGCTAAAAAGAAAGAATAAAATAAAATAGATAAGATAGATAAAAGTGTAGAAGTTAATGAGGTTAGTACTCGGGTTGCCTCCCGAGAAGCGCTCGTTTATTGTAACACCCCAAACCCGGCCTAGACGTTACGACCGGATCTGGCATGTCACATGGAATGGTTGTTTAAAAACTAGACGTTCGTTAAAAAGTTGAAACTTCAAATTTAGTTATTTGTTTGAAAAGCTAAGCGATTATTTAGAAATTTTGTTTGTTGAAAAATGTGGCATCTCTTTTGAAATTTCTGAGTTTCGTTGTTCATTGAAGAAAACACGACATGCTTAATGTCCATTTCTTTGGAAAAGTGGTTATTATTTTGAAAACTGTTTTGGTTATGAAATTCGAATTTGAATACTTGTGGAGACATGACATTTTGGAAACTGTTTCCGCCGTTTAAGAAAGCCCAGAGTTTTATCAATTTTAGTTTGTAATCGTTTATTAACATTTTTGGAAAAAATCGTTATTGGTGTTTTAGAAAATCCTTAGTTGAACATTCAAAAATAATAAGTAGTAACCGGATTAAAAGCTAAAAACCAAAATAAAATCCCAGAGGCCTTATTACAGAACATAATCCCAAAAATAAATTTTAATTTAAAGTAATGCAAAACGGTGTTTACTAACGAAGCGATGTATGCCACCACAGAGTCCACCTCGGCTCCAAATCCTCAAAGCTAGGGATTACCTGTGAAATTAAGCAGAGGGGTGAGTTACGAGAACTCAGTGTGTAATCCCCTACACGAATATTAACTGGGCCCGAGCCTATTCAGATACAACCCGAGCCCTAGCCCTTACAGAAACAAACTGGGCCTGAGCCCTATTAGCATGGTATAGCAGATAATGAATGCAGTGCAACCCAGCCCAACCTAATAATCCATCCGCTACACACCATCCATTCCAGCCAAAACACACCGGTGGGGATTTCTACAATCAACCCTCATCCACTACACACCTTGATGGCAGTCACGCTGCTCATCGCTGAAATTGTGGCAGTGCCACCGAAATAATGTGACAGGGTCACCGAAATATGTGGTAGAGCCACCGAAATAGTGTGACAGAGTCACCAAAATATGTGGCAGAGCCACCGAGTTACACTTCCCCTTTCATCAATATCATAACCCAATCCCATGCAACATATCATGTCATAATAATTCGTGAATTCATTAATGTACTCACATAGCAGATATACAGAATACACAAACATGCTCAGCCTACCTTTAAAGGTATGATAGTAAATTTACTCACCTGGGCTGTATCCAACTTCCCCCATTAGAGATATTTCATTAACTTACCCATTAAGGGTATTTCAGCTTTTATCCAACACACAGAAAGTTTCATAGCAAATCACACCTGATCACGTGAAGAACTGGACACTCCCGATCGATGTCACCTAAGTCAACACATCACACTATTAGCTTACAGTAAAACAATGGGAGATCTATAATCCACGGCTAACCATACGATTTACTAAAACTTACCCTCACTAGCCCTAACGACCATGATTTGCTTATCTAAATCAGATGTCGTCTCCCTTCCACAACCCGGCGGGAAATCTCTAATCGCTGACACTCTACGTCGTTTGAACTTAGGAGCAGAGGCTACGAGTCCACTCCCCTTGGGCTCCTTAATCGATGCCCCCTTAGTACAGCTACCACTCGCCTCCATGAAGAAAGTCTCGATCAGAAAATGTCAAAACTCTAAGGTCGAAAGCAATAACACACCACACTACTTACCAAGAATACGGCACTTCTTTGCTATACCCGAATGTTGGTTACTCCCTTCGGTTACTAGGTTGAGTCCCTAAATAAAACATGAGTTAAACCCATTGTTCCAAAATAAAATAGTAAAGAAACGACCTTTCAGCCTAAATGAATCATGGATGAGGGCATCCATCCACCCCTATTCGGTCATGGCCACTTACCTAGATGCCTAAAATTCGGCCACTGCTAACAAGAGCCCCGGTTACTACAAAAGAACAAGCACGATTCAAGGTGGAGAGGGGTATTTAGATTCGGCCTAAAATGAAAGGAGTTAAAGGATAATTCTTTTGATTCTTTAGAAGAGAGAAGAGAAGAAAATTATACGAAGAAAGGAACTCATTACCTTGGAACTAGCAAGAACCGAATGAAGAGGGACTTTCGGCAGACAAAAGAGATCCTAGTACTTTTGCTTTTTGATGTTCGGCTAATAGCAAAAGATGAAAGAAACGGATTCAGTTTGACACAAGAGGAGATTCGGCTTGCAAAAGAAAATGAATAGAAAAGAATGAAAAAGTAATGAAGGAGAACAAAATTCGGCTATGGTGGACACTCAAGAGAGAATCAATTCAAAATGGCTACAAGGGAGGTTCGGCTATGGCGGAGAAAACAAATAGTAGGAGGTGGAAAAGAGATGTTTGGCTATAATGTTGTTGAGCAAAAAGAACAAGTGGAAGAAAAGACCAAAAGAGAGAAAAAGAAGAGAAGTGAGAATAGTTTTGGTAAAGAGATTAGTAAGTGCCAAAAATGCAAAAGAAAATTAAAATGCACCTAAAGAATTTCGGCACAAAAACACCCAAAGGCTTCAGTTATGCTCCCTTTTCCAAAATACTGATTTTCCACCCCAACAACATCCTCTAGCCGAATATTCTCCTCACCACAGCCCACATTCGGCCAAGCACTACCTCTCACCCCCAAAATCCCATAATTTTCTCCTCAACTAACTCATCAATCCCCTCTCCATCATCCATTCAAATTATTTGACCAGGTCTTCCCTCTCTCCTCCAGAGTTCGAACTCCACTCAGCCACCTCCCTTACCTGAGCACAAAAAATAAAGCTCCCTGTCGTAGCAGATGGGATTCGAACACTCTCCCCCCTTCCATGCTCCCTTGTGACACCAACCACTAGGCCACCTTGCTACTTGTGACATCCAAATACAACCATTTATTCTTAAGGCCTGCTTCCACTAGCTCTCCCCCTTAAGTGCCCAAAAAGCAAAATTTTACCAAAGCTCTGGCTCGAACCCGAGCCTCCCCAGGACCCCAAACACACCTAAATAACAAGCTAAGCGAGCTAAACGCATGCAACAACACAAAAATGGCAGACCCCTATTTTAAGAAAAATTAAATGGTCTCAAAGACCCTTGGCTTGTCGTGTAGATGAAGCGGCTGGCATGAACTTATGTAGATCGGTCTCCCACAGGGAGACTGTGCTTGAATCCTTTCGCTTCTTCGACATAGGTATTGTGGAGGTCAAGGGTTAGAAAAAATAATGTGGAAGGGCGAAAATTGAAAAAGAAAAGGGAAAGAAAATGGTATGGAAGGAGGGGTATGGGGAGTAGGTTAGAAGAGGGAGGTGGTTTAAATAGGATATTGAGGAATGGTACGTCCCACGCCCATGTACCATGGGCATGTCAATTCACACGGCCATGTCGCATGACCGTGTTATGTTTTCTTCGTTTCTCCAATGCCCTTGGTTAGGGTCCCACACCCGTATGTGATCTAACAGTGTTGTCCACGACCGCGTCGCACGACCGTGGGGTTTTGTCGGTGCCTGTGGTGTGGTGGTTGGAGTCCATGATTTGAATATTTTATTTTTTCTAACTCATACCATTTCTGCCATGTTAGTACGGAGATTCGGGAGGTCCACACGGCCACGACCGTGTGCAAGGCCATGTGGCCTGGAAATCTACACCCTTGGTTAGTTTAAAGTTAGGTGCTAAAAAAGAAAGAATAAAATAAAATAGATAAGATAAATAAAAATGTAGAAGTTAATGGGGGTTAGTACTCGGGTTGCCTCCCGAGAAGCGCCCGTTTATAGTCTTAAGCTAGACTTACCTCTCATTCGCACATTTATGGTGGTTTAAGGAGTTGAAAGTCCTTCCTCATGCTGGCAGCTCCATTATCATGATAAAGTGTAAGACGAGTAGCGTTTATTTTCAAAGTGCCAAAAATAGGGTTACTTACCTCGACTATTTCATAAGGGAAAACATTGACCACCTTAAAAGGGATTTCTTTGTTTGTGTTAGGATCAGGGGGAGGTATTCGTGGGTCTGCCTTATCTAACAATACTTGATCTCCGAGTTTGAACTTGTTTGTCTCGTAGAGTGGCTATGGTTCTGCTTCATATATCCCTAGTTTTTCTTTGAGATGCGCCTTCCACTCTTCTAGTTCATTGATCTAAATCCCTTGATCCTCATGAGTTATTTCTTTGTTGGCGCAGGGTCTAGGATCGGGATCATGCTGTGGTGTTTCCTGAAAAGAAGGGTTAACCGAATGGTTATCAATAGAATTTACTTTCTCACCTTGATTAATTGATGTCCTAACTGAATCGAGAGCTTGAAGAGTGACTGTCTCATCACCTACACAGAGTATGAGTTCACTTGCATCAACATCGATTTTAGTCCTCGCAGTTGCTAAGAATGGTCTTCCTAAAATTAGGGGATCGTGTTGTCCTCATCCATGTCTAAAACAACAAAGTCTACTGGGAATACGAATTTATCAATTTTTACGAGTACATCTTCAATTATACCCCTAGGAATTCTAACAGTTTTATCAGCTAATTGAATGCTCATCCTAGTTTGTTTGGGCTTCCCTAGGCTTAATTGTTTAAACATTTTATAAGGCATGACATTTATGCTTGCCCCTAAATCAGCTAACGCATTATCAATAGATAGACTACCAATTAAGCATGGAATTGTAAAACTCCTGAATCTTTTAGTTTCTGTGGTATTTTATTTTGCAACATTGCTGAGCACACTGCGTTCAGTTCCACATGTGATGCCTTGTCTATCTTTTGTTTGTTCATCAATAGCTCCCTTAAGAATTTCCTAGAGTTTGGCATCTGTGAAAGAGCTTTAAGTAATGGTAAGTTGATATGTAATTTCTTTAAAAGTTTATGAAACCTACCGAACTGTTCATCTGTGTCATCTTTTGTTAGTGCTTCGGGATATGGTATACGAGGTTTGTACTCTTTGATTACCAGTTTTGGTTTTACCTCAACCTTTCCTTCTTCTACCACAGTTTCTTGCCTTAGATTGGGTTTTTCTAACCTTACGTTATTATGAGCTGTTATGGCTTGAATTTGCTCCATAGGGTTAGGTTCAGTGTTGCTTGGTAGGCTTCCACGTGGTCTTTCAGAGATCTCCTTAGCCAGTTGTCCTAATTGATTCTCGATCCTTTGAATCGATGCTTGCTGATTTTTTTGTGTTGTCTCAGTATTCTGAAAACGTGTTTCTTTTGCTGCTATGAATTTTGTCAGCATCTCTTCAAGATTCGACTTCTTTTCCTGTGGGTAGGGCTGATTTTGGAAATTTGTAGGGGGTTGTTGTCTCTGATTTCCTTGATTTTCCCATGAAAAATTGGGGTGATTCCTCCAACCTGGATTATAAGTATTACTATAATGGTTATTGTTAGATCTAAAATTGTTACCCATATAGTTCATTTGTTCGCTCGCCATGCCCTGTTCGTAGGGTGGGTACTCAGGATTCGCCACACTTCCACTTGCGTCGCACTGCATCACCGGGTGAACTTATGAAGAACACAGACCATCAATCTTTTTATTCATCATCTCTACCTAATTTGATAGCATGGTTACTTCGTCGAGGTTGAAAAATCCGGCTGTTTTTGTTGGCCTTGTCCTTGTAACTTGCCACTGATAGTTATTCAGTGACATATCTTCTATAAATTAGTAGGCCGCTTCAGGGGTTTTGTTATTCAGGGTTCCACCGGCAGCTGAATCAATTAGTTGTCTTGTTGAGGGGTTCTTGTAACACCCCAAACCCCGCCCAAACACTACAACCGGATCTGGTATGTCACTTAAGGGATTTTACCAAACATGTCGCACTTTGGAAAAGACAATTATCAGGTTTAAACATTTATACCGGAAAACTTAATAATTAAATGATTCATATAAGATGTAAATTTCATAAAAATGCCTTGATGAACTTACAAAAAAAACTGAATTTGTTAAATGCCTTAAATTAATTAAAGGAAGAAAATAATTCAAACGTCTATCAATTATAAAAGCCCAAAATTAGACCCAAATAAAAATAAAGCTAGTGGCCCATGAATATAAAATGAATAGCCCGTGGCCTTATTACAATGAAATTGAAAACCCACTAATTAAAAATACTAAAAAAAATAAATAAGATAAGTAAAGTCCTTTGCTGAATCCAAGTAATCTCTCGCATGGCCACCTCGCGCTCCTCTCCAGCCCGGTCTAATGCACTATGTGCTACCTGAAATTGTTAAATAATAGGGTCAGTCGCGAGACTCAGTGTGCAACCCTCAAGAACCATTAGATTTGGGCCTTAGCCCCACAGATCAGAATAGCAGAATATAATATATCAGAAAATATACAAAGCCCAACCCAAATCCTAGGTTTCCATCCGCTATACGCCACCCGTACCAGCCATTCACACTATTGGGGATTTCTACAATCAACCCACACCGCTACACTCCATTGATGGCAGTCTTGCTGCTCATCGTCAGATCATGGCTATCGCCACTACAACAGTCACGGCAAAAACCACTACAACAGGTCACGGTAGAAGCTGCTACAATAGGTCACGGCAGAAGCCGCTAAACAGGTCACGGCAGAAGCCGCTACAACAGAACACTTCCCCTTTCAATAAACCCAACCCCATGCAATTACAGAAAACAACATACTTACCACATATGTCATCTTAACAGGAACATTCACTTAGGAATGACAGAGATCACTAACCTGGTGATTCGCTTTTACCCTCTTTGGGTTTCAACCGTTATGCCGAGATTTCGGTATTAACCAGAATATAATAGATTAATAAACATATTTTAACAGGCAATCTAAATGATGTGGAAGTGTTACACACCTGATATCGCATAGTTTTACTCCCTTAGTTAAATCCTTACTATCTGGATCTATAACCCTTAGTCTAAAACCTTGCTCAAAAGCCGGAAGAATGCGAAGATTTGGGCTCCCCTACATTCGGCCAAGGGTTAATAAATACCCGAATTTATACGTTAAAAATCAGTAGATCTCCTTACCTTGAAATCCCAAAAGTAACACGATTCGAGTGTTACTGAACCCTGACTTAGAGATCTAAGCAAATGAATCCCCTTCAAATCCCGGAATGCCGCAAATGAGAGAAAACACGAGATTAGCCAACTATTTAGCCATTCGGCTATAGTCTCCAAAAGCCGAAAAAAGATCAAAAGAAAACCCAAATCGATACTTACCTCTATAGAAGGTTTCGGCTATCCATTGTAGAAAGATTCGGCAATCATAGAAGAAGATTGAAGCGTAGAAGATTAGAGATCTAGGAGTTTTCGGCTTTTTAAGGAAATCCCGAAAAGATGAACTAGATGTGTTTTTCGGCTTTTAGAAGAATTGAATGAGGAGTTTCAGCTTTTAGTGAATGGGAGAAGAATAACAATGGAGATCAGAAGATTCGGCTAAAAGGAAATTTCAAAGAAGAAGAAAGAAAAGGTGAGAAAACAATGGTGATTTTCGGCTTTTGGAAGAGAAAAGATGAGAAAAGAAAACAAGTGAGATGGCCTTCAAATTTTCGGCATAGGAAGAGAAGAAAGAGTAGGGTTTCAATGCCAGAATTGATTAGCTATCCCCCCTATTTATAGAAATTTCAGCACTTACCTAACTTTGCAGATAAATCCTATCTTTTCTCCTTTATCTTAATCTACTAACTCATCTAAAAGAGACTTAATTAGCTCCAACTCCTCCCTCCTTTATCAGCATAATATCCACATATTTTAAACATAAAAAGTCCCCTATTTTGTAGCGACATTGCCGCCCTCTAGCTCTCCTTGGCCTGCCGAAATTGGCCCAAAAACATGGGCTTCAAGCGGCCAAAACTTGGGCCTCCTCCTTTGCCATCGACGCCAACTCCCTTCCCTCTTAGTGGCGCCATTTTGCCACTGGGCCACAAGCCCAACTTGATATTTTAAACTATGGATACAATATTTTTAAGCCCTAAAGTGTCTAAACAAAATATTTAAACAAAGCCTCAGCCCATTCTTGAGCCCAATTTGGACCCCTAATGCTCAAATTAACTCATTACACATATTCACCCATTAAATGCATAGGCCCAAAAATTCAGGATGTTACAGTTCACACCTTTGTAGAAAGTTTGGACTTGAAGCCACAGAGGTAATCCATGGTGTGGGCACCTTCTCAGTAAATCCTTGTATCTCTCCCATGCGTTGTATAGTGTCTCTAAATCCATCTGCACAAAAGAAGAGATATCATTCCTTAATTTGGCCGTTTTGGCCGGTGGAGAATATTTTAATAAAAATTTTTTGATCATTTGATCCCATGTAGTGATCGATCCTCTAGGAAGAGAATGCAACCACTGTTTAGCTTTATTCCTCAGAGCGAAGGGAAATAACCGAAGACGGATGACATCATCAGAAACGCCATTTATCTTAAAAGTATCACAAAATTCTAGGAAATTTGCCAGGTGATTATTTGGATCTTCATCCTGTAAACAATCAAACTGAACAAACTGCTGTATCATCTGAATTGTGTTAGGTTTCAGTTCGAAATTATTTGCAGCAATAGTAGGTCTAACAATACTTGACTCAGTTCCTGTTAAATTAGGTTTAGCATAATCATACATAGTTCGAGGAGCATGATTTTCCACCACCTCTGGAGGTGGTGGATTATTTTCAGCCATCCCTTCAGTAGTGTTATTGAATTCTGCTTCTTGTTCTCTTTCTACGTAGTTTAAGCTTTGCTTTATCTCTCTGCGATTTTTGCGAACGGTACCTTCAAATCACTGCCGTAGAGTAAGGGTCCTGTCGGGTTCCTTCTAGTCATAAACTAGTGGTACCTATCAGAAAAAGACAGAAGAAGAAAAATTAGTAAAGTTAAAAATAAATTAAAAATGAAATTAAATTACGGAAAATAAAAATGGCTAAAGTAATAAAAATTAAGCTTTCTTAATATTTTAATCCCCAGCAACGGCGCCAAAAACTTGATCGTTGATGCAAAGTCTTAAAATTTATAACTAGAATGATTGAAACTAGAAACTAACTATGACAACGATTTGAAGCAAACGCACCTATCGAACAGTAGTATAGCTTAGGCAAGACGAATTGTCGAACCCAAAGGAACCAAAAGTGCTAATACTAATTCTCTTTTTATTATCTAGCCTAAAATAAAGGGAATTTGTTGTTAATCTAAAATTAACTAATTATTAAACTAAAGATTCTAAGACAAGGGAGAATGAAATTGGGGAAACACTTGTGGGAAAAACCAATTGATTAAAACGATACCCGAGGAAGAATCCACCTAGACTTCACTTGTTATCTAACACTGAACTAGACGATTTATTCATTTGACTTGATCCGTAGGATTCCCCAAGTTATATTAATCTCTCTCTTCAAGGCAACTAACGTCTAACCCTAGGTTAATTAATTGAAATCTCTTTCTAATTAAAACCCCTAGAATCGCATTAACTTGATCTATGGACTCCCATATTAGGTTTCACCCTAATCCGACAAAATCTCGTCACCCTATCTCTAGGCGTGCAAACAACTCCGCTTAATTATGATAGATCTACTCTTAGACAGGTCTATTCTTCCTCCACCTAAGCACATCAAACTTGAATCAATATCCCGGAAATATCAACACAAGAATTAAGAACACATAATTAAGAACAAATCAAATATTTATCATATAGTTCAGAAAACAATAACAAGATTTGTCTTAGGTTTCATCCCCCTCAGGTATCTGAAGGGTTTAGTTCATAATAATAAAAGGAAACATCTCAGAAGAAAAGATAAAACAAAACATAAGAAATCCCTAAAACCTCCGAAGGAATTGAAAGAGAGATCCTTCGTCTTGAGTATGATTCCGGCTTCTTAAGATGGATCAACTGGCTATCTTCTAGTGAATCCCCACAAATCTACCTTCTTTGGCCTAGCTGGACGCCCCCTGACAAAAGCTTTGGGTTCCCCTTTATTGGTGATACTTAGGGTGTTTATATAGGCTTCTGAATATGTTTCTTTAACCCTAAGTATCCTAATCCGAGTGAAACTCCTCTTTCTTACGGCAGGGACACGTCAATGGCACACGCCCGTGTAAGTCATGGCCAGGCAGTGTTCGAAGCTGTTGAATGGGGCACGACCGTGTGGTCTTGGGCCCAGGCCGTGTGGATTTCATGATATGGCCTATTTACTCCGTATTAGGCCTGTTTCTCGTTCTTTTCATCATCTGGTGCTCCCCTGAGTGTAAAACATGAAAACAAAGGATAAGAGCACCAAATTACATAATTTAAGGCTTATATCATCCAAAAGCATGCTAAATGTGGGCTTAAAATATGTTAGTATTACGATTTATCACTTTCTTCAGATAATAATTAATAACGAGACCATAATCTTTCAACAATTCCAACCATCATCACTAGCTCAAATTCAATTATTTTTGAGTCATTAAATATTTTAGGCTTTTGTGATCCATAAATATATGACATCTCTCACCATACAAATAGTGATGTCAAATCTTCAAAGCAAAAACGATTGCGGCCAATTCAAGATCATGAGTTAGGTAGTTTCTTTCGTGTGACTTTAATTGGCGAGAAGCATATCCTATAACTTTTTTGGCTTGCATCAATACGCAACCCACTCCACTGAGTGATGCATGACTGAAAACAACATACTCTTTCCTGGATTTAGGCTTAGTTAGTATTTGAGCTTCTGTAAACATATTTTTCAACTGTTCAAAACTCTGCACACATTTCTCCGATCAAATAAACTCAACATTTTCTTTAATAACTTGGTCATTAGTAAAGTAATTATCGAAATATTATTAATTAAACAACGATAATAACCAACTAAGCCTAGAAAACTACGTACCTCAGAAATAGTCTTTGGAGCTTTCCAATTAACGATAGCAAAAATATTACTCAGATCAACATGAATCCCCTTCGCGGAAATTACGTGACTGAGAAATCCAACTTCACGAAGCCAAAACTCACATTTACTAAACTTTGTATACAATTGTTTCTCGCATAAAATTTGTAGAACAATCTGTAAATGTTGAGCATGCTCAGATTCTATTCTAAAATAGATTAGGACATCATCGATAAATACAACCACAAATCTATCTAAATGAGGTTAAACAACTCGATTCATTAAATCCATAAAAGCAGCAGAGCATTTGTTAATCCGAATGGATTACCAGAACCATAACGAGTTTTGAAAGTAATTTTTGGTATGTCGACATCTTTAACTTGTAACTGATAATAACTTGATCTGAGATCTATTTTTGAGCATACTGTCACTCCTTTCAACTGATCAAATAAATCGTCGATCCGAGATAAATGATATTTATTCTTTATTGTAACCTTGTTCAACTTCTTGTAATCAATACATAATCTCAATGACCTATGTTTCTTTTCCACAAATAACACAGGTGTACCCCAAGGAGATACACTCGGTCGAATAAAGCCTCTGTCTAATAACTCTTGCAACTGTGCTTTAAGTTCTTTGAGTTCAGTTGGAGTTATTTAGTACAGTGAGATCGATATCATTGCAGTTCTAGGTCCCAAATCAATAACAAATTTAACTTCGCATTCTAGGGGCAATCTCGATAAGTCCTCGAGAAATACATCTAGAAAATGATTTACAATCAGCACCTGATCGAACTTTGGCTTTGAATCTCAAGTATCAAGAATATAGTCTAAAAAAACCTCACAACCCTTTTGAATTAGTTTTTATGCCGAAATAGTTGAAATAACTCCAGTAACAATGTCTGATCCATCAGACTCAACTGTAATCATTTCACATGTTTGACATCTTAAATCAATCCATTTTTGTCTACAATTTATCACAATATCATGTAGCATCAACCAATCCATTCCCATAATGATATCAAATTCTCGAAAGGGTAACAACATCAAATCAGTAGGAAAATCACATCCTTGAATTCTCAGCCGAAAATTATGACATATTGAATTAACTAATACACTATAAGCTAGTGGATTAATAACTCTGACATCAAACTCCGTTAACTCAACAGGTAAATTCTTATCCATTACTAATGTCGTGCAAATATATGAATGAGTTGACTCAGGGTCAATCAATGCATACACAGTAATATCAAAGAGATAAAATGTACCATCAATAACATCAGGTGTAGTAGCTTCCCCTCTGGCTTGAATAGCTTATGCTCGTGCAAGAGCTCTAGCCTCTGATCAGACAGTTGTGTCTTTAGTGCCACTGTAACATCCGGGTTTTAGGGGTTATGCATTTAATGCATAATTCAAGTGATAGTGGGCTTAGTATGTGTTTGGATGTGTTTTAGGGGTTTTGAGAACCCTAGGATGTAGGAGAGTGCCTTAGAAAAATAGTAGATTTTAAGTCTAAAAGGGGGAGCTAAGGGAGTTGGGCTTTAAAGGAATAAATGGTGGAGTTTAAGACACAGAAAGTGCCTTGGTAAAGTGGCTTGGAGGCGCCACTTAGGGCCTTGGTAGGTGACGCCATAAGCTTTGAGGAGGGAGGAGGTTCGAGCAACATGGGAAGCAAATGGGCATTTGTTTTGCGTCAAGGAGGGGAGAGTGTTGGACGGCATGTAGACTCCATTGGATAAGGATTAAGGCTTGAATAATTCTTTTAAAATTCGGCTAGGATATATGATAAAGGTTGATTTATTTTAAGTTGGTAGATAGAAGATAATTGTAGATTTTTTTGTTTATTTTTGAATGAATGTTAAAGAGGAAATATAGGAGGAAAATTTGGGATATGATAGGGGAAGAGCTAGTGGCCGATTGTGGGACTCTAGGGGAGGTGTATATTCGGTTTTGAGGTGTGTGAGGGGGAGTGAGCCGAAATTCTTAGGTAGCAACTTTGTTTCCTCTCTTTTTCTCTTCAACTTTCGGTCATTTGGTGCATATAGGTAGGTTGCCGAAATTCCTCTACTCTTCTCCCATTCTTCTTCTTTATTTTCTTTCAACCCCAAATCCCTTTCTATTTCTTTGAAGCCGAATACTTCTTCACCCTTGGTAAGGCTTAGCCGAATCCTTTAAGCCTTCAACCCTCCCTACTTTGGCATGATCTCTCTTCTCCATTAAGTGCCGAAACACCATCTATACCTTGAAGCCGAATTTCAATCTTAGTGTAGGCCGATCCTTTGCAAAGCCGTAGAGATCTATCATAAAGGTAAGGTTGCGATTACTCCTCTTCATTTGGGATTTATGTTATGGCCGAATGGCCCTATGACCCTTTAAAGTGTGTTAAGGCCGTTTGTAGGGGAAGGTACAATCTAACGCAGGAGATCTTTCGGGGTTCTAATAGCCAACGTTTGCAGAAGTGATCCTTTGGGATTTGTGTGATCAAGGTAAGCGAGATATAGTATTCGGCCAAGGGTCATTTTTATGGATTAATTGCCTAAAGCCGAATCTAACAGTGGGTAAGCAGGGATTTCGACAACTTCATAGACCAGTGGTGATTCGGGATTTAGTTAAGCAAGGTAGGTGATTTGTAGTATTCGGCCATAGGCTATTTTATGAGTTTAAGTGATGACCGATTTCTGATTTTGGTTCTTAGGAGCAATTCGACAGGAATAAGGGAGTTTCGGGATTGAGTAGACTGTACCAAACAGGTGTGTAGTTATCGCACTGTCTCTTGACTATTTATATGTGTTATTATGTATATGTGTATGATGTGAATAGTAGCCGGCAATAATGGCTAAAAGGGTGGATACCCATGATAGGTAATCGAAATACCAGGTCAATATTTTATGACGTTAATTTACTTATGGTAAATGTACGAAATTGTGATGGCATGTGATGTTTATTTGTTCCAGTGATATGTTGTCATGATACATATATATGCATGAGGCCTGTGATATGATTATTGGAGGATAGGGAGTACATTATGTACGTGGTCTAATGTTAGCCTTGTGCTACATTAGCGCTTGATGTTAGCTATGTGCTTCATCAAGGTGAGGTGTTGGCTATGTGCCACCTCCTGGCGGATGATAGCTGTGTGCATCACCGTGGATTGAGGATGACCTCGAGTCACCAAGTAGATATTGATATGTGGGGTCACTTGGGTGATCGGCGGCTAAGCCACGGCCTTGAGCAGCAGGTCTGCCAGGTAGGTGTGTAGGATTGGAGGGCGATTTAGTAATCCCCTGGTGTGTGCGGCAGGTACGGGGGGTGTGTAGCGGATGGACTCTAGGATTGGGTTGGGATGCATTTTTGCATGACTGATTATATGGATCAATGTGGATATGGGCCAAGCCTAATATGTGAAATTATGTGGATGAATTGCATTACCATCTGATTTGTGATTGATGTGTGGATGTGGGCCAAGCCCATGTGTGGAGGCATGTGAAATAATTGCACACTGAGTCTGTTTGACTCATCCAATATTTATCAAACCTTGCAGGTGATGCATGATGCTTGGACCGGGTTGGAGTGGATACGAGGTGGCCTATCCAGAAGAGGATTTTCTTTATACAATTTATGTTTCAGTATTTTAAGTATTTATTTATTGTAATAAGGGCCTCCTAAAGTGTTTAAGGATTTTTATTATGTTTTAAGTTGGATTGTCAATTATATTAATAACTAAAAATGTTTTATTTTTAGCAACTTTCCTTTTTAAAATATATGATAAAGTTTTTAAATCCAAATAATTTGTAACAACAAAGTTTTACTTAGAGTTTTAAATACGAGATGATTTACCAACAACAATAGATTTTTATGTTTTTTTTAAGCTAAAATCTTTTCAAACGTTTTCCGCAGTGGCATTCTAAATTCAGCCGTGGCGTATGGGCCAGGTTTGGGGTGTTACAGCCACTTTGATTTGCTTCAGACACTAGCCACGGTGTCAGTAGGTTTAATTTGAGACTTTGAATCATGCTCACTAACTTGTTTTTACTCAAAAATCTAGATGGTGAAGTAATACGGCTAAAATCTTCTTTTGACTTTTTTGCCGACGAAGTAGAAAATGACTTGGAAAAACTTCTTTTACCAAAATCCCAAGCCTTTCTTTCTCCCTGTTTCTTATTGTTATACACTTCCTCCATCTTTCGAGCCTGGTCAGATAATACCACGAATTGTCGTATTTCAGTGCCTCCAATCATCATTTTGATTTCATCATTTAAACCATATTTGAATGTGATGTACATTTCTTCCTCATTCGGAACAATTTCGTGAGCATATTTACTGAGATGTACAAACTCTCTTTCATACTCAGCTACGGATTTGTTTCCCTATCTCAGCTCTAGAAATTCCTTCTTCTTTCGATCTAGATAACGTTACTGATATACTTCTTTTTAAACTCAGTTTTAAAGAAATCCCAATTAACATTTTCCCGTGGTACTATAGCTGTCAACGTCGACCACCAACTATAAGCTTCATCTTTTAATAACGATACAACACTTCTCAAATAATCGTTAGGAGAGCAGTTTATTTCATCAAAAACTCATTGGATATTCTTAAGCCAATATTCGGTTTTAGCAGGATCATCATCAGTTCTGCCTCTAAATTCCTCAACCCCACTCTTTCTAACTTTATCAACAGGGATCCATCGACTTAGCCATTAGGTAGCTAGACTTCCTAAATGTTGTAATATACTACTTAGCCATTAGGTACTACTTAGCCATTAGGTAGCTAGACTTCCTAAATGCATGCTTAATCGTTATCCATTCACCATATCACCAGATTTCCTTTGGGTTCGATCATTGGAAAACTTTAAGTGTTCTATTGTACACTTACAAATATCACAATTGACTTGTCACACTTGTAGTCAAAGCCACTTTTAAATCTCTTTGGGTTTGTGCTAATTCTTTGCATAGTGTTTGTACACTGGCGTGCAATCAAATCCATGGTACATGCTTTGTTCTAAAGGTTTTCCAAAAGATCTTACACAAAGCCAAACTATCGTTTCAATTGGTCAGGATGCTAGCACTCCATGCTATGGAAACAATGATAAGCACCCGCACCTTAAATAACACTTAAACAATTATTGCTTAAAAATTGTCCCAACTATGATAGTGAACACTTTTTTCTAGGTACACACCATCCACAAAAATTGTATATATATATATAAATACATTCATTAACAAGAATAATGAATTGTATTGGATGTGAACACAATATCAACATACCTCTTTATTGGCTTGTTGATCGACTTCTCGTCACATCCAAGTAAGGTCCATTGTATAACATTATGATCTGAGTGACCCCTAAATCTATTCAAATATTCAACGCAATAGCATATTATAAATATTGGAAATTGAGTACATTTTAAGTTATTATATAAAATTATATGTTTACCTTATATTAAGAGAGAATTCCTAAGATTGGGAAGGGATGAGTGCTAACCACGACATATGTATCTAAGCCCATGTTTGCAGACGTAGCAATAATCATTTACTTTATTGATTGGCTCTCAAGTTGCCTACAAAACACTCTGTACAAATATGTTAGAGCCGTTGAACCTTAGCTAGACGTATCGACCATCTCAAAAGACTTTAGTAGAGGAAGATACATGATATGGATCTTGTCACCAAACTTGTATGGCAACAGCATTCCTCCTACCATTAAAAGTATCATAACTTTGGCATATCAATCCATCTGGAGTGACCAGTTTGAGACATCTCTTCAACAGTGTGCATTTCATTTAATTCATTTTCCTTTTTAGATGACTTGATATCTAGGAATCGCTCACACTCACACTCACACTCATACTCCACGTTTATGTTATTAGCTCTGAATTACTGCACGCACATCGATTATTAAAGTGACATCTACTAGAATTATAATTGCTTTACCGCATGTAATGGTCACACTTAATTATCTACACTTTTTTTAGGCTTCCTAAAGGTACTTGATTTACTCTGACACTTCGTTTGGTTCAATGTAATGGCAAAGCCATTACAGGACGGTTCCAATTTCTACAGTAAAGTAGAGGTTTGGTTCGTTGGAAAGCTTAAAATGCCGAATGGCGATTACAACTTCATTCTGAAAATCGTTGAATAGCCATTCAAGGGAGGAGGTGCTGAATTGTCTATTCCAACCTCTTCATCAAATGACCTTCTTTTCCCTTCCAAAAATACCCTCAGACTGAAATTTCTCAACGGTTTCACTCTTTTTTTCCTTAGCCATCAACAATTTCACGCTCAAATCAACCTGAAAGAAATCAAATCATCTCAACAATTTCTCTGCCTGTATGCTCAATTCTGAGCATTCTGTTTTCTCGAATTTAAGTGCAGGGGACACACGGCCTGGCTACACTCCCACGGGGTATGCCGTGTGTCACACACGGCTTAGACACATGCCCGTCTGTCTACCCATACAGACAAAAGGAAGCCATTTCTTAGCTTCATTTTCTCACCCAATTTTGCCAACAACCTACACCAATACTTGCATGTATATACCATCCAAATCAAGCATTAAAACCAAGCCTAAACTAACATCTAACATGGCATAATATCACAAGCAATTCATGTTTATAATTATACTTTAAAGACATATATAAGATAAACATACTCTATCTATCTACACTTAACACATAAGCATTGAACATGATATAACTTATAAACATACCAAATAAATCATTACTAGCCATTCCAATGGCTAGATTACAAAACATCACTTACAAGTCATCATTTAGCCAAATAAGCCTATACATGACATTATACCAAAATGAGATTTCTATGTATACCAAAATGGAGATAGTGGATAGTGTGATTATGCTCCGATCGATCCTCCAACCTTCGTGAGCTTACGAGCACTATAAAACAAGGGAAAAGTAAATGGGGTAAGCATTTTCATGCTTAGTAAGTTCGTATAACGGAAAATGAACTTACCAGTCATATCTATTCAAATAAGCATACATAAACATACATTTCATCCATTATAGGTAGTTCACCTAAACATATACACTTGATCAAGCAAGTTAGTCATATAACATCATATAAATATCAAGTAAACATAAATGAGCATACAAACTTCCCTTAATTCCACCTTTCCATATTTTCAGAGTCTTTTCCGTTGAACTACTGAAATTTCGATAGACATTCGGGTGATGTACATAAGGTATACATATAAATTATCCGTCAATTCATATTCATAATTACCCATTGGGCATAAGTTCAAAGAGCACACTCTCGAGCCACATATTTTACAACAGGATTACCAGTTCAGGCTAAATCCCGATTTTCAACTGACGTTCACAAGAGTCTTTTAGGTTTGCCAGTCCAGGCCAAATCCTATCAATGACCTATGCTCTAAAGAGCTTAATTAGGGTTACCCGTCCGAGCTAAATCTTATTTGTAACCTTTCCCTTATTATACCCGTTTCAAGAAATCACTATAATCTATTGAATTTCACAATTCAACCGGGATATGATATTTTATCAATATTTCTAACTTGTAATTATTTCATTATGTATATCGTCACATACATATTATCACAATCACACAATTCATCTCAAACATATTAATGTACTAAATTAAATTACACGAACTTACCTTGACAATTGTTCGGTTTTGAATTCCAACTAATCCGAAACTTTTTGTTTCCCTCGATCTAATTCTGTAGTTGGTCTTTCCGGGTCTATATAAGAAAATTTAATTATTAACTAATCACATTTTACATACATTTGCATTCTACTACATCCTAGGCAAAATTACTATTTTGCCCCTACTCTTTTCAAAGATTCCAATTTCATCCCTAGGACAGGAAAATGAAATTCAAGCAATTTAGCCCTCATTCTAAGCCTAACCAAAATTTAATAAAAAATTTTACAGCACGCACATTTCAAAAATTTAAAAATTTTCCATGGGTTTTACCACTTTTTCATTTTAGTCCCTAGATCAAGTTTTCATCAAAAATGGCTTTGTAAAAGTTGTTTATTTTTCAACTATCTTTCATTTTCTACCATAAATTTCAAATTTCCAGCATTTACATCCATGGAAAAGTTTCTACACTTTGTTATCTTTTCAAATAAATCCCATAAATAGAAATATTAGGCTATCTCAATTCTAAAAATATAAAAATCATTAAAAACGTGACTTAATTTCATAACTTTTCAAGCTTGGTAGGTTTTCTTCCTCTCTCCTAGGGTTTCCATAGAAAATATTGGGGAAGAAGATGAATAGAAAAGATAATAATTTCTTTTTATTTTTCTATCATCTTTTTACTTTATTGATTTCCAATTTAGTCCTTAGCCATTTTTAATTCTTCCATGGGTGAGTCACTAAAAAAAATCTACATACTTTTCTTAATGGTCTAATTACCATATAAGGACCTCTAGTTTCAAAATCCATAGCTATTTAATCCTTATAGCTACTAGAATTCAACTTTTACAATTTATTCAATTTAGTCCTTTACCTAATTAACCACACAATCGATAAAATTTTCGTATCAAAATTTTCATGTGACATTCCTATCATAATACCAACCATAAAATAAAATAAAATAAAATAAAATAAAATTTTATTTTTGGGCTAGAATTTGTGGTTCCGAAACCACTGTTCCGATCTCACTAAAAATGGGTTGTTACAACTCTCCCCCTTAGAAATTTTCGTCCTCAAAAATTCTTACCAGAAAAGAGGTTAGGGTATTGCTTCCTCATAGTATCCTCCGGCTCCCAGGTAGCTTCCTCTAATCCATGTCGCTGCCAGAGCATTTTTACCAATGCCACCTTTTTATTTCTCAGCTCTTTTGTCTCATGTGCCAGTATTTTGATCGGCTCTTCATTGTAGGTCATATTAGGCTGAATCTCAACTTCTGTTGGGCGAATAACGTGTGAAGAATCTGATCAATATCGTTGTAACATGGATACATGGAAAACATTGTGAATCTTATCAAGCTCAGGTTGTAATGCTAACCAATATGCAATCGGACCGATTCTTTCAATGATTTCATAAGGTCCGATGAATCGTGGACTCAATTTCCTTTTACGACCGAATCGAAGAACTTTCTTCCACGGTGATACTTTCAAGAACATTTTATCACCAACTTGAAATTATATCTCTTTTCGTTTCAAATCAGCATAGGACTTTTGATGATTTGAGGCTGCCTTCAAATTATCTCGGATTATCTTCACCTTTTCTT
This sequence comes from Gossypium australe, assembly GCA_005393395.2. Classification (NCBI taxonomy): domain Eukaryota; kingdom Viridiplantae; phylum Streptophyta; class Magnoliopsida; order Malvales; family Malvaceae; genus Gossypium; species Gossypium australe. Next base: position 134,417,354 of record CM016616.1, on the reverse strand, counting down.
CAGTTTCACGGATCAAGTCAACTCCGTGTATCTTTTTCTTGCTTAACTCTATCCACTACAATGGAGTTCTACATTTACGACTATACAGAGCCTCATAGGTGCCATTCTAATACTGGATTGATAAATATTATTGTAAGCAAATTCAATGATAAACCATAATTTACACATATTTTAACCCCATGCTTGGCTTAATTTTGGATGATTTTCCATTGAATTTGATGAATTCGATGCTCCTAATCTCTTAATTTCATGTTTTATACTCAGGAGAGCTTAGGGAATCGAAAAGAACGAGAAACGGGCCAAAAAGGGGCAAAATAGGCCTACCTAGAAAGTCAACACGGCCTGGACTATCATCCACGGGCAAACCACACAGCCGTGTGTGGCGAGCAGAATCGAGCACGGCCGAAGGTTTCCACCACGGGCGTGTCCCTGCCAAAAACTAGGTTTAATTCTATTCGAAAAAGGGTACTTGTGGGCCAAGTAAGGCATCTCAAAGCCTATATAAATACCCTAGGGGGTAACCTAAAAGAGGAGGTCAACAGGCCATCGAATAGACACCGAGTAGAAGGAGAAAATACTCCAAGACAACCATCGGGAACAACTTAAGGATTATGATCTCCATCAAGACTGAGGATCTCCCATCAAGTTCTTTAGAAGTTTTTGGATTTTCTTATGTTTTGTTGTTTTCCATATTCTAATATGTTTCCCTCTATTAGTATGAACTAAATCCCTTAAATACCTAAGGGGATGAAACCTAAGACAGATCTTATTATTATTTGGTTTATAAGATAAATACTTGTTCTTATTCTTAATGGTGAGTTCTTATTCTTGTTTTGATAATTCAGGTTATTGATCCAAGTCGAATGTGCTTATTCAGTGGAGTAAAAGTCTCTGTTTAAGAGTAGATCAACACAATTAAGCGGAGTTGATTGCAACTCTAGAAATAGGGCGACGAAAATCTGTCGGATTAGAGTCAAATCTAATAAGGGGATCCATAGATCGAATTGATGTGACAATAGGGGTTTTAATTAGAAAGAGATTTCAATTAATCAACCTAGAGTCAGTTGTTTTTAGTCTTAAAAGATATATTAACATAAATCAGGGATTTTAAGTCAAGTGAATAAATCGTATGAATCAAAAGTAATAAGTGAAGTCTAGGTGGATTCTTCCTTAGGTATTGCCTATCTCATATAAGTTGTCCAAAAGTATTTCTCCCAATTCACTCTCTATCACATTCATAATTATTTAGTTAAATTAGTTAGTTAAATTTAGATTAAAAATAAATCCCCTTAATTATTAGGTTAGATAATAAAAAGATAGTTATTACTAGTAATTTTAGTCCTTGAGGATACGATATTCCGGACTCACCATAACTATACTACTGTTCGATAGGAACGCTTGCCTTTTTCGAAATAATAGTTAGTTTCGAGCCCATCATTCAATCAAAGGCAGATACTTTTCCCAGTTACCTCTAAATTCAAGTACACAATACCGAAACTTATCATCCAAAATCTGTATCACACGTTTCGATTGTCCATCTGTTTGAGGGTGGAATGCAGTACTAAAATGTAACTGAGTGCCCAGAGTTTCTTTCAATTTACTCTAAAACTGGGAGGTGAATTGAGGATCTCTATCTGAAATAATGGAGGTTGGCACTCTATGCAATCTTACAATTTCGAAAGTATATAATTCAGCCAGCCTATCTAAAGAAAATTCCATACGTACCCGGATAAAGTGTGCTAACTTTGTTAAACGATTAACAATTACCCATACATCATCTTTCTTTTTCGACGACAATAGTAATCCCGATACAAAGTCCATGGTAATCCTTTCCCATTTCCATTCCGGGATCGTAATTGGTCGCAATAATCCCGAAGGCACCTGGTGTTCAGCCTTTACTTGTTGACATATCAAGCATTTAGATACAAATTCAAAAATATCTCTTTTCATTCCCGGCCACCAGTACATTTTCTTCAAGTTATTATACATTTTATTGCTACTGGGATACACACACATAATACTATTGTGAAACTTTATGTAAAATCTTCTGTACTAGTTCTGAATTATTTGGTACACATATTCTGTCTTTGAACAACAAACAACTATCTGAATCAATATGACACTCTGAATCAAGATCTGACTCACTTTGCACTCATTTGGCCTATAACTTATCATCATCCTTCTGAGCCTCACAGATTTGTTGTCGAAATGTTGATCTAGCTTTTAACTCAGCTATAATTGAATCATCATCAGACAAGGACAATTAAACGTTCAATGCCTGCAAGGCAAACAAAGATTTTTGACTCAAGGCATCCGCAACCACATTAGCTTTCCCCGGATGGTAATCAATAACTAGATCATAATCTTTCAACAATTCCAATCATTTTCGTTGTCTCAAGTTCAATTCTTTTTGTGTCATTAAATACTTTACACTTTTATGATCCGTAAAGACATGACACTTTTCACCAAAGAGATAATGCCGCCATATCTTCAGTGCAAATACAATGGTTGCTAATTCAAGATCATGTACCGGGTAATTACTTTCATGTGGTTTTAGTTGCCTAGATGCGTAAGCCAATACTTTACCATCTTGCATCAATACACATCCAAATCGTTCAATGAGGCATCGCTATAGACTACAAATTCTTTACCCGATTCAGGTTGGACTAATACGGGCGCTTCCGTCAATAAGGCTTTCAATCTATCAAAACTCTGCTGGCACTTATCAATCCACTCGAATCTCACATCTTTTTGTAGCAATCAATTCATCAAAGAAGCTATCATTGAAAATCCTTTAACAAATCTCCGATAATATCCGACTATCCCCAGAAAACTTTAGACTTCTGAAACATTCTTCAAAGGCTTCCAACTTACAATAGCTGAAATCTTATTTGGATCTACTCGGATATCTTTTGCAGATGCAATATGTCCAAGGAAACTAACTTCCCGTCACCAGAATTCACATTTACTGAATTTGGCATATAGTTGTCTCTCACGTAGAGTTTGCAATACAATTCTCAAATGCTCAGCTAGCTCATTTTCATTCCAAGAATAGACCAAAATATCATCAATAAAAACAACCACAAAGCTGTCCAGGTATGGTCTGAAAATTCTATTCATTAAATCTATAAATACCGCTGGGGCATTCGTTAATCCGAATGGCATCACCAAAAATTCATAATGCCCATATCTAGTTCTGAAAGCTGTCTTCAGCACATTCGAATCCTTTACCCGTAGTTGATAGTAACCAGATCGTAGAATAATTTTTGAAAATACAGTGGCACCTTTTTATTGATCAAACAAGTCATCTATACGAGGCAACGGGTACTTATTTTTTATTGTGACTTTATTAAGCTATCTGTAATCGATGCATAATCTCAATTATCCATCTTTTTTCTTTACAAACAATACCGGTGCACCCCACGGTGAAAATCTAGGTCAAGCAAACCCTTTATCAATTAATTCCTGCAACTGCACTTTCAACTCCTTTAGTTCGGTATAAAAAATTCCACCTCTCTAGCTGGTGGTAAACCGGGCAATTCCTGGTGGTACACTATCTACCCCACGGGCATGTGTTTCGGTCGTGTGTCCCCTGCACCTTAATTTTGGAAAAATAGAATGTGCAGAATTGAGCATACGGGCAGAGACACGGGGGTGTGTCTCAGTCGTGTGTGCTACACGGCTAGCACACGGGCGTGTGGCACTACCGTGTGGCACAAGTCAGAGAGCACCCCTAAATCGAACACGGTCTAAAACACAAGCGTGTCCTAGGGTCACATGGGCATGTCCCTTGGACCACATGGGCGTGTGAGCCCTGCTTTTAGTAAAAAAAAATTTAAGTGTTGTAAAATTTTCTAAAATTCTCAGTTTAGTCCCGAACCACCTCTAAAGCATGTTTTGGGCCTCGTAGGCTTGTTTTAGGGACGATATGAATGTGTATGAAAAGTTTTAATTTGGATGTAAAATTTATGACTCGAATGTATGTTTACTTGTGTTATAAGTTTGGTAATGCCTCAAGCCCTGTTCCGGTGTTGAATACAGGTAAATGGTGTTACATTTAGTGGTATCAGAGCTACAATTTAGTCGGTTCTCGGACTAACATAGCGTATGTGAGTCTAGATATACATGTCATATTATTACCTGTGATAGTGTGATATCTCCCAACTCTGATGAAATTATTTTGTTGAGGCGGAGATGCTTTCCAACCGAGCTATTTTCGAAAACGCTGAAAGTGATACTAAGATATTTGAAAATGTGTTTGTGATGAGTCGAAACTTGGAAAAGTATGAATAAGAGTTCATGATATGTATGTGATGATGTACAAAATGGAATAACCATAAGTTGAGAAATATGGATAAAATGTCATTGTTCCGGTTGAACGTTGTATTTCGATGGATTATGATGATTTTATGAAACGAATAAAATGTTTTAAATGTTGCAAAAAGGATTTAGCCCGGAAGGGTAATCCTGAATTAAGCCTTCTCGAGCATATGTAATGAAACAGATTTAGCCCAGACGGGTAATCCAGAGTAAGCCTTTTAGAGCATACGTTACTGAAATGATTTAGCCTAGACTAGCAATCTTGTTATATCATATGTGGCTCGAGAGTATGCTCTATGAATGTGTGCAAAAATGGCACTTTTGAATATGAATTGACGGATTGATGACATGAATACCTTGAGTATACTACCCGAATATCCATCGAAACTACAATAGTTTAATGGGAATTATTCTTGAAATATGGAAAAGTGACTCGAAATGAAAGTTTATATTGTGATAAGCATCCATGTTGTTTGGCATTCATATGATGTTATGTTCCTGACTTGTTTGATTAAGTGAATGTGATAAGTGAACTTACTCAAAATTTTTGGAATGTATGTATAAGTGCACCTGTTTGAATAAGATAATCGAAAAGTTCGTGTAACATAAATATGTATGCTAATTAGCTTGAAGTGAATTATACGATTGTGAAGATATTATGTTGATGATGAATGCTAAGCTATATGTGTGTGTGTGTGTTTATGAGAGTGAGTTAAAGGCTTTACGACCTCACCCCCTTACCAATGTGGTATTTTATAACGAAATTTCATGGGATTTAAGTTGAATGAGCTCACAAGTAAGAGACTGAAGATTTTAGTAGCGGAATGACTAATAATGTGGTCAGAGTTAAGAATAGTTTGACAAGTGAATACAGTTCTAGAAAAGATGTCAGGTTATTCTAAAGATCATTCGGATTTCACGATGTTACAGTTGAAGAAAAAGTTAATCTCGGCTGATTGACTCATTCAGGTATGATGTCTAGAGCATGTATTTGCTGGAATTTCTACTGATTGATTTTCGTTAGTGAATGGAATAATACGGGATTAGTGATGATAGAATTAGTCAGAGAAATGATATTTGAATCATAAAGATGTCTAAGTATAACAATTGTGATTGAATAGATTATGATGGTCTCTCCTGGGAATTTTATGTATTCATTTATCCTTAAAGATATATGTGATTGTTCGTTTTCTAATAAAATTCTTATCGTATGAGAATGCTAGCTAGTTATAATGATAGATGAAAGAGCTGTTAATTTGGTTGGTTGATGAGCAGCATTTCTTATCTCTTTCTTTGGGATTATATCCTATTATGTTTGGAATAAAAGTTGTTAGTGAAAATTATGTGAGGCTATTCTTCTGTTTCTACTAGATGTTGTTTTGTTTTGTACATATATTTGGAAAATATATTATTGATCGTAGTCCGAGAGTTTTAATATTTATATAATGAATGATCGAGCCTAGAAACTAATTATCACCACGATTGAGGCAAGTGCACCTATCGAACAGTAGTATAGCTTAGTGGCAAGACCGGAATGTCGAACCCAAGGGAACCAAAAGTACTAGTACTGCCTTTCTTTTTATTATCTAGCAAAAAAATAAAAGTGATTAATGTTTGTCTAACTAATTCCTAAGCTAAAGATGCCAAGACACGGAGAATGAATTGGGAAAATACTCTTGAGAAAACCAATTGATTAAGACAATACCCGAAGAAGAATCCACCTAGACTTCACTTGTTATTTAACTCTGAACCAGACGATTTATTCACTTGACTTGATCCCTAGGATTCCCTAATTTATATTAATACCTCTTTCGAGGCTACTAACGTCTAACCCTAGGTTGATTAATTGAAATCTCTTTCTAATTAAAACCCCTAATGTTGCATTAACTCTATTTATGGACTCCCATATTAGGTTTGACCCTAATCCGGCAGATTTTTGTCTTCCTATCTCTAGGAGCGCGATCAACTCTGCTTAACTATGCTAGATCTACTCTTAAACAGGGACTTTTGCTCCTCTGAATAAGCACATCAATACTTGAATCAATATCCTAAAATATTAAAGCAAGAATTAAGAACAAATCAAGTATTTATCATACAGTTCAGAAAATAATAACAAGATCCGTCTTAGGTTTCATCCCCCTCAGGTATTTGAGGGGTTTAGTTCATGTTTATAAAAGAATACATCTTAGAAGAAATTAAGTAACAAAACATAAATAAAAACCCTAAAACCCCCTGAAGGAAATTGAAGGGAAAATCCTCAGTCTTGAGCGTGATTGTGGCTTCTGAGATGGATCAACTGGCTTTCTTCGAGTATTTCCTATATTCAACCCTCTCTGGCTTCACTCTCCGTCAAAAGCCCTGACAGAGGCCTTCTGTCGAACTCTTCTTTTAGGTTGCCCTCTAAGGTGTTTATATAGGCTTTCGGGATGCCTTACTTGGCCCACAAGTATCCTAATCAAAGTGGAATTAAAATGGGTCACGGCAGGGACACGCCCGTGTGAATCGAGCCCAAGGCCGTGTTCGAGTCTGCTAAAGTGGCACGACCGTGTGGTGAACTCCAGGCCGTGTGGATTTCTTACTTTGGCCCATTTTCTCCGTTTTTGGTCTGTTTCTCGTTCTTTTCATCCTCCTATGCTCTCCTAAGTATAAAACATGAAATTAAAGGATTAGAGCATCAAATTCCAAAATTCAAGGGATAAATCATCCAAAAGTATGCCAAATGTGGGATTAAAATATGTATATATTATGGTTTATCAGTTATCTCTGTTACAATTGATTCCAAAGCGTATAAGCATTGTTTTTCTCCTAGTTTTCTTTGAGGAATCATCAAGATCTTTATTATTTTCTTATGAGTTATGTTCTTGGACTTTCAATATGATATCGCATCTTGGATTTCTTTATCTCGGTTTTCTTATCATCCTTATTTCGTAAATTATTAATCATGGCTCATCTTTAAAGTATGTTCTTTGGCTTGTGATAACTATGTCTATTATGAGTGTATTCCTGGTTCGATCATTGGAACGTGGTGATTTTGGTATCGGGATTTCTCTAATCTTCGTGAAAGGAATTGACATCGACAAATGTATAGATAGTGGAAACTCAAGCTCATATTGTACGATGGTTTTCTTTTCTCAGGTAAGTTTGATTAAGGTCAATGAGTTCAATCAGGATATTTTGTTTCCTTAAGCTAATACAGTTGTAAAGATCTTTGACTAGTATGTGAGGAAAATTTTGAAAGATTGTATGTTTGAGTTCCTTTAACAACATGAAGAAGGAAGCATTTTGATATGATATTATTTGATAGTTGAGATCGACTCAGTTGTTTTTATTTGAGCAAGCTGGTTAGTTGAAAGGTAATTTGAATTGTATGCATTTAAGTTTATCCTCAGGTAAGAAGATAAAATCCTGTACATTCATGGGTGAATAGATAGACATTTTGAAGGAAGAATTCATATTCTATAAAGTATGATACGGAGATATACCTATTAGATTTATTCTAATCGGATGATATTATTATGAGTTAAAGCTATTCTGATTGATAAAGTTATCACATTTGTGAAAGTTTCAATAGTCTGTTAAGTGTTAGCAAAGTTGAAAATAGTTGAAGGTATTGTTAACCGAAGTACTGATTCAGAGTCCAGTTTAAATTGAGAAGAAATTGTGATTTTTCAGCGATGTATTATCGAACGGATTGGAATGTGTTTTAATACAAGCATGTAAAGCCACTTTTTATGTCTGTGTTGAGAATTTGATGACATCGGTTGTATGACGAAAAATGTCATATGTTTCCTGATTCCAAAAGTTTAAAGTATCTAATGTCATAGAAGGATTTGAAATTAAAATAGCATAGATGGCTTGAACTATTGAAAGATTTTGAGTAGTTTTCGATTAACCTTTGGGAAAGAAGATATAATCGCAATTGCTTGAATGGAAAAGATTTGATTATTTTGTGAGTATTTGTTACATGATTAATCTTATTTGATGACGGTTTGAATCTAGCTAAATTAGAAGCTAAAGTGATGTTTTCTTTACAAGATTGAGAACCTCAGGAATGTGATAGTGAGTGGTAAACTAAACGAATACAGTGTGAGATGACTTTTGATTATGGATTGCAGATCGGACTTGATGACTGTTATCATTATTTTGAGATAGAATTTGCGCATTGAGTAATTTAGAGCTTATGCAGAAAATTTTGTACAAAGCTCAGCAGTAGCTCATTTATTCATTCAGGGAGTAATAAAATGTACAGTTATTTGAAATAGATGTTCTGGTGATCGGGTATGTAACATGATAGATTAGTTGAGTTATATGTTTCAGAGACTATCCGATTAGAAATTGTACTGAAAGTAAAAGTGATTCGTGGTAGTTTAGAATCCACTTCAGATTATCATAAAATGTATGTGAGTTTGAAATATGAGGATATGAAATTCTTGTTCAGCGATAGCATGCTTCCAAAAGTATTGCCTTGGAAAAAAAGATTCAAAATTTTTTTGTATATATATGTTGTGATGGTATCGATTGGACTTTTTGAATATGAATTTTTCGATAGAGATTAAGATTCAGCCGATGTGTTGTATAACGAAGAATCGATCGGAATTTTGACACAAAAGATTAAAAAGTTGGGAAATAAAAGTATAACCTTAGTGAGAGTTCTTTGGCAGTGTCACGAGATAGAGGAGTCTACGTGGAAATCGAATTTATATTCCAGTAAGATTTTCGGGGACGAAAATCCCTAAAGGGGAGAGAGTTGTAACAGCCCGATTTTGGGTCTAGTTGAAACAGTGGTTTCTGGACCACAAATCCGACGCAGTAAAATTCATTTTTATTATATTTTTATGGCCTATAGTTTTATGGAACAATTCCGTGAAAATTTCGTTCGAAAATTTTGACGTTTGGGCACTCAATTTAGTCAAAAGGACTAAATTGCAAAAAGTGCAAAACTTGAATTCTATATATTAGAGGTGTTCAATTTCTATGAGATTTTAAATTAGATGTCCTTAAATGGTAATTATACCATTGGTTAAGTTGGTGGACGAAAATGGACATGGTTTGGTATGTTTCTAAAGTTTTTCATTAAGGGCATTTTGGTAATTTGGTAATTAAAATGAATTAAAAAGCCAAAATAAAGCCAATTTTTGTCCATCTTCTTCATCATGGCCGAAATTTACAAGGGGGAAGCCATAGCTAGGGTTTGGCCACTTCCAAGCTTGATTGTAAGTCCGTTCTAGCCCCATTTTTAATACTCTTTACATTTTTGAAGTCGTTGTAACTCGATCTTTCTATTTTTACCATCAATTTGAAGAGATGTCAAAGTCTAAAATTTTACCCATGATGGATGTTTGTGTATTTTGATGTCTAATGGTAGAAAATGCATGTTCGGTGTATGATAAACGACTTTTGCTAAGTGATTTTTGATAAAAATGCTTAAAAGGACTTATTTGTAAAAGTTATAAAATATGGTGTAAAAATGTGAATAAATGAAAATTGTGGGCTGTTATCAGCATGTATAAGGTTTGGCTAGGCATGGGTATTGAAGAAATTGAGTACATTTCATGTTACGTGCTTAGGGACTAAATTGTAAAAATGTCAAACTTTAGGGGCAAAAATGTAATTTTTTCCAATTTTGGGCTGATTTGAATAGTATAATGATTAAATAAGTTAAATGTGATGTTATAGATCAAGAAAAACGAGGTTCGGACCTAGAATGGGGGGAAAACGAGTAATTAACGATTTAGTCCTTTTTGTTGTTTTTATGCCGAGGTAAGTTCGTGTGCAAATAAAGGCAATGTTATATTTGTATTTATATATGTTTTATTATGCATGAATTGTATAAATGAAAATGTGGATACGTTCGATGAAGAAATGACAAGTGAGAAATCCCGTTTGAACCTTAGGAATAGATTAGGATACGAGTGACATGTCACTAGGAAACCATGTGATATATTGATTTATGTGATCCAGGTGCTGGTCTCGTATGTCTACCAGTGGCTGGGTAGTCCAGCATGTGTTGCGGATACCTGACAACTTTTATGAGCAGTACTGCGTAGTTATGTCTTGACTGACAGCTTGTGTGAGCAAGCCCGTGATTAGCTCGAGAGCGAGCCCCTATGTGTTATGAGATATGAAGTAGTATTGGCTACATATGTGGCACTTATGTGCAAGACTTTCCATGAATCCAATTAGTATTCCAAGTGTTCAACAGGTATTTCAAAGACGAGAAAGAGTATGATTATGTTACGAGTTGGTACAGGTATGTATGAAAAACTCAAAGGAAATGAATTTGGTATATGATGAACCATTAGTAAGAATGTGATTGAGTATGTTATGTTCATGAAATTGTGAGTTCATGATTTCCACAGTGATGTTTTTGTGAAAACCTTCTGATTATTGGTCAATACTTCTGATGTATGAAATTCATGATAAGTTTAATTGAAAATTATGTGATTGACCTTCAGGCCAAATTTAGATATGACATAGCATGTTTTATTCACTTAAATTGTGATTTATGGGATATGAGAAAAAGGGAAGATTGGCAAAATTGCCCATTTAAAATGGTTATAGAAGTATGGGAAGATATGAGTACACAAGGTTAATGTACATGTTTACTATGAGGTTTGAAATGATTTGTTGAATTGCTGTATTATGTTACAAAGGAGAGATTAGGGTTGTTAGGCTGATACCAAGATATGCTAAATTATGCTTATAAGTTGATAGAGTAAACATTATGATTGAATAAAAATTATAACTATGAAATTCATAGCAATTTGTATTTTCTTGTATTTAAATTGTTGAACTTGATAAAAGATTTGTAAGAGTTGCTTATTATTTTCGTAAGGACTTACTAAGCTATATAATATAGCTTGCCCTCTTCCTGTCCCATGTCTTTTAGGGTTATTAAGCTAGCTCATGTTGGAGGTCGCCGAAGATCCTATCACACTATCAAGCTATCATTTTGGGTATTGATGAACTCTAGTATTTTAAGTCTATGGCATGTATAGGGACTAAGTCAATGTAACACCCCTTACCCGTATTCGAAGTTAGAATAGGGTACGAGGCATTATCGGGCATAAACCCAAGCAATCATACAAAACTGAGACGTGAATCTCCATCCAAATTTAAAACTTTTCGTTTACATTTCTATCGTCCCTAAAACGAGCTTACGAGGCCCAAAACATGCTTTGGAAGTGGTTCGGGACTAAACCGTGAACTTTAGAAAGTTTTACGACACTTAAAATTTTTTTGCTAAAATAGGGGTCACACGCCCATGTGGGTTCGGGACACGCCCGTGCTACAGGCCATGTTCAAAATAAGGTCCTCTCTGACTTTTCCATATGGCCGTGCCACACGCTCGTGCGCTAAGCCGTGTGGTAGATTTAATTTTCATAATTTTTCATAAAATAGGTGCAGGCTTCACACAGCCGGGGTACACGCCCGTGTCCAAGGCCGTGTAACACACACGGCTGAGACACCCGCCCGTGTCTCTGCCCGTGTGCTATATTCTGGACATTCTGTTTTGTATCAATTAAAGTGCAGGGGACACACGGCCAGAACACATGCCCATGGGGTAGACAGTGTGTCATACACGGCCTAGACACACGTCCTGGTGGCTATCCATGTGGACAAAAACAAGGCTATTTACCAAGCCATTTTGTCACCCTTCCATGCACATACCTACACAACAAAACATAGCACCAATCCAAACACATACACTCAACCAAATCAGCCACATCATTCACATGCTATTTTCCATCATATACAACATCACATACTTGTCAACTCAAACCATGCAAATTCTCACATCCATGAAAGACATCATCATATGCATATATGACTAAACCAATATTAGCCAATTTCAATGGCCATTTACAAAATTAATTATCCACCATGCTTAACACTTAAGAATTTGACATATATTAACATCATACATGCACCGATTGAACATCCTTAGCCATTCCAATGGCTAAGTCACAAAATATTACTTACAAGCCTTCATCTAAGCCAAGTAGCTTATACATGCCATTATACCAAAATGAATCATTTAGCTATACCAAGAAAGAGATTTGTGGATAGTGTGATCTTGCTCCGATTGAATCCTCCAACCTTCACGAGCCTTACGAGAACTATAAAACAAGGAAAAGTAAAACGGGGTAAGCATTTCATGCTTAGTAAGTTCGCGTAATAGAAAGAAACTTACCGGTTATAATCATTCCAAATAAGCATATATATGCATTCATTCCATCAATATTTTGACAAGTTACCTAAATACATTCACTCATTAAACAAGTTAGTCATACACATCATGAAGTTATCAAACCAACATAGATGAGCTCACCATAGTATAAACTTTCATATCATTTCACTATTCCATTTTTCAGGATTTATTTTCATTGAACTATTGTAATTTCGATGGATACTCGGGTAGTATACACGAGGTATACATATCAATCTTTTGTCAATTCACATCCAAAGTGTTCCTCAAGCACATATTCATAGAGCACACTCTCAAGCCACATTTATATAACAGGATTACCAGTCCAGGCTAAATCCCATCTTTAACATTCGCTCCCAAGAGCTTATTCAGGATTACCAGTTTAAGCTAAATCCTTTCGATAACGTTAGCTCTAATGAGCCTACTATGGATTACTCATCTGGGCTAAATCCATTTCATAACATTTACTCAAGAGAGTGTTGCTCAGGATTACCCGTCCGGGCTAAATCCTTTCTATATCATTTTGTTCATTTTAAGGAAATTATTATAATCCATCGAAATACAATGTTCAACTGGGACAATGACATTTTATTCGTGTTTATCATCTTGTGATTATTTCATAGGATATATCATCACATATATTATCTCAATTACACAATTCATTCAAAACATAATAACATACCAAATTAAATTACACGAACTTACCTTGAGAATGGTTCGTATTTGAAACTCAACTAATTCGAGACTTTTCATTTTCCTCGATTTAGTTCCGTAATTGGTTGTTCCAGGTCTATATAAACAAATTTGACTATCAATTCATCATTTTACACATACATTTACATTAATTTGCATCCTAGACAAAATTACTATTTTGTCCCTAACTTTTTGATATTTTACATTTTAGTCCCTAGGCTCGTAAAATGAAATATGTTCAATTTCTTGGTAACCCAAGCCTACCCGAACCATTTTCATGATTATAGCATACCACCTTTTCCATTAAATTAGATTTTTACTGCTCATTTTATAACTTTTTTTACAATTAGGTCCTTTTGATGCATTTTCATCAAAAATCACCTAGTAAAAGTTGTTTATCACACATCAAACATGCACAATCTACCATTAAACATCAAAATACATATATTTCTAACATGGGTCAAACCCTAGACATCAACCACATCTTAAATTAATGGTAGAAATAGGTAGTTCGAATGATAACGACTTCAAAAATGTAAAGAGCATTAAAAATGGGGCTAGGATGTACTTACAATCAAGCTTGAACGTTGAACAAACCCTAGCTATGGTGACCTTCAACTTTTCGGCACAAGGTAGGAGAAGATGAACAAATTTTGCTTATTAATTCATTTAATTACTAAATGACCAAAATGCCCTTTTTGCCAAACTTTAAAATTTCACCTAATCATGTCCATTTTTGTCCATAAATTTAACTAATGGTCTAATTATCATATAAGGACATTTAATTTAAAATCTCATAGCAATTGGATACCTTTAACATCTAGAATTCAAGTTTTGCACTTTTTACAATTTAGTCCTTAAAACTAAATTGAGTGCCCAAACGTCGAAATTTTTGAACAAGATTTTCAAAGAATAGTTCCATAAAACTGTAGATCATAAAAAAATAATAGAAACAAATTTTATTGCGTCAGATTTGTGGTCCCGAAACCACTGTTCCGACTAGACCTAAAATCAGGCTGTTACAGTCAATTTGTTACATGTGTCATGATTAAATTAGCCAGATGTGTTAGATTGTAATTGTTAATGCTTCATCTTATATATATCCATGAATGATGGCTTATATTGATCATAAGTTTACTCATATGTTAATGCCCTCTTGTGAATGTGAAATTAGTATGTTTTTAACGGGCTAAGTATGATGTTTTAAGCATGATAAATGATGGTATAATAATGACATGTTATTGTCTTGTTTGTGGTTGTTTGGTTGTATTTACGTGCTGAATTTGTGCCATGAGATGTTGTGTAGAGGTGTGCTAGTGTGGGTGGTAAAATGGCTTGGTAAATAGCCTTGTTTTTGTCCACACGGGTAGACACACGGTCTGCCCCACGGGCATGTGTTCCGGCCGTGTGTCCCTTGCACCTTAATTTTGGAAAAATAGAATGTCCAGAATTGAGCACACGGGAAAAGACACGAGCGTGTGTCTCAACAGTGTGTGCTACACGGCCTAGCACAAGGGCGTGTGGCACAAGTCAGAGAGCACCCCTAAATCGAACACGGTCTGAAGCACGGGTGTGTCCCAGGGTCACACGGGCGTATACCTTGGACCACACGGGCGTGTGAGCCCTGCTTTTAGCAAAAAATTTCTAAGTGTTGGAAAATTTTCTAAAGTTCTCAGTTTAGTCCCAAACTACCTCCAAAGCATGTTTTGGGCATCGTAGGCTCGTTTTAGGGACGATATGAATGTGTATGAAAAGTTTTAATTTGGACGCAAAATTTAAGACTCGAAAATGTATGTTTTCTTGTGTTATAAGTCCGATAATGCCTCGATCCCTGTTTTGGCGTTGAATACGGGTAAAGGGTGTTACATTTTACTCGGAACCCGAGCTTCTCTTTCGACTTGCTTCTTCTCTTGGCTTAATTCCTCGGCCTTGTGGGCTCTTTCAGCTAATACTGTAAATTCCCTTAATTCTAAAATCCCAATCAACAACTTAATGTCTTTATTCAGCCCTTCTTCAAATCGTTTGCACATATCGGCTTCAGTCTGAACCTATTCAGTAGCATACTTGCTCAGTCTAACAAACTCTCGTTCATACTCGACCACTATCATATTTCCCTATTTGAGTTCTAAAAATTCCTTCTTTTTCTGATCTAGGAACCTCTAACTAATATATTTCTTTCTGAACTCGGTTTGGAAAAATTCCCACATAATATTTTCTCACGGTACAATAGAAGATATGGTTTTCCACCAATTATAAGCTGTATCTTTCAGCAAGGATACCGCACATTTCAAACATTCAGCGGGAGTACATGACAATTCATTGAGACCCGAATAGTATTTTCCAGCCAAAACTCGACCCTTTTTGGATCATCGTCGGCCGTAGCCCTAAATTCTTTAGCCCCATATTTTCTAATCTTATCAACTGGAGCCTTACCGGTTCTAATGGGTCCAGTACCCTGTGGCATTTCATCGGGTTGTAAAGCAGGTGGGGGAGGTTGTTGAATAGCAGGGCGTGTTCTCATATATTCACTAAACCATTCATCCATCATTTTAAAGAAGGCTACTTTTGCCTCTTCACGGCCCTCAAACATGTGCCTCCTACTACTACTAGTTGCGGCTCGTTGCACAGAAGCTTGAGCAGTGTTCTCAGCTTCCTCAGACTCATCTCGAGCTTGGTTGGAAGTTACTATATGAAAATGCATTTAAAAGTGGTTAGGAGATATCACACTATCATGATTTATATAATGACATGTATAGCTAGACCCGTACTTGCTATGTTAGTCCAAGAATCAACTAAATTGTAGCTCTGATACCACTAAATGTAACACTCCTAACCCCTATCCATTGTCGAAACAGGGTTATGGATCATTACCGAAAATTTTCAGAACATTTACAAACATTTCATATTAATCACTATTCATTTACCGAGATTATACATAACGCCCCTTAAATGGGCCCTCGAGGCCTAATACGAGCATTAGGAATAAATCGAGACTAAATCGGGATCTCAGGGAATTTTTCGTGAAATTCCAAAATTTTCCCCAAGTACAGGGCTCACACACCCGTGTGGTCTAGGGACACGCCCGTATGGTCGGGCCGTGTGGTCTCACACGCCCACGTCCCTAACCTGTGTAACTCTCTGACTTTTAAGGCATGAAGAAATTTAAGTCACACGGCCAAGTCACATGCTCGTGTGCTAGGCCGTGTGACGAATTTTCATTTTTGAAATTAGGTGCAGATTTCACACGGCCGTGTAACACGTCCATGTTCAAGGCTATGTCGACTACACGGCTGAGACACCCGCCCGTGTCTCTGCCTGTATGCTTAATTCTGAGCATTCTGTTTTCTTAAATTTAAGGTGCAGGGGACACACGGCCTGGCTACACGCACATGGGGTAGGCCTAGACGCACGCTCGTGCGTCTACCCGTGTGGACAAAATGAAGCCATTTCTTAGATTCATTTTCTCACTCAATTTTGCCAACAACCTACACCAATACTTGCATGTATATACCATCCAAATCAAGCATTAAAACCAAGCCTAAACTAACATCTAACATGGCATAATATCACATGCAATTCATGTTTATATTTATACTTTTAAGGCATATACAAGATAAACATACTCTATCTATCCACACTTAACACATAAGCATTGAACATGAGATAACTTATAAACATACCAAATAAATCATTACTAGCCATTCCAATGGCTAGATTACAAAACATCACTTACAAGTCATCATTTAGCCAAATAAGCCTATACATGCCATTGTACCAAAATGAGATTTCTAAGTATACCAAAAAGGAGATAGTGGATAGTGTGATTATGCTCCGATCGATCCTCTAACCTTCACGAGCTTACGAGCACTATAAAACAAGGGAAAAGTAAATGGGGTAAGCATTTTCATGCTTAGTAAGTTCGTATAATGGAAAATGAACTTACCGATCATATCTATTCAAACAAGCATACATAAACATACATTTCATCCATTATAGGTAGTTCACCTAAACATATACACTTGATCAAGCAAGTTAGTCATATAACATCATATAAATATCAAGTAAATATAAATGAGCTCATTACATACAAACTTCCCTTAATTCCACCTTTCCATATTTTCAGAGTCTTTTCTGTTGAACTAATGAAATTTCGGTGGACATTCGGGTGATGTACATAAGGTATACATATAAATTATCTGTCAATTCATATTCATAGTTACCCGTTGGGCATAAGTTCAAAGAGCACACTCTCGAGCCACATATTTTACAACAGGATTACCAGTCCAAGGCTAAATCCCGATTTTCAACCAACGTTCACAAGAGTCATTTAGGTTTGCCAGTCCAGGCCAAATCCTATCAATGACCTATGCTCTAAAGAGCTTAATTAAGGTTACCTGTCCGAGCTAAGCCCAATCTATAACATATGCTCAAGAGGCTTCCTATTTGTAACCTTTGCCTTATTATACCCGTTTCAAGAAATCACCATTATCCATTGAATTTCACAATTCAACTGGGACATGATATTTTGTCAATATTTCCAACTTGTAGTTATTTCATTATGTATATCATCACATACATATTATCACAATCACACAATTCATCTCAAACATATTAACGTACCAAATTAAGTTACACGAACTTACCTTGACAATTGTTCGGGTTTGAATTCCAACTAATTCGAAACTTTTTATTTCCCTCGGTCTAATTCCGTAGTTGGTCTTTCCGGGTCTATATAAGCAAATTTAATTATTAACTCATCACATTTTACATACATTTGCATTCTACTACATCCTAGGCAAAATTACTATTTTTCCCCTACTCTTTTTAAAAATTCCAATTTCGTCCCTAGGCTCGAAAAATAAAATTCATGCAATTTAGTCCTCATTCTAAGCCTAACCAAAATTTAATAACAATTTTTACAGCACAGATATTTCAAAAATTTCAAAATTTTCCATGGGTTTTACCAATTTTTCAGTTTAGTCCCCAAATCAAGTTTTCATAAAAAATTACTTTGTAAAAGTTGTTTATTTATCAACTATCTTTCATTTTCTACCATAAATTTCAAATTTCCAACATTTAAATCCATGGAAAAGTTTTTACACTTTGTTATCTTTTCAAATAAATCCCATAAATAGAAAGATTAGGCTATCTCGATTCTAAAAATATAAAAATCATTAAAAAGGGGACTTGATTTCATAACTTTTCAAGCTTGGTAAGTTCTCTTCCTCTCTCCTAGGTTTCCATAGAAAATATTGGGGAAGAAAATGAATAGAAAAGATGATAATTTCTTTTTGTTTTTCTATTCTTTTTAATTTGTTGATTTCCAATTTAATCCCTAGCATTTTTAATTTTTCCATGGATGAGTTACCAAGAAAAATCTACATACTTTTCTTAATGGTCTAATTACCATATAAGGACCTCTAGTTTTGAAATCCATAGCTATTTAACCCTTATAGCTACTAAAATTCAACTTTCGCAATTTATACAATTTAATCCTTTACCTAATTAACCACACAATCGATAAAATTTTCGTATCAAAATTTTCATGTATCATAATACCAACCATAAAATAAAATAAAAAGAAATAAATTTTTATTTTTAGGCTCAGATTTGTGGTTCTGAAACCACTGTTCTGAGCTCACCAAAAATGGGCTGTTACATTAGCTCCTTCTGTATTTATGTTGAGTTTTCTTCATGTTTTTGAATAACATAAAAAACTATGAGTTTTTGAATAACATAAAACCAAGGCTATGAGTTTTGATTTTTTATTTCACATATGAAAAGAACTAATGTTACTAAAATTTATTAATTTTTATGTAAAATTTTAAGGTTTTTATTTCACCAAAAGATTGCTATAAATAATTAATTTATTAAAGAGTATACCTTATAATTAATTGTTGTTAACATATTATTATAAAGGATAAAACAAAATATAAAATAAAATATAAAAAATATGTGACTATTAAAATAAATTGTTATTAGAGGATTATCATATTATATGTTAAACTTATTTTTATATTGGCGATTGTGACCTCTTTGTAAGAGAAGAGGTGAGAGGTTAGATTGAAGCAAATATATTAAGTATTGAAATATTCTTAAAAATAATATTATATTAAAATTATTATTAAATATTAATTAATAATTATATTAAGAATGTTATTAAATTATATATTATTTTATTAAATTATATTTAATAATAATTATGTTAAAATATGATTAAATTATTTATTATTATTTTATTAAAATATATTTAACAATAATCTTATTAAAGTTTAATAAAAATAATTAACTATCTACAAAAATTCTGTTAAGGGTATTTTAGTAATTTAAGTCTTTTTCCTTATGCTATTACAATATTTATTCCATTCAACTAAACACAAGAATAATATTACAACCCTATTCCATTCTATTCTATTGAATCAAAAAATTAAATTATTAATTACAACTCTATTTTTATACAACTCTATTAAATTAAAACTCTATTCCGTTACGATGAAAACCAAACTTAGGTTTCGCATATGTTGTTTCAAGTTGCAACAGCGGTGAAATCATACATCGAGGACATAGATCATCGCCTTTTTAACTCTTTTATATTAATAAAGTTTGCTGATTTTCGCGATACTAAATTTATAGGCCTATTGGACATCTGTCTTGTTCTTATTGTAATTTTTATCTTTCAGTGATTGTACTTTATTTGAGACTTTAATCATTGTTTACTTAAATCTATCTAATACCATCCAAATAAAATATAAAAACATAATCTGAATTTAATTACTGATCGCATATAAGAAGAAACAGGATTTGCTACAAAAAGGATTATTAAAAACTTCACCAAAGATACTAAATTTACTAAACAAACATCACAAAAAATTCTATTAAAAATACTGATTTTACTATACTAAGTATAAAAAAAATCATTAAAATACAAAATAAAAGAACTAAATTAAGACTTCAATTTACCAAAATTACATTATTTCTTATCTCATCTCGAAAAAAAATCCAAAGAAAATATCAGAAACTTACGTTCCCAATTCTTTTTTCTTTTGAAATTCTCTCGTTGCATTTGATGCATTTGCCTCTCTTTTATGTGATCATTAAAAGCAAATCTTGTTAATGTTCTAAACTAGGCCAGCAGCGTCTCTGCTCCCAAATAAATCAACCCACTGGGTTTTACCCGACCCGGAATTGATTATGGAAGATAATAGTGTTGGTGGTGCCGGTGAGCCCTCCGGAGTGGTCGCACCCAAGGTGATGAAGGCTGGTGATCGGCAAGTTTTCACGGTTGAGCTCCGACCAGGAGAGACAACATATGTTTCGTGGAGGAAGCTTGTCAAAGACGCCAACCGGGCCCGTGGATCTCCTGCCGCTTCCGCGTCTGTAGTGGCGGCGCCGGCACCTGAGCTGCCTCCGAATGCCCACCCTAATCTCCAGTCTCGCATCGCTCCTGTAAGAGCCGCTTATTCAATCCCTAATTTTCACTTATTATTTTTTTTCCTTATTTTTAATGTTCTTAAAATGCGTGATTACTCCAATTTTGACTTAGTAGTTTTCTTGTAGTTTATTCAATTAATTGTGCTTGAATTTTGTTTTATTTTATATCTGAATGCGTTAGTATTTACTTGGTTCCCTAGAAAATGTGGGAAACTGAAAGAAATTTTGGTAATTGCTTTTTCCCCTTTTCACCCGTTCTTAATCATGTTTGACATTATCAGGGACAAACGGCTGAAAAAGAAGAGAAAGACGAGCCAGCCCCAAATCGTTTCAGTGCTGTTATTGAGAAGATTGAACGTCTTTACATGGTATTTATATATTTTATTATGTTTGCGAGAATTGTGAGCTGCACTTTTAATATGTTAATGTGAAGTGAAATTCTTTTTCAGGGTAAAGATAGCAGTGATGAGGAAGAACTGGATGAGACTCCAGATGATGATCAATATGATACAGAAGACTCTTTTATCGATGATGCCGAGCTGGTAAACACTAAAATCTATTACTTCTATCTTTTATGTGTCTTGTTGGTTTTATGCAACTGTAGTTAGTGCTATTTCTATTGTAACAAGGAGGGCGGAATGTATTTTTATTGGTTCATAATGTTGCTTCATTGTTCGTTATGCAGGATGAGTATTTTGAAGTTGATAATTCAGCCATAAAACATGATGGATTCTTTGTTAATAGGGGAAAATTGGAAAAAATGTGAGTTTTTTGAACTGTTCTTATTCTGCTTCTTCTCCGCCTATTGGTGACAAAGTTTTAGTAAGGATCCTGTTTAGATGCCTATACATATGCATCCTATGACATACTAGGAGAACTGTACACCACACATCTCTTATTGGTTAAAGCTGGGTTAATTTATGAACTATTTTCTCTTAAATAGGCACATATGTGGGTAGAAGATAAAAAATAAAATTGGATTCACAGTTAGGCTGATGACTTCATTTCCTGATAGCACGAATGTTGCAATTTTAGTGGTTGTCATGCCCCCCTTGCACATTTTATTCCATATTTATTTTATGTTTCTTTCTAATTACAGCGTGGGCTAAGCTTTATTTTACTTTACCAAATTCTAGCTTTTAATGTTAAAAGTCCATTAGTAGTGGATTTCTTCTAACTTTGCTTCACTGATTTCTTTTCATTCTTTCAAGAAATGAACCTCCTGTAATGCCTAACCAGCAGCCCAAGAAACGGCGAAGAAAGGAGGCTGCAAAACCCCCTAGTGAGAGTGATGATGGTCATGTGTCAAATAAACATGCAAAGGCAGCAAAGATGGTTGCAGGGAGGGCTGAACCATCTCTGGGGAAGAATAATTCTAGTTCTCAGAATTTTACTGCAGTAGATGAACAATACAGGGATGGAAAAGTTCTGAATCAGTTATCAGTTTCTGGTGCTTCTTCCAAGAAGAAATCTTCTGCGGCAAGACTAGCATTGGATTCTTCTTCATATATGAAAGATCCAAATGGTGACACTTCTGCACATTTGGCAGATGTCAAGGATATTGAGAATTTGAAGATGGGATTTCTGCAGTCAAAAGGTGTTGTCAGTAACAAATTGAAAGATGCAACTGGATCCTCTGATGTTTTGCATCAGAAATACCATGATAAAAGTGATCTCGCTCAATCGAAATCCCAACATGGAAAACTAAGCAGCAATGTTGATAAGCTTGAACAATCAATTCGACTGAGAGAAAACAATGGCATCCATGAGTTGCCAGACATTAATGTTTCTGATGGCATACATGCTATGCATACAGCAGTAAGTTATTCTCTTTAAATCTTCAAACTTTTTTTTTAAATAATTTGTTCCATTGGCTGGTTTCTGTTAGTCATAGTTTGTAGCTGCATAACCTCGAAGATGGTTTCTGTTAATAACAACCTACAATATCTGAAACACTAGCAATTAAGTGGCTTTTTGTGTATGTATTATGGTAATAGAAAGCTCTAATATAGATTTACATGAGATCTATTCAACTGAAAGATGGTGCTTCTTATTAGCCGTAGATATGGAGACAATAGAAACAATTTTGAGCTAATTTTTTATGGTCCCTCAAATTTCATTTAAATAGTGTGTGGACTATAGGAAACACCCTAGAACGTTCAGGGACCACTTAGACCTCTCTTTGTGAGTGTGTGTGCACCGTGTGTCTTGCAAGAAATTGGAGTAGATGCTTCTGCTCTGTCCAAATTATTGAACATCACAGAGACATGAGAAACTAGTTTTGCATTAGATATTATCGTTATCATATTGATTTTGGTTTTATGTGTTATGTGCAGAAATCTCCACACATGCTGAAAAAGGATGGTTCTACTTTTAGGCCCAAAAGTTCCGTGCTTGAAAAGGCCATTAGGGAGCTAGAGAAGATAGTTGCAGAATGTAAGTGTGTACGCGTCTTGTACAATATAATTATGAATAGTTCCTTCTAAAGTAATATTCCTTTTCCTTCCTGTCTAAAATATCACAGCAAGGCCACCTTCTATGGAAAATCAAGAGGCAGATACTTCATCCCAGGGGATTAAGAGGAGATTGCCTAGAGAAATAAAGCTCAAGCTTGCTAAAGTTGCTAGATTAGCGGTATGAAATTGTTATTGACATGTTTTGTCCTGTAAAGTAACTCATTTTCAGATTGTCAATTTTGTTTCAATGGTGTGATGCCTTCAGGAAAGATTAAGTTTTACCAATTTCATTTTGATATTTGTGGCAGGCAAGCCAGGGGAAAGTTTCCAAGGAGTTACTAAATCGCCTTATGAGCATCCTTGGTCATTTAATACAGCTAAGAACACTTAAGGTATCTTCCGTTGTTTATGAATGAGTAAAAATTTTCAATCACAATTCCAACATTTTGTACTTAATTAGGTTTTGTAAAAGGCTTGGAATATTACCATGTAGTGCATGCCAAAATACCAAAACACCCAAGCCTAGAAATATTTTCTGTTAAATCTCCCTTTCTACTGACATGACATTTGCTTTTAGTTCTTGTGATGTGGTTCCTTTTGTCTCAGTGAAGAAACTTTTGTATGCCTTGCATTTGACTATTTGTGACCATTGGAATTGCAATTATGGTGGTTTAAAATGTTGTTGCATATATTTTGGTTTTGAATCATGCAAATAAATTTGTGAGATCATGAAGACATTTTTTGCTTGTGGTTAAAATCCATGTTCTTTAGGCTGCCCATTTTGAACCATTGCTGCTTGAGAGACTGTTTGTTGGCTGTCAAATATGTGATGAATATTTCTGAATTTTGGAAGGATTCCTTTGCTTTTATTATCTCCATGCCTTGAAATGCAGAACTGGTAAAAGAATATTGAACAGGGCAAAACCGTATAAACATTCTGTGCATTATTATATATTTTATTTATGAAAGATTAGATCCTTGTGTTTGCTCTTGATTATCCTTTCCAATAAATTCGTTTTACCAATTTGAATCACCTTTGTCAACTACCCATCTACAAATTTTGAGACTATTTTGGATGCAGAGGAACCTAAAAATCATGATTAATATGGGTGTTTCACCAACAGCAAAGCAAGAAAAAGATGCTAGATTTCAACAGATCAAGAAGGAAGCCATTGAGATGATAAAGACAAGAATTCCTTCTTTTGAGACAAAGGTTTGTCATCATTATTAGGAATTTTACTTTATTTCATTTTCTTTATCCTTTCTTAGTTGCTCCTGACAGTCTTTTACCCTTCTTTTTTCCCTCTCTGTAATAAATATTGCTTTCATTTGGCTTTTCTTATGATCAAAAGCACCAAAAAAAATAATAAAAAATCCAACACTGTTCCATGTAGAGCCTGCGACTTTGCCCACATTTACTTCATTTTGTATCCTTATTTTGAATATTCTTTTCTAGATTCTTCTTCATTGTAGATTCCATGACTATTGTTCTCTCTCCATCCTGGTATATAAGATCATGGGTTTTTATCTTGTTCATAGTACTCTATATTATCAACTGAAGTTAGAAAATTTTGCCATTCTTGATAAAAAACATGCTTAATTGTTTTTCAGATATTGGAGCCACAAGCTAGAGCTTCTGATGATTTTCAAGAAATTGGTTCAGAAGAAAGAACTTTTAGAAGAAAATTTAACATGGACGCACCGATGGAGAACAAGATTTGTGAACTTTATGACCTCTATGTTGATGTAATCACATGTCCTATTTTGACTTTTGACAAAGTTCATCTGGGGAAAATCTTATTCATAATGGATCTGATCTTTGCATTTCTATCGTTTTATTTCCTGCAGGGATTAGATGAAGATGCTGGTCCGCAAATTAGAAAGTTTTATGTAGAGGTTGGGAACTTATCAATTCTTTCTCTACTCTCAAATCTACTGTAATCATAACAGAAATCTTTATATTGCTGGCTTTAGGTGTCTGAATGTGGACAAATATGTCTCTGCAGTTATTGTTTCATGATAAGTATCATTTTCTTGCCATTTGGTTGAGAGTCGTGCATGAGACTACTCTGTCTCTTTCTCTTTGACTCACCTTTACTCTTCTGTTTTCCCCAATCTCTTCTTTTCCTTTTGTACAATTACACTCTATTCCCGTTATTTATACCTAAAAGATGCCTTAAAATTATTGCTCGTTGCACAACAGAGTTCATTCTACATTGTTACTATTGTTCTTTTTCAAATAATTTTAATTGATCTTGTAGCTTTTCTGGCGCTCATATCTTGCTGTCAACCTTAAACGGTCTTTCGTTACTTGTTTAGATCATGTTCCTTTTGCTTTTAGTTTGTTAGTGATAAAGCTATTGATTATTGTTCCTAATGCTTGACTATGGTTCTACTTTTTCTGTTATATTTTCATCTTACATTTGGAGTACATCTTTGAACAGCTTGCACAGCTCTGGCCAGATGGTATGATGAACAACCATGAGATTAAACATGCAATTTGTAGGGCGAAAGAAAGGCGGAGAGCAAGATACAATAGACGCAAGGTATGCACACTTCTGGTCATTTTGCCCCCGTTTCGGTCTATATACTTTATTTAACTGGTGTGCATAAGTTTTCAATTTAAGTGGCAAGTCTTCTGCAGACTAAATGCAATCCATCTCAAAGCTTTTATGTACTTGTGAGCTTTGAAGTTTCCTTAGGCTTGAGCCCATTTTTGCTATTATTGTTAGGGTTTTGATTCTCAGATGAATTAGTACCGGGTGTACTTGCCAGTTGATGGGTCTGATTTATTGATTGTTGGTTTCCATTCTCCTTTTGTCTGATTTCTCTCAGGTTGATTGATGTTTGCTTATTGTGTTCAATTTTTTGGTCATTTTTAAAAGGATCAAGAGAAAATGAGGAGGGAAAAGATGTTGACACTAGGACCAGAGGAGAGTGTTCGAGTGGACTCTGCTTCAAGTGCACAATCGCAGCACACACGAGAGAGGTCGGGTAGTGATTCCGGTACTCAAGCTTTACTTTCAACTAATACATCGACTTCGCACACAACTGCAGCTGCTGCTGTTCCGGTTCTGAGTCCAACAAATGATTCCAGTTTTGACACAGTAAAACAGGATAAATTAAAGGGGATTTCAAGCAGTGCCATGGACGATGAAATGAAGGTGGCAGTAGCCTCACTGCCAAAGAAAAAGGTAAAAAGGAAACCAGAAATGCAATTGGATGAATCTCATATGCGGCCGGAAAAGTTACCTCCTCAACAGGGCAGCAACGACCGAAACAAGTCCATCAAATAGCCTATGAATCTTCCTCCGAAATCAAACCTTCCAGCTAACATAAACACTCACATTCTCAGCTTTTTAATTTTATTTTTCTTTACATTGCGGAGAGCTTCATTGTTTCTGAGTTCCATTTTTGTAATTAAATTTTTTTCCTCAATAACTGGTGTTAAAAAGGAGAGCGCAAAGGTTGTAATATTCTCCTGCACATGTAATTTTCTAGGCTTAGGCAACTCTTCTTTTAGCTTTTACTTTTTTAGATCTCTCAACTTTACTAGTTTAAATTTTTATGTTTTCATTGCATCCATAAAAAAAGTTCTTAATATTTTAATTTCCCATTAAATGATTTTTAGTTTGTATTTAAATAAGTTCGTAACTTTTAATATTTAAGTTTTTATTTGAACTCGAGATTTATTTGAATAAGTTCGTATATTTTTAATTATAACTTTTAAAAAAATTCAAAATGAATTAATGGTTAAGATAAAGTGCCGCTCAATCCTTGCCGTTAAATTAATATATTTTCATATTTTTTCTGCTCATTAGATACTTTTACCTTTTCTTACCTTTAAACTTATGTAAATACAATAAGAAATTAACTTGTCTCATGAACTTGAAAGCGCTATTAATATGACATCATGGTGGTATCAAATATATTATTTATAATATATAAAGAGTTAGTAGTTGATATATTAGTAATGTATTTTTTTTATTCTACAAATAGTTGTAGAAAATTGTTGTCTTTTTCTACAATATTTTACTATAGATACTTGTCAATTCCTGATCCTGTTTGTGGAGTCTAAAAATACTACTGACAATGTACTAAATATTATTTTTGTTAATTTGCTGAAAGAAAAATAAGATGAGTGCATTGATTCATAATCTAAGAGCCTATTTATATAGGCTTTTACATAACAGAAAAACTAAAAATTAGGCACTAACAAAACAAAACTCACAAAAGGACTCTTAACAACTAGAGAAAAAAATCTAAACAAAATAAACCCATAATTTTTAGCCACTAAATCCTTGATGTGCAGCAACAACTTGCCTAGAAATAAGGAAAACAATCAGATTTTATTAACAATCTCTCCTTTAAACTGAAAAACTCCTTAAACTTCAGTTTACTGGTGCCATTCTTCAAATAGGATCTTCCAAAGTGCAAACTCCAATTAACCTCCTCAAATTTTGGAAGGAAAACAATTTGAGAGGTTTGGTGAATATGTTAGTCGGTTGATCTTCGCTCTTGCAGTACTTGAGATCAATTACCCTATCATTGTTAAGATCTCCAAAAAAAATAGTACTTTACATCAATATGCTTGCTTCTACCATGTAATACTGGATCTTTTGAGAGTTTGATAGCTGAATTGTTGTCACAGAAAATTATTATAGCTTCCATTCTCTTGAACTTCAGCTCCTTCAAGATTTTCCTCAGCCAAATAGCTTGACAAGCACATGTTGTTGTAGCAACAAATTCAGCTTCACTCGTTGACAAAGTAACAATGGATTGTTTCTTG
The DNA here is from genome assembly GCA_005393395.2 of Gossypium australe. Taxonomy (NCBI): domain Eukaryota; kingdom Viridiplantae; phylum Streptophyta; class Magnoliopsida; order Malvales; family Malvaceae; genus Gossypium; species Gossypium australe. The sequence continues at coordinate 134,389,456 of CM016616.1, read as the reverse complement.
CCATCATGAAAACAACTCTCTTGATTGCCAATAAATGCATCTTAGTAGGATTCTCCATAAACTTACTAATCTAACTCACATAATACATTATTTCAGGTCTTGTACTAGTCAAGTACATTAAGCTGCCAACGATTTGCTTATAAAGAGTGCCGTTCACTTTCTTTCCCTCTTTTCTCAACTTCAAACCAAACTCAATGGGGGTGCTTGCTGGATTGCAATCCTTCATATCAAACCTGTTCAGAATATCTTGAACATATTTCCTTTGAGAAATAAATATTCCATCAGCTAATTGCACTACTTCTATGCCTAGAAAATAATGCATCATACTAAGATCTAACATTTCAAACTCAATTATCATAGACTTCTTGAAATCATTAAACATGGAACTACAGTTTCCAGTGAAAATAAGATCATCAACATATAAACTCACAATAAGCATTTTTTCTTCATCACTAGTTTTAATAAAAAGAGTAGACTCATAAGGACACTTGGTAAAATCAACTTTCAAGATATAAGCTTCAATTTGACTATACCAGGCATGTGAGGCTTGTTTCAATCTATATAAAGCATTTTTTAGTTTATAAGCCTTATTTTCACTTCCATGTTTAACATAACCAGCAGGTTGTTCAATAAATACCTACTCTTGAAGCTCACCATGTAAAAATGCCAACTTCACATCTAACTGGAAGATAGGCTAAGAGTACTGGGCTGCAAGCGAAATCACCAATCTGATTGTATCATGCCTTGCAACAGGAGCAAAGACTTCTTTGTAATCTACCCCAAGCTCTTGCTTATAACCTTTGGCCACCAAGTGCGCCTTATACTTGTCAACTTCTCCATTCTCCTTCAACTTTGTCTTGTACACCCATTTGACACTAATTGTCTTGTGCCCTTCTGGAAGCTCAATCAACTCCCATGTATCATTCCTTTCTATAGCTGCGATCTCTTCATCCATTACCTTTCGCCATTAAGACTCCTTTACAACACTTTCAAACGTTGTTAGATCACAATCTGCAAATAAGGCAAAGTCGATGATTGGATCTTCAGTCTGACCAATGCCAGTTACCTCAAAATCTCCCATCCAAGCTGGTCTCCGTCGAATACGACTGGGACGAGGTTCAGTTACTTCTACTTCAGTGGTTGTTGGAGCATCGTTTGGTGAACTCTCAAGCTCAAGTGTTGCTTGAGTCTGCTGATCTAAAGGCTACTGCCTTTCATATTTAATTTCAGTGTCAACAAAGGTTTGAGAAGGTTCCTGGTCATTCCAATTCCAAGTGTTCTCCTCATCAAAAATTATATCCCTACTAATCACAATTTTCTTCGTTAAAGGATTAAACAATTTATATGCTTTAGATGTTTCACTTACACCTAGAAAGACACATTTCTCTCCCTTGTTATCAAGTTTCTTTCTCTTTTCATCTGGAACATGTGTATAAGCTATGCAACCAAAAATCCTGAATTGATCTACCATTGATCTCCTTCCACTCCAAGCTTCTTTAGGTGTCATGTTTTGAATAGCAAAAGTTGGGCTTCTGTTCAAGACATGGATGCTCCAATTTACTGCTTATGGCTAAAATTGTTTTGGGACCCTTCCACTAGTAAGCATGCTCCTCACCATATTAAGTATGATTCTAGTTTTCCTCTTTAATACGCCATTTTTTGGGGGGTATATGCAGTGGTAAGCTCTTTCCAGATGCCATGACTTCCACAAAATGCTTTAAATTCCTTGGAGCAATATTCTCCACCACTAAATGCTTCTGATTTCTCTTGTAAGAAGTAAACCCACGTTTTTCGGGAATAATCATCAATGAAAGTAAGGAAATAATTTTTACCTCCATTAGATGATGGTTTTATTTGCCCACAAATATTTGAATGAACCAATTCCAGCACACGTTTTGCTCTCCAATACTTTCATTTGGGAAATTGTTCACGATGTTGTTTGCCAACAACACAATCTTCATACACTTGGGATGGAATGACAATCTGAGGAAGACTGTTGACCATCTCTTTCTGTCTAAGAGTCTTCAAACCTCCAAAATTAAGATGACCATAGCAGAAATGCCAAAGCTATGCGTCGCCCTTCAGTTTAACCATCAAGCAAGGTTGAACACAATTAATCGCCAATGGAAACAACATATTGGAACTCATAGGAACCACTGCAATAGCACCTTTAGAAGGATCATAAATTTCACAAACACCTTTTGATATCGTAATCACATATCCTTTTTCTTACAATTGACCAGCACTTAACAAATTACTTTTTAAAGCAGGCATAAAGAAAACATTGGAAATTGTTTCTACAAAACCATTCTTGGTTCTTACACTAATATCACTCTTTCCCACTACATCAACAATAGATTTATCTTTAAAAGACATAGAAGTGTGAAGGTCCTCATTTAGATAAGAGAAAAAAGACTTATTACCGCACGTGTGGTTGCTATGCGACTCCTCTTACTTGTTATGAACTACCATTAACAAGGTTTCAACTTATTCTTTTTCTACAAAATTTGACTTTTCTCCTTTTTCCTTGTCATTAGACATATTAGTATGACATTTAGAAAGATAATGATCAAACCTATGACATTTAAAACATTCTACCTTTGACCTATCAAATTGTTGATCCCGTTGTTTGCCTTTATCATCTGGTCTAGCATGCCTGGCACTATCTTAATTCCAACTATCTCTTCTACCTTTTCCCCTTCCTCAACCTCTGCCTCTTCCTTTGAAAGAATGAGTTGAAGCTTTCAAAGCCTGCTCTATTGAGGTAGAAGTTCTGTTCATCTTTTTCTCATGGACCAACAAGGAGCTCTGAAGTTCATTAAGGGTGAGTGCATCAATATCCTTGGATTCTTCAATTGAGCAGACAACATAATCATACTTTGGTGATAAAGACCGTAGTATCCTCTCAACAATGGCTGTGTCATTCATCTTCTCACCATGAAATCACATAATATTCTCGATTCCCATGGTTCGTGCATAATAGTTTGTAATAGACTCACCATCCTTTATCTGAAAAACCTCAAAGTCCCTCTTTAGGGTCTGAAGCTGTGCACGCTTCACTCTGGAAGAACCTTGATATTTTGTCTTCATGGAGTCCCAAATTTCCTTGGAAGTTTTTTTGCAAAGAATGGTTTCCAGGATCGAACGATCAATAGCTTGAAATAAGTAATTCTTTGCTTTCAAATCTTTCAGCTTCAACCCCATTAGGTCCTTTAGCTATGCTTCTTTAAACCTTTTTCATCTGTTGGTGCTGCTACACCGTACTCAATGACATGCCAATACTCCTTAGACAGCAAGAAGTTCTCCATCAGCATGCTCCAATGATCATAGTGACCATCAAAACATGGAATAGCTGGCTGCACAAATTTTCAGAAGCCATAGGAAGGACCACAAAATTTTTCCTCTCACCAAAAACACTTTTCTTTTAACCAACTTGACACCACTGTTAACTTACTGAAAGAGATAACAACAAGTGAAGGTAATAAGGAAAGGGAAAAATAAGATGATGAGTGCATTGATTCGTAATCCAAGAGCCTATTTATATAGGCTTTTACATAACAAAAAAACTAAAAATTAGGCATCACAAAAGGACTCTTAACAACTAGAGAAAAAAATCTAAACAAATAAACCCATAATTTTTAGCCACTAAATCCTTGATGGGCAGCAACTACTTGCCTAGAAACAAGGAAAACAATAAGATTTTATTAACAATTTTAAATGAAAAAATAATACTTTTTTAGCTTTTATTTTAAATAAATTTGAGATTATATATTTATAAATTACATTTTAAATACCTTAATTGATCAGGTTGCCTCTTATCATTATTAATTATGCACAGCCTTGAAGTAAATCCAAATCAATCCTACTTCCTTTAAATTAATCCTTCAAATAATAGGAGATGTCATTTTCTTAAAATTCACTTTTATCATTGCAAATATACCCCTCGGTTTCCAAAGTGATTGGCTATAAGCTTGAGAGAGTCCTCGATACAAACTCTGACAATGAAGCTATCTATAACAATTTGCTATTTGTTCATTTTCGAGGAAAGAGTTTGATTGTTTACTTCACTATCGTTTATGCTAGTGTTTGATCAGCTTAAGAGGAAAATGTTGTGTTGGTGTATGTTGAAATATTTTTAAAATATATATAGTGTTTCAATAGTTGAAAATGAAAAGTTGTAACTTTTAGTCAAGAGTTGTCACTATTCATAGTGATAAATTATGTGTCTTGAATACCAAAATTTATGTCACTTGATTATTAACCGAGAGTTGTTACTATTCATAGTGATTTGTTATGTATCTTGTTATAAAAAATTATGCCATTTAATTATTAAAAAAAGTTACATTTCATTTATTTGGTACACCAGAAAGATATCAAAAGTTTCTTTTTATTCTCCCCCATCTTCTAGTATTATTATATTGTCCTCTAAGGAATTATTGCAAAAGCTCTTTATGAAAATTGATATTCTTGCTATGCTCTGCTCAATGATTAGTTTATTGTTTTTGTCAGTGTAAAACGACGATAGTTATTGGGCTCCATTGTATCATCGAGGTTCTATAACACCCCAAACTCAGCCTAGACGTTATGGCCGGATCTAGCATGTCACATCAAAAAGGTTGTTTAAAAGCTATGCGTTCGGTAAAAACTTTGCATCCTTTTTAAAACTCAAAATTTTGTTGTTTGTAAAATCAAGGTTTGCTTAAAGTGAACTCTTGTAAAGATGTTATTATTTTCGAAGAAAATTTGTTTGTTGCAGAAATCTGACTTAATGAATCGCGGAAACATGATATTTCAAAAATAGTTGTTATTGTTTAAAAATCCGTGATTAACCGATAAATAATTATTAACTAGCAAAATTATCAAATGAAATTTTAGAAGAAAAATCCAATGGCCTTATTACACAAAAATTATTAACCCAAAATAATAACATAAAATAAATTAAAACTGATTTTACTAAGTTCCGTAAGAAGCAAATCCGATGTATGGCCACCTCCAAGTCCTCCGCAGCTCCAAATCCTCTAACGCCGGGGATTACTTGCATGGTTAAAGGAGAGGGGGTGAGTTACGAGAACTCAGTGTGTATCCCCTATAATGATCATTATCTGGGCCCAAGCCCATGCAATATCAGTTTGGCCTAAGCCTCAAAATCATGGTAATGCAAACAGAGAATGCAACCCAACCCAATCCAACCATCACTCCATCCGTACCAGCCCTACACTCCATGTGGGGACCAAGTCAACCCACCCAGCCCTACACACCAAGAACGCAGCCGAGCTGCCAATATCAACGCAGCAAAGCTGCCAGTAACAGTATATGTGGCTGAGCCACTAAAATCAGTATATTGTGCCAGAGCCACTAAAATCAGTATATCGTGGCAAAGCCACTGAATCAATATAACGTGGCATAGCCACCAGTACAGTACTCCTCTAAATATATAACCCAACCCAATGCAATATGTTATGTATGCAGTACATGTCATGCTCAATCATTACACATGTATGCAAAATGGCCATGCTCAGTAATAGACATTTAAACATAATTTAAAAACGTACCAGACATACAACCACCATCAAGTCAGTTAAAACACAGTCATACAATCCCAGACAAATCAGTCCAATTCATAATCTGAGTTAGTCATTTACCCACAAGGGTAAAACAGTCATTTTCCCTATAAGGGTATTTCGATAATTCTATCCTTCAGGGGTATCTCAGTAATCCTACCCTTCAGGGGTATTTCAGTAATTCTACCTTACAGGGGTATTTCAGTAATTTACCCACCAAGGGTAATTCGGTAATTTACCCACCAAGAGTATTTCGGTAATTTATCCTCTAAGGGTATTTCGGCTTTTAACCGATTCACAGATCATAGCATTTACAGAACAAACAGGAGTGTGAGATTACACACCTTGATTACGAGTGTGCCGCCAACCCCTTAGCACCGATCCTTGTTTCACCGTGTTTTGCTAAGTCTTTTCTGAATACTAGTGAAGATTAAGAATCCCTGAAATCATCCTGCGATACAAAGCACCCTAACAGGAAGAAACGAGATAACGACGTGATTAGGCCTAGAGCCCATTCTCGGCCCAAATGGACCCACACGTTCGTGTGGCCCATTTAGCCCAAATCTAGCCACAAGTATGAGATTCACATAGACCAGTTCACTATCTACTACACAATCATACAATTTATTCATATGGGCCCACAGGCCCACTTGGCCCCTTTCGACCCATCGTGGCCCAAACAGCCTAACCCACAAGAATACTTATGAGGGCCTCAACTATCGCGTTGAAGCTCCCACACGTGTACTCGCACGCTCGTGTGGTTACCATCGCCGCGTGACCGGCAGTTCGACATTTGCCGCTCTATAGCTAGAGTAGTGCGAAATACACACCTGATAGGAATCTGGAGTTAATCCACGCTCTGAACACTCCTATGCCCAAACGCCAACCAAGGTGTGCTTACTTTTCTCATAGATCACTCTATTTAAAGCCAGCTTCTCATCTTCCCTCATGCTAGCTTCCCGATGTGGGATCCCTCCTTCAGCAGAGTTTAAATCCAACACAAACTCTGGCCGTCCAATCCGCAAAATAAACACTCCCTTGCTTGACATGAGATTCGAACCTTTGCCCTCTCCTATGCTCCAGACGCTACATGCCACCACAACACAAGCTCCTTTTGTGTCTTAAAACATGCGCAACTAAATATAAGTCTATGGGCCAAAGTCTAAGTTCATTTAAAAAGGAAATCAACATGAAATGCAAACGCCAAGACTTGAACCTTGGACCCCTTGCTTCCTTGTGTGGCGTCATTCCCTTATCTCCCATGTGGCGCTATTTTCCACTAGACCACAACTCCTTTTGTGTCATTTTTCTCCATATTTTATTCTTAAAGCCTACCTTCTAACTCCTAGGGTTTTATTCACCTAAAACCAAAATTTTTCCTAAAGCCTAGTTTCGATCCCGGGACTTCATGGAAGCCCCCTAACCTTCCAAAATCACTCACCTAATAGGTCCAACTTGCATTAGTGCCGTTCTCTTATTCCCAAAAATTTTAAACGCTCCCACGCCCAAGGCCCAATGGGCCCAATTCTACTAGGCCCAAATTCGGGGTGTTACAGGTTCATTTGTCTGTAACTCTTTTGCACACTAAAATATAGGTGGGGTGAATAGAACCTTAAAGAAAGTGACGTTGTTATATGCCTTGAAGCTATCTTTAATTTTCGTATAAGTTTATTTTTATCTCTATACACTAACAATTTTAAGGTTCTGTGTTCACAGATTTATGAGAAATTAAAGTAGGCATGTTGTTCTCTAAATATTCACATGGCATTACAAATTTGGTACTGTTAGGAAGGCTATTGACAGTGAAACAACATTGAGGTAGCAATCTTGTTAAATTTTGATTTTGAAGAAATCTTTATCACGAGGAAAGGTATGTCAAATTTGTTGTTTTACTCATGTTGCATGAATAAGATTTCAACAATTAAGTTATATTGATTGTAATTATATTTTGCAAAAAAGTATGATTGTCTCATGAATTATTTATTTGATAGAAAGCAAATGCTAGTTTGTCATATGCATGATATTTTAACATGCATAATTATTATTAGTATAAAATTATATATTATGTATCATGCAAAAAGAAGAAGAAGAAAATGGATGGAATGCATGGATGAAATGAAAATGCATGGCTAGGAAAGGATCTATTAATCAAAAAATATTTTTGTTTCGAATGGTGATGACATTGTTCAAACATTAGTTGAACAAGCTTCTATCCGTTAGAAGCATTATGATCAATCGGGAGAGTCTTCCCAAACCAAAAAGTTATGTTATTGAATCTAACAATTACTTTTAAAAAGGTTAGGTTGAGATAATTTATTTAAATAAAAAAGTGCAACTTGAAAAGTGATGTTTTAAATAGTCACTTAGGCACTTATTGTTGCATTATAAATAGACAATAAGTTTGAAGAAATGAAATTCAATTCATTCCATCCAATTTGTGAGTGAAACCTTTTAGTAAAAAAAATATTCTTTCTTTTTTAGGATATATATTTAACTTGAGATATAAAGTTATTTATTTTATTCAAATCATGATACTAATAGTAGCTAGCATTTGTACGTTATTCATGAGGCATTATTTTGAGTATATTCATTTCTAAATGGTACATTGAATCTAAGTTTACAGATGACCATATAATATGAATGATCTTGGTTGATTTAAAATAACCATAAGCTAAATGGTATATGATTGCACATGCTTTAGTCTATGTTATAAACATTTGACTACAAGTGGTTTTGACTAGAAAATAAATATGTCATATGTAATATGTATGGTTTATAACGATGCCTCGTTGAGTGGTCTAGGCTGCGTTTTGACTCAAGATTAAAAAGTAATTGCGTATGCGTCTTGCCAACTAAAAACGCATAAACGTAACTATTCGACGCACGATTTAGAGACATTATTTCTATGGTGAAAAATGTCATATTTATACTGATCACAAAATTCTTAAATAGCTCCTAACCCAAAAGGATTTGAATTTGAGATAACGTAGTTGGATCAAACTTCTAAAATATTACGATTGCGTTATTGATTATCACCCTGGTAAAGCTAACATTGTAGCTGACTCATTGAGCAGAAATATGATAGTTGAATTGCAAGTGATGTTTGCTCAACTCGATATTAGTAGTGATGGTAGTTTGTTGGCCGAATTAAAAATTAAACATGTGTTGTTCAAACAAATCAGAGAGGCACAACTTGTTGATGCCAAGTTGTCGAGGGAAAATGAATTGGTTCAGCATTGCATGGTAGAAAACTTCAGTATTAATAATCGTGGTTATTTGAGGTTTCGTAATCAAATCTATGTTCTAGATTTTGTCGAAATAAAAGAGTTAATACTTTACGAAGCCCAGAATAGCCCTTTTGTTATGCACCTTGGCGGAACGAAAATGTATCACGACTTACGTAAAGTATATTGGTGGCCCAGTATGAAAAAAAAGGATAGTCGAGTTTGTTTCTAGATGTTTGACATGTCAGCGAGTTAAGGTGGAACATCAGGTTCCTACCATACTTATTCAACCTCTCTCGATTCTTGAATGGAAATGGGAGTGTATAACGATGGATTTCCTGACAGGGTTACTGTTATCTCCGAGCAAAAAAAATGCCATTTGGTTGATAGTTGACCAACTAACAAAGTCAGCTTATTTTCTTGCTATTAGAATTGACTGGTCACTTTCGAAGCTAGCTGAGGTATACATTATAGAATTAGTCAGATTCACGGCATACCTATGTCCATTATTTTCGATCGGTGTCCCTGATTCACCTTAAGATTTTGGAGACAATTAGACGAATCTTTACGTACGAGAATAATTTCAGCACTACTTTTCACCTGCAGATAGACAAACAATCGAAACAAGTTATTCAGATCTTGGAAGATATGCTTCGAGCTTGTGTAATTGATTTTGAATTAGGCTAGGAACGTTATCTACTGTTAACTGAATTTGTGTATAATAATAATTTCCAATCGAGTATTCAAATGGATCCATATGAAGCAGTATATGGTCGAAGGTGCCGAACACCTGTTTATTGGTTGGATTTGTACGAAAGAAAAGTTGTTGGGTTGAAATTGATCCACGAAACATAAGATGTAGTTAAAGTGATTAGAGATAAATTGAAAACAACTTTTGATAGACAAATATCATACGCGAACCTAAAACGTTGAGATATATAGTTTGCTGTGGGCGATAAATTGTTTCTAAAGGTATCTCTGTTGAAGAAAGCTTTTGTGATTTGGCCGAAAAGGAAATTTGAGTCCTCGATTTATAGGACCATATGAAATCATCGAAAGGGTTAGACCAGTTACGTATCAGTTGGCATTATTGGCAAAGTTACAGAAAATATATGACGTTTTTCACGTGTCGCTACTTAGAAGATATCGACTGGATCTGCCTCATGTCATTTCGACGGAAGAAATTGAAATTCAACCAGGCTTGTCTTATGAGGAAGAATCGATTGAAATTTTAGCTCGCACGGTGAAAGAATTACGAAATAAATGCATTCCACTCATGAAATTCTTGTGGCATAGCCATAGTGTGGAAGAAGTGACCTGGGAACTGGAGAAGACGATGAGATATCAGTATTCCCACTTCTTTTCAGGTAAATTTCTGGGACAAAATTTCTTAATGGGGAATTAAAACATCTTGAAAGTTAGTGGTGTGGGAAAGTGTGATTTTCGAATCCTGTTCCTATATACCAGACTTGTAAATATCTTTATTAAATATTTACGTAGTTATATGTAAAGTGAATTAGATTTTGAATTTCGTCGAATTAGTGCTTAGTTAGGGCTCAGGGACTAAATTGTAAAAAATTCAAAAGTTTAATTCTTAAGGAATCTTTAATTAAAATGCAAAGTAAGGGGTGAATATAGTAATTATACCTTAGGACTTTATTGGTCGATTTCTAATTGTGGTTATAATAAATTTGTTTTGTTTAATTAATGTATAAAATAAGATTAAAGTAAATTAAAATTAAACCATTTGTAATAAAAATAAATTTAGTGGAAAACTGCAACATTTCCATTCATCTATTCATGTAAAAACTGAACGTAAACAAAGAAGAAGAAAAGAATACGAATGGATAAGGGTTTCAAGGTTTAAATATTCAAATTGGTTAGTGCAATTTAGTCATTTTCTTGTAATTTTTATGTTTTCAGATCCAGGAGCTTAAGCTAGCTGACCCATGTCGTATTTTTCGATAGTGTTAAAGATTGAGAATGTTTCCAGTGATGGTTTTGTTCAATAGGGATTAAAGTGCACAAATTTCAAAATTTGTGTTAGAAATGAGAAATAGGAAGTCTTAGAAGGACTAAAGTGAAAATAATTTGACAATATGAGTTCTAAATTAAAAGACATGTTAGTCCAAATTTTAGGGACTAAATTGAATAAAATGAAAAATTTACATAAATTAGCAATTCAATGTGAAATTATTTGTGTCTTGATAATTTTGTATATTTGTTTTAATTTGTAGCTAACGTCGACCTAAATCTCTCGAAAAAAGAGAGGAAAAGGTAAAGTCGTCGGCGAATAGCTTGGAGTTTACGGTTTGTGTTTCTATAATCTGAACTATCTCAATTGTTGCTGATCGCTGAAATCAGAGCTTTAAAATTTATAAAACGAATGGTCAAACCTGGAAACTAACTCTAACAACGATTAAAGGCAAGTGTACCTATCGAACAGTAGTATAGCTTAGGCAAGACCGGATTGTCGAACCCAAAGGAACTAAAAGTACTAATACTAACTTTCTTTTTATTATTTAGCCTAAAATAAAGTGAAGTTGCTTTAATCTAATTTAACGACTACTAAGCTAAAGGCGCAAAGACAAAAAGAACGAATTGGGAAATAACTTGACGAAAAACTCAGTTGATTACGACGATACCCTCAGGAAGAATCCACCTAGACTTCACTTGTTATTTAACACCAAACCATACGATTTATTCACTTAGTTTGATCCGTAGGACTCCTAACGTATATTAAACCCTCTCTCGAGGCAAATAACGTCTAACCCTAGGTTAATTAGTGGAACTCTCGTTCTCTTATAATAACCCCCTAGAATAGCAGTAAATCGATCTATGGATATCCCATATTAGGTTTCACCCTAATCCAGAAAAATCTCGTAACCCTATCTCTAGGCGTTCGATCAACTCTGCTTAATTATGCTAGATCTACTCTTAAGCAGGGCCTATTCCTCCTCCACCTAAGCACATCAGATTTGGATTAAGCATGCATAATTAAGAACAAACTAAGTATTTATAATATAATTCAGGAAACAATAACAAGATTCATCTAGGTTTCATCCCCTTCAGGTATCTAAGGGGTTTAGCTCATAACAAATAAAGAAAACATCTCAAGAGAAAAGATAAAACAAAACATAAGAAATCCCTAAAACTCCCTGAAGGAATTGAAGGAGAAATCTGCCGTCTTGAGTAGAATTCCGGCTTCTTGGGATGGATCAACTGGCTAACTTCGAGTAATTTCCTCAACTCTGACCTTTCCGGCTTGGCTCCTTGGCCTAGCTCGACGCCCTTTCAACGGTGGTACTTAGGGGGTATTTATAGGCTATTGGAATGCGATTCTTTCTTCCTAAGTATCATTTTTCGACTGACATTATCTAAGTCCACGACAGGGGCACGGCTATGTCACACGCCTGTGTGACTCGTCTTCAGGCCGTGTTTGGATTTCTAAGTTGAGGCACGGCTGTGTAAGTCGGGGTGAGGCCGTGTTCTAGATGCATGATAAGGCATGACCGTGTGCTCTTTGGGCCAGACCGTGTGGATTTTGTGATATGGCCCATTTACTCCGTTTAGGGCCCGTTTTCCTAGGTATAAGACATGAAAAGAAAGGATTAAGAGCACCTTTTTACATAAATTGAGGGATAAATAATCCAAAAACAAGCTAAATGTGGGATTAAAATATGTTATAATTACGGTTTATCAAATACCCCCACACTTAAGCTTTTGCTTGTCCTCAAGCAAAATTCTCAACTTACAATTAAAACGAACTTTCCATAATTCAAAATTCCTACTGACAATGCCTTATCATAATAGATAATTTATACATGGATAATTCAATTCAAAGAGTCCTAAAGATTCAAACAATGATAAGTCATTCATTTGTATTTGAAAACGTAGGTGTTTCCCCTTATCTGAAATATTACCTTTGATCCGAAATCGACAAGAGTTGACATCCTCACTAAAGATTTACTCAAATCACTCAAAGTGTTTAAGGGTTAGGAAAAGAAGCACTCATACGCCAAACCTGAAAAGTTAATCCCATAGGCTTGCCTAAAAATCAAATCTCAACCATTGTAAAATGAGATGATAGACTGATCAAAAGGTCTTTGATAGGGTTGTAATGGGGCTAGGGTTAACGTGTGGATAAAGGCTGAAATTAGAAGGTTAGAATCGAGATTGAATTGACAAGTACCTACCTAATGAATACTGAAATAATATTTACATCAACTGATAATAATAATCCTAACAATACGAGCTTTTCTTTCGAAAAATAAACTTTAACTGTATAAGTTCACTATTAATACTGAATATACTTCTATTTTTTTAAGAACAAACTAATAATAAAGGATGAATTTAACTCATAGCATAATATAATTCAGTAACTAATCAAATCATATCTCGATTAAAGGGTAGTCAAAAGGAAGGATGATAACAAATACAAAGGGGTTTTTGGGTTATTAATAGGTGAGTCAATAAAAAGGGTTGTTAGGATCAACGGGGTTCACTAGGGTTAATTTATGAAGGTAGGCTTTTTAGTGGAGTGAGTGGGTTAAATCCTAGGTGCCTTTATCATCTCTGTATATCAAATCATGAATGTGGTCTCAACATGTATAAACGAGGCAAGTTCTAGAATAACAGTTCAAAGTTGACACACACTCATAATCAAAAAGTGAGCACGAAAAAGAATATATGCTCTATAAGGCTCAAAATCTTACAAAAATTATGGGTGTTTTGACATCAATCTCATAAATTTAAAATTTCAAAGCAATATTCAAATTTAGGTTAACAACCTAGCAAAAATTTTTATTATAAAAAATAGACTTATCATGCTTAATTCTCTAGTATCTTAAAATTCAATCATCAATGCACAATTATCAATGACTTAATCTAAAACATGTCAATAAAAATCATAAATTATCAGAAATTTCATCCTAATTAGTAATATGAGAAATTTACTTAAAAACAAGACTAAATTTAGGGATTTGAGAATAATGCAAAAAGTTTGACACTTTTACCCCCACACTTAAGATGTACATTGCCCTCAATGTACAAAGATGGACAATGACCGTTAATATACAAAATTTAAGAAAGTGGCACTCCCTGAATTAATGGCTGATTTCCTTGGAGGATGGTAGAGGTCGTGTTGTCGATGACTTGTGTAGTGGTGAATTGCTTCCTAGTGATGTTTTTGAAACTGCTAAGTCATCAGTTAGAAATCGTTTAGGGGCGTAATTAGATAAATGTTAGGAATATTCGAGGGTTAGATGTTGATGATACTCATAATAAAAGTTGTCAATGTATGATGAAAATGTTCAAACTTAAGACAAATTAAAATAACGATAAAATAAAAATAAAAAATAAAAACTTAAAAATAAGAAAAAAGAAAATCTAGATAAAAGGACTCAAAGGTCCTCATCATCGGCCGGGTCCTGCGGTGGTTCTGCTGATGAGATGTGGAGGTGTTGGCATATCTGTTAAAGGGTAGCCTCTATCCCATCAAAACGTCAAGTGTTGTCAATGAAATATTGCTCGAACTGGTCTAGGCGTGCAGAGATATCCGCCAATGAAGTCGCTGCATGAGAGGGCCGCTGGCTCGAAATCGATACCTCCTGTGATGGTGGTGGGACATCATTAGTAATGTCCTCGGGCTCCCCTTCAACTGATGAGGTCACTAATCGGTATTGAGGAGGGTCGGTCCCTCAACGATGTTGAATCATCCTCATGTGTAGCATCGTTTGGATGCCTTGAGGTACCATGTGGCCGATCAGTGTAAGTGAGGAAATCTGCTCCTCGGTGTGGAGGAGGCCAAAGTATCGAGCCAACCTTGTGATATACGGCTCCATTGATAAAATCCCCTTCCTGTGTGGCTCTGTCTGGTGCTGAATTGCACATGCGATGAAGTATGCCAAGTCGAAAACGTGCCCTTCTGACATGCACGATAGGTAGTAGACATCGTGCTTGTTTACCACGCCGGTGCTCTCACGTCGTCCTATGATAGTGTGAGCGAGAATGGCGTGAATATACCTTAGGGGTGGGAGAAGAGCTGTCGCCTTAGAGCGACTGGGGTCGTAGCTGCTTGTGGTGGGACCTAGGCTGCTAAAATTTGATTTTAGGTTTAGGTTTTGGGAAAGTGACGGTTTGATTTTATTATATAGGGGAGGGGGCACGGGCTATTGCCACGCCCGTGCTCTGTTTTAAATTGCCCGTGTTTTTCGCGATTCGAATTTTACGCGCGTTCAGGGTTATTGCCACGATCGTGGGACAATGGGCACACCCGTGGTGTGTAAGTCAGTAGCTTCACACGGTTGTGGGGCACAGACGTGTGTAGCCAGTGCTCGACAAGTCAGTGACCTCGCACGGTTGGAAGACACGGGCGTGTTCTGCCCGTGGTGTGTAAGTAAGTACTTTCACACGGTCGTGGGGCACGAGCGTGTGCAGCCTGTGCTCGACAAGTCAATAGCCTCGCACGGTTGGGTGACACGGGCGTGGATTGGTATTGCAGCCCGTGTTGGGAAAAGGAATTCTTCTCTGTTTGTGCACGGCTTCTGGCACGCCCGTGGTTCGTCCCCTGTCTTCCGTACGGCCATGGGTACGGCCGTGAGGTTGAAAACCTGCTCTTTTATTAGATTAATTTGCTATGGAGTTAGATGCTGAATAAATGAAAAATAAAATGTTAGTGTAACACCCCAAACCCGACCCATAAGTTTCGACCAGATCTGGTATGCTACGGGTTGTACATTGAAAACTTTTGTTTTGTGGGTTTTGGAAATCGTAAGTTAATTAGACAATACTTAAATAAATAAGTGACATTTTAAAAAAAAAACCTTGTATTATTATTATTTCGTATAATTAAAACTTTGTCACAATTTTATAAGTTGCAAATATTAAAAACTACTTAGGTGAACATAAACTATAGGGCCTTATTACATAAATATTCCCAAAATAAAAACTTAAAGGAAAAACCGAAATAATCTATAAAAATAAAAATTTGATGGCCCCTCGAGTCCGCCTCGGCTCCCATGTCCACGATCTACTGCTCATCTGAAAAGTCAAGGAAAATAAGGGGTGAGTCACCAAGACTCAGTGTGTAAATCCCGAAAACACATAAAAGGCTTGGGCCCACAAACACATTATGGGCTTTAGCCCATACACAATGGCAACAATCATAATTACATGATAAATAATAAATGATGAATGGCCCAACCCAAACCTAGAAATCCATCCTCTACACACCAACCCGTACCAACCATCACACCTTGGGGATTTCTACAATCAACCCGCCAACCGCTACACATCATATCGATAGCTGTGCTGGCTGTCTTAAAGATCGATCACTGTGTGACCTATGTGGCAAAGCCACCGATCGCTATGCGACCTTAATAATACATCGTAGCATTTCGACAGCTGAGCTGCCTGTCATAAAGACCGATCACTATGTGACCTATGTGGCAAAGCCACCGATCGCTATGCTACCTTCTTCCCCTTCATCATATCAATCCCATCCTATGCATACATACATGCAAAATCAAACAATGTATTACCTAAGGGATTTCAGTTTATCGCATACATCGATACACATAGAGAGATTTCTATGATTATATACCTGACATCCTCTGCATACCCTTTCTGGGTAATACGACTGTTCACACAGCCTATTTTCCGGCTTTTAGCCCATAACATACATAATACAGATTACTATACAGCCTTTTTCTGGCTTTTAGCCCATAACATATTTATTACAGAAGCTGCTATCTGCCTAAGGTGTTGTCCAGAAGCTGATAACGAAACATTAGGTTAAGGCACGACTAACGAAAAGAAAACAGTTGATCATCTTAAGGAGAATTGAAATCCTTACCTTGAAATCCTGAAAAGCGATAAACCTTAGAGACTAGTGGTTTTCGACTTTCAGATCTAAGAGATCTTCCCACACAGAGAGTTTCGGCAACTTCCAAAAGATTCCGGCTTTTATGGAGAAATCAGCACAAGAGGAAAAGAATGGAAAAGAGAGTGAAGTAAGAGGTTTCGACTTTTAAGAAAGGTCCGAAAAAGAGATGAGCAAGAAGAGGCTTAGGCGTTTTCGGCTTTTAGAAGAAAGAAGAGAAAAGAACAATGGAGTTTTCGACTTTTAGAATCAAAGTGAAGATGAGGGAATAGAGTTAAGAATTTCGGCTTTCACTTAGAGAAGAAGAGAAAGAAAAGATGGAAACCCTAAATGCCAAAAAATAAAGAAGAGAACCCTCACCTGGCTATTTAAAGTTTCAGCACTCCTTAGCCATATCAGAAACCGATTTCTCCTCCCCCCCAGAGTTTGAAATTCGGCCACCACTGAGCCTTGCAGATAATTCCTATCTTTTCTCCTTTATCTTCCATATTATCAACTATAATATCTACATTATCCCATTCACATAAATCCTCCTATTTTTGAGCCTTGTTGCCGTCCACTCCACCTAATCCTAATGCCGAAAATTAGCTAACTTAAATTAAAAGAATTGGGCTCCATGAAACTTAAATTTGGGCCCCTTACTCCCTTGTGTGGCGTCACCTCCTTGCTCCCTAAGTGGCGCCACTGGCCATTGGGCCACAAGCCCATTTTGATATTTTAAACACAGATACCACCTTTTAAACCCTATAATGCCCAACAGACAATTTTAACCAAGGCCTCTGCCTAAGCCTGAGCCCAATTTGGACCCCTAACACTTAAATTAACTCATTACACATGTTCACCCATTAAACGCATAGGCCCAAAAATTCAGGATGTTACAGTTAGTGAATTAGTGCTCGGGTTGCCTCCCGAGAAGTGCTTGTTTATAGTCTTGAGCTAGACTTTCCCTGTTTTCGGTTCTAAAAGAAGGTTCATGGAGTAGAAGGTCCTCTCTCATATCTCCAAAATCTGCACCATTATAAATTTTAAGTCAGTGACCATTTACCTTGAATGTGCCCTTAGTGGGGTGAGTTACCTCGATTGTGCTGTATGGAAAAATGGTTTTAATCATGAATGGGCTTGACCATCTTGATTTCAGCTTCCCAGGGAATAATTTGAGCCTTGAGTTGTATAGTAGGACCAAGTCCCCAACTTCGAATTGTTTTGACTTCTTTAGACGAGAATCGTGACATCACTTTGTTGCCTCTTTGTATAGTTTCGAGTTCTCATAGGCCTCAGCTCTCCATTCATCTAGCTCGTTCATCTGCATCATTCTTTTCTTTCCTGCAGTTCTAAAATCAAAATTTAAAAATTTTATGGCCCAAAAAGCTTTGTGTTCTAACTCGAATGGTAGATGACAGCTTTTCTCGTATACAGGTTTGTATGGGGATGACCCTAGAGGTATTTTAAATGCTGTTCTATAGGCCCATAAAGCATCATCTACTTTAATGCCCAATCTTTTCTATTTGATTCAACCGTCTTTTCTAGGATGCACTTAAGTTCTCGGTTTGCTACTTCAACTTGTTCGCTGGTTTGAGGATGATATGGGGTAGCAGTCCTGTGGTATACTCCATATTTCTTTAGTACTTTTTCAAATTGAGTATTATAGAAGTGAGTACCCCTATCACTAATGATGGCTCTAGGTGTTCCAAATAGAGAAAACAGTTTCTTGAGAAATTTAACTACTACCCTAGCATCATTGGTAGGTAAAGCTTCCGCTTCTACCCATTTTGACATGTAATCGACTGCCACTAGGATGTATTTGTTTCCAAATGAACTAGGGAATGGTCCCATAAAATCAATACCCCATACATCAAATATTTCACATGACAGCATGTATGTTTGATGCATTTCATCACGTTTAGATATATTACATGTTCTTTGGCATTTATCACACGAGGTAACATACCTGTTGGCATCTTTGAATAAATTGGGCCAATAGAAACCTGATTCGAGTATTTTGTGTGCTGTCTTAATACCACTGTAGTGTCCTCTTGACGGTCCTGAATGGCAATGTTCCAAGATTTTGCTTGCTTCTGCCTTTGTAACGCATCTTCGAATTACCTGATCCGCACATATGCGGAAAAGAAAGGGATCTTCCCAAAAATAATTTTTCACATCAGCAAAGAATCGCTTCTTTTGGTGATGTGTTAATCTTTTTGGCAAGATGTTAGCTGCTAAATAATTCACAATATTTGCAAACCATGGTACCTCAGAATGTGTTATAGAAAAGAGTCGTTCTTCGGGAAACGAATCGTTTATCTCGCTTTCATCGGTTCTTTGGTATGTGGATTTTCAAGACTAGAGAGGTGATCTGCTGCAAGATTTTCAGCTCCCTTCTTATCTTGTATTTCCAAGTCAAATTCCTGTAAGAGTAAAATCCATCGTATGAGTCTAGGTTTTGCATCAGGTTTGTTTAAAAGATAACGCAGAGCTGAATGGTCAGTATAAACGGAAACTTTAGACAAAATTAGGTACTGCCTAAATTTATCAAAAGCAAAAACTACAGCTAGCAATTCTTTCTCTATGGTGGTGTAGTTTTCTTGTGCGGGTGTTAGTGTTCTGCTAGCGTAGTAAATTGGCTGAAAATGCTTGTCTCTTTGTTGTCCCAAAATTGCACCTACTGCAAAATCACTTGCATCACACATTAGTTGAAAAGGTAAGTTCCAATCAGGTGCAGTTATAATCGGAGCATTTGTTAATTTATCCTTAAGGACATTAAACGCATCTAAACATTCCTGATTGAAATTGAAAGGAACATCTTTTTCTAGTAATTTTGGCAATGGATTAGCTATTTTAGAAAAATCTTTAATAAATCTTTTATAGAACCCTGCATGTCCTAAAAAACTTCTAATAGCCTTAACTAAACTAGGGGGAGGTAATTTTTCTATGGTTTCAACTTTTGCCTTGTCTACCTCAATCCCCTTATTAGAAATCTTATGTCCTAACACGATCCCTTCTCTAACCATAAAGTGACATTTTTCCCAATTCAAAACAAGGTTTGTTTCCTCACATCTCATTAGAACTCGTTTTAAAATTTTAAGGCAAAGATGGAAAGAATTACCGAAAATCGAGAAATCATCCATAAATACCTTCATGATGTCTTCCACGAGCTCGTCAAAGATTGCCAACATGCAACGCTGAAAAGTAGCAGGAGCATTGCATATTCCAAAAAGCATTCTACGATAAGCAAACGTACTATATGGGCATGTAAATGTTGTTTTCTCTTGGTCTTCAGGAGCTATTGGGATTTGGAAGTAGCCAGAGAGTCCGTCCAAGAAACAGTAGTACATATGCCCATATAGTCTTTCTAACATTTGATCTATGAAGGGTAGAGGGAAGTGGTCTTTTCTGGTGGCATCGTTCAGCTTTCTATAGTCTTTACAGACTCTCCAACCTGTAACCGTTCTTGTGGGGATCAACTCATTCTTTTTGTCGGGCACTACCGTCATACCTCCTTTCTTTGGAACTACCTGCACAGGACTTACCCAGGTCCTGTCAGAAATAGGATAAATTATCCCTGCATCTAGAAGTTTAATTACCTCGGTTTTGACCACTTCTTTCATGTTGGGGTTTAGCCGTCTCTAGGGTTGCACACACGGCTTGTATTCTTCTTCCATTAGAATTTTGTGGGTGCAGAATGATGGGCTTATTCCTTTGATGTCAGAGATTTTCCAAGCTATAGCCCTTTTATGTTCTCTTAGAACCTGTATCAACTCCTCTTTTTCCTTGGGTTTTAGTTCTGAAGAGATAATAACCGGTAATGTAGAATTTTCCCCAAGGAATGCGTATTCCGAGTGTTTCGGCAATTGTTTCAATTCCAGATTGGGTGGCTCATCAATGAAGGTTTTCTATTGTAATTCGTCATTGTCTTCAATGCTTTCTTCTTTCATTTGTCTAAATGAAGATGTATTCAAGTTCATCTCTTCACCTTCATCTTCTCCCCCCTCTTCTTGAGTCAGGCACAATTCCATCGTGTCGTCATGGATGATTTCCTGTAATGAATTTTGAACGATATGATCAATAGTGTCAACAAAATAACATGAATCATCTTGTTCTTTAGAATATCGCATGGCATCATAAATTTGAAAAATAATTTCCTCATCGCCTATCCTTAATACAAGTTTACCGTCACCTACATCAATAACAGCTCAGCAGTAGCTAAAAAGGGACACCCTAAAATTAAAGGAACATTAATGTCTTCATCCATGTCTAGCACAACAAAATCAACAGGGAAAATAAATTTGTCAATTTTCACCAAGACATCTTCGATAACTCCTCTAGGATATTTAATGGATCTATCAGCTAACTGAATACTCATCCTAGTGGGTTTTGGTTCCCCAAGATCTAGTTGTTTAAACATTTTGTAAGGCATTAAATTAATACTGGCACCTAAATCAGCTAATGCTTTCTTTATGTTCAGGTTACAAATTAAACAAGGGATAGTAAAACTTCTTTGGTCTTTTAATTTGGTTGGTAACTTGTTTTGGATGATGGCTGAGCATTCTTTATTAAGTTCCACCGTCGACACTTCTTCAAGCTTCCTTTTATTCGTCAGGAGTTCCTTTAAGAATTTTGCGTACGTCGGCATCGGTGAAATAGCTTCAACAAAAGGTAAGTTAATATGTATTTGTTTAAAAAGTTCGAGAAACTTACCGTATTGGGCATCTAATCTTTCTTTCTTTAACTTTGCTTCATACAGGATTGGTGGTTTACTTTCTTTCCATATTGGATTTATGTCCTCTACCCCCTCATCTTTTGTTTTGTTATCTTCGTGTGGTCTCTTTGGTTCGACTAACTCTTTTCCACTTCTTAGCGTAACTGCCTTTGCATGTTCTGTTCCTTTAGAAAAAATCTCTGCCCGTATTTCGTAGATCATCTTAGTAAGTAATCCAACCGACTTAGAGAGCTCCCCAAATGACTCAGTAAGTTTTTCAACTGAAGCTTGTTAATCTTTAAGTGTTCTCTCAGTTTCTTGGAAGCGGTTTTCCGTGTCTGTCATAAATTTCGTTAGCATCTCTTCGAGGTTTGGCTTCTTCTCTTGCGGATAGGGCTGATTTTGGAAGTTTTGAGGAGGTTGTTGCCTTCGATTTCCTTGATTTCCTTGAACTCCCCATGAAAAATTTGGGTGGTTCCTCCAATCTGGATTGTAAGTATTACTATAAGGATTATTATTGGATCTGAAATTATTACCTATATAGTTCATTTGTTCGCTCTCTACATCCGGTTGGTAGGGTGGGTACTTAGGATTTGCCACAGTTCCATTTGCGTTGCACTGCATGATTGGTTGTGCCTGCGAAGAACACAAACTATCAATCTTTTTATTCATCATCTCTACTTGTGTTGATAGCATGGTTATCGCCTCGAGATTGTAAACTCCAGCTGATTTTGTCAGTTTCGTCCTTGTAACTTGCCACTGATAATTATTTAGTGACATCTCTTTAATGAACTCGTAGGCTGCTTCAGGAGTTCTGTTGTTCAGAGTTCCACCGGCGGCTAAATTAATTAGTTGCCTCGTGGAAGGGTTTACACCATTGTAGAAAGTTTGGACTTGTAGCCACAAGGGTAGACCATCGTGTGGACACCTTCTCAAGAGATCTTTGTATCTCTCCTATGCGTCGTATAATGTCTCTAAATCCATCTGCACAAAAGAAAAGATATCATTCCGTAATTTGGCCGTTTTGGCCGGTAAGAAATATTTCAATAAAAACTTTTCGGTCATTTGTTCCCATGTAGTGATTAACCCTCGTGGTAACGAGTTTAACCACTATTTGGCTTTATTCCTTAATGAAAAAGGGAATAACAGAAGACGTATGGCATCATCAGAAATGCCATTTATTTTGAAGGTATCACAGAACTCTAAAAAATTAGCTATATGAGCGTTTGGATCTTCGTCCTGCAAACCATCAAATTGAACAAACTGTTGAATCATTTGTATTGTGTTAGGCTTTAATTCAAAATTGTTAGCAACTATAGAAGGCCTAACAATACTAGATTCTACTCCTGTTAAATGCAGTTTAGCATAATCAAACATGGTATGTGGAGCATTATTTTCCCCCACTTCTGGTGGTGGTGGGTTATTCTCGTCCATCCCTTCAGTAGGATCGGATCTGTCTTCTTGATCTTCCTCTGTGTAATTTAGGGCTCGCCTGATTTCTCTGCGAGTCATACGAACGGTAGCTTCAATTTCACTATCGTATACCAAAGGTCCTGTTGGGTTCCTTCTAGTCATAAACTAGAGGTACCTGCCAGAAAAAGAAAAAGAAAGAAAATTGAGCAAAAATTAAAATTTAACCTAAAAAGATAAAAATAAAAATAAATTGCGAAAAATAAAAAATAATGGCTAAAGTAATAAAAATAGAGCGTTCTTAATATTTTAGTTCCTCGGCAACGGCGCCAAAAACTTGATCGCTGAAATCAGAGCTTTAAAATTTATAAAACGAATGATCAAACCTGGAAACTAACTTTGACAACGATTAAAGGCAAGTGTACCTATCGAACAGTAGTACATCTTAGGCAAGACCGGATTGTCGAACCCAAAGGAACTAAAAGTACTAATACTAACTTTCTTTTTATTATTTAGCCTAAAATAAAGTGAAGTTGCTTTAATCTAATTTAACGACTACTAAGCTAAAGACGCAAAGACAAAAAGAACGAATTGGGAAATAACTTGACGAAAAACTCAGATGATTACGATGATACCCTTAGGAAGAATCCACCTAGACTTCACTTGTTATTTAACACTGAACCATACGATTTATTCACTTAGTTTGATCCGTAGGACTCCTTAAAGTATATTAAACCCTCTCTCGAGGCGAATAACGTCTAACCCTAGGTTAATTAGTGGAAATCTCGTTCTCTTATAATAACCCCCTAGAATAGCAGTAAATCGATCTATGGATATCCCATACTAGGTTTCACCCTAATCCGGCAAAATCTCGTAACCCTATCTCTAGGCGTTCGATCAACTCCGCTTAATTATGCTAGATTTACTCTTAAGCAGGGTCTATTCCTCCTCCACCTAAGCACATCAGATTTGGATTAAGCATGCATAATTAAGAACAAACTAAGTATTTATCACATAATTCAGGAAACAATAACAAGATTCATCTAGGTTTCATCCCCTTCAGGTATCTGAGGGGTTTAGTTCAGAACAAATAAAGAAAACATCTCAAGAGAAAAGATAAAACAAAACATAAGAAATCCCTAAAACTCCCTGAAGGAATTGAAGGAGAAATTCGCCGTCTTGAGTAGAATTCTGACTTCTTGGGATGGATCAACTGGCTAACTTCGAGTAATTCCCTCAACTCTGACCTTTCTGGCTTGGCTCCTTGGCCTAGCTCAACGGCCTTTCAACGGTGGTACTTAGGGGGTATTTAGAGGCTCTTGGAATGCGATTCTTTCTCCCTAAGTATCCTTTTCCAACTGAAATTGTCTAAGTCCACGACAAGGGCACGGCCATGTCACACGCCCGTGTGACTCGTCTTCAGGCTGTGTTCGAATTTCTAAGTTGAGGCACGACCGTGTAAGCCGGGGTGAGGCCGTGTTCTAGATGCATGACATGGCACGACCGTGTGCTCTTTGGGCTAGGCTGTGTGGATTTCGTGATATGGCTCATTTACTCTGTTTAGGGCCCGTTTTGTGTTCTTTTCATCCTCGGGTGCTTTCCTAGGTATAAGACATGAAAAGAAAGGATTAAGAGCACCTTTTTACATAAATTGAGGGATAAATCATCCAAAAACAAGCTAAATGTGGGATTAAAATATGTTATAATTATGGTTTATCAGTTGCATTTTTATATTGCATTGTGTGGCAAGTCCATATCGTGAATTATAATTGATTCATTGAGTTGAAATGATGTGATTGAATTGGTTATTTGTATTAATGACTAAATTGAATAGGTTCAGAAATGTTAGATATTATTTGAAATGTGAAATTGTGCTAATGTTGTGATGAACTATGCTGTTATATATGAGAATTATGGATTGGATGATTGTGATTATGATATTGAAATGAAAAATTGATTATAAATGAATGTGAGAAATTGTTACCCTATTAACTGTTTGGGCAGGGTCGGGTATAATTGGTATGACATAGGATAGGAAGAGTTCAGGGTTATACGACCCCGCCCGTTTTCAGTGAAATCGGAATAGTAGTTTTGGGACCACAAATCTGATGTGAAAATATTTATTTTATTATTATTTTAATGTCTACAGCATGATAGTAGAGTCATGTGAAAATTTCGTTAAGAAATTTTATCGTTTGCATACTTAATTTGTTAAAAAGGACTAAATCGCGAAAGTGCAAAATTTGTGTTCAATAACTAAAGGTGTCTAATAGCTATGAAAATTTAAAGTGAAGGTCCTTAATTGGTATTTAACCCATTAATGAGATAGTGGAAGATGTTGGCTTGGTTTTTGGTATAAATATGAATGTTTTTAATGGTAAAATAGTAATTAGTAAAATTATATGTTAAATTAAAATAAAACCAAATTTGCTATCATCTTTATCCATGTTTCTTCAACCAAAATTAGGGATTTAGAAAGCCATTTTTGAGCTTGATATTCGTCCAAGCTTACAAACTTAATTAGTAAATGATTTTTGTCCCGTTTTTACTGATTTCTTTATTTTTGAAGTCGTTGTAGCTTAATCTAGCTAGCCCAGGGGCTAATTTGCAAAATTATTGAGTTTTTTGAATCTTTCCATTGATGTATACGTTGAGGTTTTGAAGTTTAATGGTAGAAAATGAATGGTTGTTGTTAGATAAACAAGTTTTGTAAACTGATTTTTGTTGAAAATGTCAAATAGGGATTTATTTGTAAAAGGTGAAAATTATGTGGTAAAATGTGTGAATTAATGAAATGTATGGTCTTCTTTAAGCTTAGATGATATTCGGCTAGCATGGATATGGACTAAATTGCATGAATTTGCATTTTTTTGAGAATAGGACTAAATTGTAAAGAAGTTAAAGGTATAGGGGCAAAATAGTAATTTTTCCATAACATGAAATTTGCATTGCATTGAGTAAAATATGAATTAAAATAGTTAAATTTGATTATATAGATCAAGAAAAACAATATTCAGAAGTGAATCGAGGAAAAGACAAAGTAATGGATTGATAGGTCAATTGTCTTCGTACTAATTCGAGGTAAGTTCGTATGTTAATAAGCTTTTACGTATGAAATCCTAGTTGAACCTTAGGAATAGATAGGATACAAATGACATGTCATTAGGGATTACCGTGTTATGGGTGTTGGTTCTGTACATTCTACCAGTGGCTGAGTTTTCATGCATGTGTTGCGGTTACTCATCAGCTTGTGTGAGCAGCACTTTGTAGCTACGTCTTGACCATCAGCTTGTGTGAACAGACCCAGTGATGGCTCGAGAGTGAGTATCTATATGAGATATGAGATAGAGATGGTTTCGACCATGTATTGACAATTGGTGTGCGAGATACCCGAGTATCCGATATTATTCCAAATGGTTCAACGGGCATAGTGATGTTAGAAAGTATATGAATTCAATATAAACCAATATATGTATGTATGTGAATCATGTGAGAATTGAATCTATGAGATTTGTGATTTCATTTCTAACTTTATGGATAAATATATGTTAGGCTTGTGGATCAAATTGAGTTGCATTATACTATGTTGAATTACTTAAATTGTGATTAAATAGTAAGATGAGTTTTATGCTATACGAACTTACTAAGCTTAATTGCTTACTCTGTTTATTTTTCCATGATTTATAGCTCGCTCAGATTGGAAGTTGTCAGAGATTGCATCACACTATCAAACTCTCCTTTTGGTATTTTTGGACTTTATGTATTTTGGTTATATGGCATTATAGGTCTTTTGGCTAATGAAAGTCTATATGTTTTGGTTATGTAATTAGTCATTTAATATGGCTTGATTTGGTATATGTTGGTATGTATAAATGTGTGGTTTGTTCCATGTTATATGTTGTTTGGATTTCCATGGGAATGCCTTGATTTTGATTTGGAACTTTTAAGTATCATATGGTTGAGATTAAGAAATGACATATATGTTGTGTATTAGGCACAAATGTGTATATATGCATTTGACCATTTAGGTAACTTTTGGATGTGATATTAGTATAATTTTGAATGGCTAGTTGTATGCTTTTAAGTGGTCCAGTGAATGTGTGGATATTGCATGCTATAGACTTGGCATTGGATAGTCTTAAATACTTATTTATGTCATGGTTGTATGTACATTGTTTGGCTTAGGTTGGTACACATCGGGTGAGAAATATGGCTTGGAAAATGGCTTATTTTTGTCCACATGGGCAGAGACACGGGCGTGTATCTCAGTCATGTGTGACACATGGCCAGGTGACATGGCCGTGTGTCCCCTGATACTTATTTAGAAACCAAGTCAATAGCTTCACACGGCCTAGCACACGGGCGTGTGGCTTGACCATATGGTACAAGTCAGTATACCCTCAAGTTTTCACATGGCCTAGCACACGGGCATGTGGTTTGGCCATGTAACCCAGGTCAATGAGTTACACGGGGTTGGACACGGGCTGGGACACGTCCATGTGATCCCATTTCGAATGTCCACACGACCCGTGACATGGGCGTGTCTCTTGCCCATGTGAGAAACACGGCCTTGCCACACGGGTATGTGTCCCCTACACTTTGAAAATTTTTCATGTTTTTCTAAAAATCTCTTAAGTACTCAGTTTAGTCCCAAACCACTTCTAATGCTTGTTTTAGGCCTTGAGGGCTCGTATTAGGGGCTATATGATTGAATTTGAATGACTTTTGTTTGGATATGAGAAATGAACATGAAATGTATGATAGTATAAGTGATAAGTTTGGTAATGCTCCGTAATCCTATTCTGGGTTCGAACAGGGGTTAGGGGTGTTACACGGGGAGTGTTGGGCACATCTATTTTGTGGTTTTTACCGACCAATGCAAGACACAACTTTTTATTTCGAGTTTATCCGATAGGCACTGGATGCTAAATTGGTGTGTTGGTTGGATTCGCATATCCGTTTGAGTCCGAGTCATGTTAATAGGAAAGTAAATATGTAAATTGAAATAATAATATGTGAAACAAATAGAAATAAACATGAATATGGTCTTGAATGCTTACAATGGAAATTGAAAGGGAATGAGATATTAATGCTTGATATTTCAATGGATATAAAATGGAAGTGTGATATACATAGTAATGCCTTTTGTTGAATTTGGACAATGAAACTATGAAATAAAAAAGTTTACATGATAGTTTGCATAACATTAAGTATTTTTATCTTATGCATTTGAATGAATTGCATTATGTTTTAATGTTCAGATTATATAAATACCACTGAGTATACTCAACGTACGGTTTTGTTTTTCGTGCACAAGTTAGGTACTTTTTAATTCAATCATCAACTTCAGCATCCAACAACAATTCCGGACTCAAGTGTTGGTGATAGTTTATTTTGGTCATGGCTAAGGAGCCATTGGGTAAACAATGTTTATCTTGGATTATTTTTGGTATTTTGAGAACTTTGTGCATATGCTTATATATATATATATATATATATATATGAGTTATGGCAATGTTGTCTTGTTGAATTGGTTGGTGTTTTTTGATAAATGCTAAAGGTAACATGTTTTAACCTCTTCTTAACATATTTTTGGGTGATTATTTGATGTTAATTGTAAATTTTATACTCTTAATCCTTTAAACTCATGTTTAATTCTTAATAGAGAGCTTGGGAGAAAAAAAGAGCGAAAACAGAGTGTCAGAAGAAGCTACAGGAGCCACAAGGGTTGAACCATTCCACACGGCCAGACCATTCGGCTGGTGACCCACACGGACATGTGGTAGGCCATGTCGATTTCACGAGATTGCACATCAAACAGCGGAAAATCCTAATTTTTAGGTTTTTCAGGCATTCTAAGATGTATATATGAGCAAAATAAGAAGATAGGGGAGAGCCGTTAGAGAATACTCAGGAAAACAACTCAAGAAACATCATTGAAGCAGATTTTCTTTAAGATTAAAGATTCCCAGTTGATTTCTTAGGAAGTTATCATGAGTTTCTTTATTTCTTTCGGTTATACTGTCTTTTGGATTTTTTATTTTCAAGTATTAACTAATTTTCTAAACACCTAGGGGAGACGAACCTTATGATGGGTGCTATTGTTTGATCTTTATTTTACACAATAAATACTTAGTTTATTGTTCTCAATTATGTATGCTTAATTCTTGGTTTAATATTTCTAGAGTATTGATCTATGTTCAATATGCTTAAATTGGTGGTTGAATAGACCCTGTTTAAGAGTAGATCTTGCTTAATTGAGTGGAGTTGCATACAATCCTAGAAATGGGATGACATAAATCTATCAGATTAGAGTCAAATCTAATAGGGGAATCCATAACACTAGTTAATGTGATAATAATGGTTTTAATTAGAAAGAAATTTCAATTAATCAACTTAGATTTAGTTACTCTTATGATTGAAAGAAATATTTGTATAATTTAGGGATTTCTATAGATCAAGGTGCTAAGTAAAGAAATTGTGTAATTTAGATTGATAGTGACGATGAAATCTAGGCAGATTCTTTCCTGGGTATTGTTTCCTTTTTTGGTTGTTAATCGATTATTTTCCTGATTTGTTCTTTGTCATGTTTGTTAGTTAATTAATTTAGTTAATTTTAGTTTTTAATCAATTACTCAAATTATTCGGTTAAATAATAGAAAGACAATAATTACTAGTACTTTTAGTCCTCGTGGGAATGATATCTTTGTTTGCCTTAGTCAAATATTTAGTTAGTTTCGTGGCACATCATTTTCGCTTATAAGTTGATAAGTTAATATACTTGAAATATGCTAGTAAATGAATGGTATGTTCATGTTAGGTTGAATGATTTTGGTGTGGCTTTGTCCATGTTTATATGCTTGATACTAAATCATTGTTATAAAGTGCTTAATATGGTCATATGATGCATACTAAATTAATTGTTTTGAGGTGCCTTGGAAGGCATATTAGATTTGTTTGAATATGGTGTTATGTTCGAACTTGAATTGTTGGATTGAGGTGCCAAATGTATTATATTGGTTAGGCACTTAAGTTGATTGTTATAAGTGATATTTTTTGGTATAATATTGATGCTTTTAAACTGGTTGAAACTTGGTATAAGTGTTGCTTCTGGTATAAATGGATTAGGGTTTAAAAGCTTGTTTTGGAAGGTATTTAGAGGAAGACACGGCCTGGCACACGGCCGTGTGCCATACATGGGCATATGGCACACTTGTATGGGCTACACATTTAGGGTGATTTTTTATGCACATGGAAACAGTCTGTTATACGACACAACGACACGGCCGTGACATATTTTTGAATTTACACTTTTAACCCACATGGCAATAGTGAGTTACACGGTTTGTTCGCACGTTCGTGACTCTATCTCCACACGGCTTTCCTACATGGCCGTGTGTCTCGTCCTATACGCTCTCAACCTTTCACACTGTTAGGGGACACAAGCATGTGACCCCTATTTATAGAATTTTACTCTCCTTTTGTTTTTGTGTCAGTTTGATCCTTGATTGATATCGGGTTAGTTTAAAGCTTTCGTAAGCTCGATATAGACCCAAATTTGGTTGTATTACATGTTGTTCTTGATTATATATGAATAAATTGTTATTGAATTGAAATTTTGGACTATGAAATGAAATCAATTGTTTTGTATTTGTCTCTAGCACCTTATTGCTTGGGTCCGACAACTAGACCAGGCATGAAGTGTTACACATATGGTATTTTATATTATATATATGGCTTGGATATGATCTTGTAACACCCCAAACCCGACCTAGATGTTATGACCGAATCTGGTCATGTCACAAGGAATGAGTTTTGAAAACCGTGTTGACTAGGTAGACCATCAATCTTTAAAATTTACTAAAACCACAAATCAGTCAGTTTCTTTACCGAAACTTATTACAGCAAA
This sequence comes from Gossypium australe, assembly GCA_005393395.2. Classification (NCBI taxonomy): domain Eukaryota; kingdom Viridiplantae; phylum Streptophyta; class Magnoliopsida; order Malvales; family Malvaceae; genus Gossypium; species Gossypium australe. The sequence goes on along the minus strand of CM016616.1, from coordinate 134,358,774 downwards.
AGCCTTAATCGTTTATTGTTTGAAAACTCAGTCGTGTTTTTACGAGAACCTTTTTTTGCATAAAAACTGTCATTTTAATAAAATAATTTTACCAAAGCAATCAAGTTGACGAACAATACAAAAATAAACAGTTTAAAAAAAACCAAACAGTCCAGAGAGTCACAAAAAATTAAAAACTCTCAAATAAATCTCCAAAAATTGAAATAAACCATAAATGCTAAGTTTGACAGTTATATGGTTGAGTGGTCACCACTGAGTCTCTGCTGCGCCGATCCGCCTAAGACTGTGGATTACCTGACGGAATAGACAAATGGATGTGAGTTTACATAAACTCAGTGTGTATCCCAGCAGAATTAAGCATGCAATCATACAGGAACATATACTCGATCAGAAACAGATATGCAAAAATCCTACCCCCATCCTCTACACACCAACTCCGACCATCCCATCACACCATGTGGTGTTAAGAACACCCACCCATCCCTACACACCTCGTTGTGCCATTAAGGCACATATCAGATCGTTACAGCCGAGCTACCAGAATAAAGGTGATCAATGCAGAACATAATACTTCCTTCTCATATACATATCCCACCCTAAAACAGATACAGAGAACGTATACAGAATTAACAGAGTAAACATGCTTAACAAGCTTATATTTTCCGTTATCTGATATGCACCTAGCCTAATGATCAGGCATGCAAAACAGAATCATAATCAAAACAGTGTTTCAGTCTAACAGATCACATAGTTTTAGGATTTAGTTAACCCTAACCGACCCTACGGTAGGCCCACAGTCGAATAGAATGACCCATGCGACCTTAGGGAAAATTTTAGAATAATGGGCCCACATGCCCGTGTGGCCCACACGGCTTGGCCCAAAATAAACACGCCCGTGTGGCCCACAAGCCCAACTTGGCCTGGCCCGTGTAGCCCACACGACCACACTTGAGCCACCACACGGCCGTGTCTTGCACACGGCCATGTCTACGCTGATCACACGACCGTGTCTCACACATGGCCATCCACATGGGTGACCACATGCTTGTGTGGAGTCGACAGTGCAGTTTTTTGGCTTCTACCGAAGCCTCATTTTCTGCGTTTTGGGTACACACCTGGTATCGTTTCGACGTTACAGCAACCACAAACTCTCTAGAACCTAAAGATCGACATACCAATGCTCAAAATTAGACTTATCATATGATTAAACCGGAGCTACAAAGTCGACAACAATTTAAAACAAGCATTCCTCGCTTACCCCAAACCTCGAACGATATTTGACTACAATTTCTCAAGAGGCGAGTCACAATCTTCTCGGTTCGCTATTGCTAAAACACAGATTCTGTATCCATGAGAATTTGACAACACCAAAAAGATTAAACGAGAAACTCCCTACTCGGCAAAACATCTATCTCCACTTACCAGACGAATAAACACCAATATTCAAAAATCCGCAACATGGAGGCAAAATTTTTTTATAACGAGGAAGGAAAAGTGGAAAACGCAGTGGAAGAGAAGGAACGTCAGATTTCCAAGAGATATTTTTGGAAAATAAGTTTTACCCAAATCCCACCACATCCACAATCAACCACCCACTACTCAGAATTCTAGTACAACTGGAAATCTATCACAGAGCCGAGCAGAAGAAATAATACCCTCACTTGCGCAAGGATTCGAACACAAGACCTCCAACATAACAACCCCCTTACAACTAGAACCAGCAGGCTCATTCTGATATGAATTTACAGGCAATTTAATAAAAGCCCACTGAACGTGGATAAGGCTTAGATTAGAAAAATAACAAAAATTTAACAGAAGTGGGGTTTGAACCCAAAACCACTCACACCTAACCAGAACACATAACCACTGAAATAGATACACATTTGTTTTAGATTTTACAGAAGCAGAAATAAATTATTTGGGTGTTACAACTCTACCCCTTAAAAGAAATTTCAATCTCGAAATTTACCTGATCAAAACAGATGAGGATACTGTTGACGCACCGAGTCCTCAGGTTCCCACATGGCTTCCTCAGTGCCATGATTTTGCCACAGAACCTTTACTAGTGATATAGACTTCCTCCTTAGAACCTTAACATCACGATCTAGAATCTGAACCAACTCTTCCTGAAAAATTAAATCCAGCCTAACCTCGATCTTTTCAATAGAAACAACATGAGAAGGATCAGACTGATACCACCTCAACATTGAAACATGAAAGACATCATGGATATGGTCTAACTCTAGAGGTAGCTCCAATTGATAAGCAACCGGTCCCACACGCTTCAGAATCAGATACGGCCCGATGAACCTAGGGCTCAACTTGCCCTTACGACCGAATCTCAAAACCTTCTTCCATGGAGAAACCTTAAGAAAAACGAAGTCCTCCACAGAGTACTCAATATCATGCCTCTTCCGGTCTGCATAAGATTTCTGTCTATCAGAAGCTGCCTTCAGACGATCCCAAATTAGTCTAACCTTATTGATCGCTGGAATCAGAGTCTTAAAATTTACAAAGAGAATGATCGAACCTACAAACTAACTCTGACAACGATTAAAGGCAAGTGTACCTATCGAATGGTAGTATAGCTTAGGCAAGACCGGATTGTCGAACCCAAAGGAACTAAAAGTACTAATACTAACCTTCTCTTTATTATCTAGCCTAAAATAAGTGAAGTTGTTTAGACTTAACTACTACTAAGCTAAAGACGCAAAGACAAAAAGAATGAACTGGGAAATACCTTGAGGAAAAACTCAGTTGATTTAAGATGATACCCTCAGGAAGAATCCACCTAGACTTCACTTGTTATCTAACATTGAACCATACGATTTATTCACTTGACTTGATCCGTAGGACTCCCTAATGTATATTAAACCCTCTCTCGAGGCGAATAACGTCTAACCCTAGGTTAATTAACAGAAATCTCTTTCTCACTTAATAACCCCCTAGAATAGCAGTAAATCGATCTATGGATTCCCATATTAGGTTTCACCCTAATCCGGCAAAATCTCGTTACCCTATCTCTAGGCGCGCGAATGACTCCGCTTTCATTATGCTAGATCTATTCTTAAGCAGGGACTTTTGCTCCTCCACCTAAGAACATCTGACTTGAGTCAATATCCCGAAAACATTACCACAAAAATTAAGCGCACATAATTAAAAACAAATCAAATATTTATCTTATAGTTCAGAAAATAATAACAAGATTCATCTAGGTTTCATCCCCTTCAGGTATCTGAAGGGTTTAGTTCATAACAAATAAAGAAAACATCTCAGAAGAAAAGATAAAACAAAACATAAGAAATCCCTAAAACTCCCTGAAGGAATTGAAGGAGAGATCCGCCGTCTTGAGTAGAATCCCAGCTTCTAGAGATGGATCAACTGGCTATCTTTGAGTGATTCCCACAATTCTGACTTTTTCGGCTTGGCTCCTTGGCCTAGCTAACCGCCCCCTTCAGGTATCTCTTAGGGGTTTATGTAGGCTCTTGGAATGTGTTTCTTTGCCCCAAAGTATCCAAATCCAAATGAAATTGCTTTTTGCCACGATAGGGACACGGCCATGTCACACGCCCGTGTGACTAGTCTTCAAGCCGTGTTCAGACTTCTTTAATGAAGCACGGCCGTGTGACTCGAGGATAAGGCCGTGTTCTATATGATCAATGTGGCACGGCTGTGTGGGCTTAAGTCCAGGCCGTGTGGATTTCATGATATGGCCCATTTACTCCGTTTTGGACCCGTTTTATGTTCTTTTCGTCCTCAAGTGCTTTCCTGGGTATAAGACATTAAAAGAAAGGATTAAGAGCACCTTTTTATATCAATCGAGGCTTAAATCATCCAAAAGCATACTAAATGTGGGATTAAAATATGTTGCTTTTACGGTTTATCAAATACCCCCACACTTAAGCTTTTGCTTGTCCTCAAGCAAAATTCTCAACTTACAATTAAAACAAACTTTCCATGATTCATAATTCCTATCAATAATGTCTCATCATAATTCATAGATAATTTATACATGGATGAGTTAACTCGAAGAGTCCTAAAGATTCAAACAGTCAAAGTCATATATTTGTAGCATAAAATGTAGGCGTTTCCCCTTATCTAAATAATTACCTTTGATTCAAAATCGACAAGGATTGACATCCTCACTAAAGATTCACTCAAATCACTCGAGGTGTTTAAGGTTCAAAATTAAGCTCTCAGAAGTCAAACTTGAAAAGTTAATCCCATAGGCTTGCCTGAAAATCAAATCTCCACCACTGTAATATGAGATGATGCACAAATCAAAAGGTCTTTAACAGGGTTGTAACAGGGCTAGGGTTAAAGGTGTGGATAAAGGCTGAATTAGAAGGTTAGAATTGAGACTGACCTGACAAATTGCCTAACTAAAAAAATTGAACTAATCCTAAATAATTACATCAATTGAAAACTAATAATACAAGCTTTTTCCTCAAGATGTGGAATTTCAACATGTAAGCTCACTCAGTAGAACTAATACTGAATATTCTTCGATTTTTTTTTAAGAACAAATCATAAAAGATGAATTCAATTACTAAACTAATTTAATTAGGTAACTTAATCAAATCATATCTCGATCAAAGGGTAGTCAAAAGGAATGGTGATAACAAATACAAAGGGGTTTTGGGTTAATAGTAGCTGGTGAGTCAATAAAAAGGGTTGTTAGGATCAACGGGGTTTACTAGGGGTTAATTTATGGAGGTAGGCTTTTTAGTAGAGTGAGTGAGTTAAATCCTAGGTGCCTTTATCATCTCTGTATATCAAATCATAGATGTGGTCTCAACATGTATAATCGAGGCAAGTTCTAGAATAACAGTTCATAGTTGACACACTCATAATCAATAAAGTGAGCATGGAAAAGAATATATGCTCTAATAGGCTCAAAATCTCACAAAAATTATGGGTGTTTTGACATCAACCTTGTAAATTTCAAACTTCCAGATAATATTCAGATTCAGCTCAATAACCTAGCAAAGATTTTAATTATGAAAAAAATAGACTTATCATGCTCGATTCTCTAATATTCTTCTAATTTAATCATCAATGCACAATTAACTATGACTTAATTTAAAACATATCAATAAAAATCATAGACCATCAGAAATTTCATCCTAATTAGTAATATGAGGAAATTACTTAAAAACAAGACTAAATTCAGGGATTTGAGAATAATGAAGAAAGTTAGGCCGGATTTGAGAATAATGCAGAAAGTTAGGCCCTTTCTTCAAATAAATATTCACCCCCCACACTTAAGATGTACATTGCCCTCAATATACAAAGACATATATAAAATTTAAGAGAGAGGGAGAGGTGAAACTTCCTGAATTACGGATGAGATCCTGGAGTTGGAGGAGTCGGTCTGGATGACGATCCTGAGCTAGATGAAGAAATTGGGGAGCTCGTAAATAGTTAGCTAGGAGTTATTAAGACACATTTAAAATAAACGAAATATATAACTAAAAACAAGAAAGAAAAAAGAAAGGAGACTAAGAAGGAAAATAAACTAAGACTGAAAGATAAAAGGGCTTGAGAATCCTTATTGGTAGATGGTTCGTGAGGTGGGTGTGACTTCTAAGGCGACGGAGGTGCTGGCGGTGGCGGAAGTGGTGTGATTCCCAAGCAGCCTTTAGAACCTAACACTAAGAAGTTAAAATATATTAAACTAAATTAAGCATAAGATTGTCAAAGAGAAAGAAATTGAAGCAAAAGAGAAAAGAAAAATAAAAACTAAATGGTCTCAAAGACCCTTGGCTTGTTGTTTGGATGAAGTGGCCGGCATGAGCTTATGTATAGGGGTCACCCTTGGTGAGATTATGCTTGGCTTCTTCCACTTCTTCGGCATGGTTTTGGTGTAGCTCAAGGGTTAGAGAGACTTGTTATGGAGGGGAAATCTGAGGATAGGGAATAAGAAAAGAGGTGGGAAGTAGAATAATGGGGAGGGGGTTGGTGTTTAAATAGAAGCTCAAATCTGGTACGTTCCCACGCCCGTGGTGTTAGGGCGTGTCGATGCACACAGCCACTTAGCACGGCCGTGTGTCTAGGCGTGTTGTTTCTCCATGCCCGTTTTTTAGCCAGCCACGCCCGTTGGTGACAAGTCAGTATGTTGGCATGGTTGGAAGGCACGAGCGTGTCCTGCTCGTGGTTGGTAAGTCAGTAGCTTCACACGGTTATAGGGCACAACCGTGCCACTTTGTCGATGCTCGTGGGGCAGTGGTTGAGTCTGTGACTTCAAAAATTAGTTGGGACTGATTCGTACGGCCTCTACTATGTCAGTACGAAGATTTTGATGGTCCACACAGCCACTACCACTGCCATGTGTAAGGCCGTGTGGCTTGGAAATATGCACTTTTGTGTTAGTTTAAAACTAAATTTTCAGAAAAGAAAGAAGGAAAGAAAGCAAAATGTGAAAATACATTGGGTTAGTGCTCGGGTTGCCTCCCGAGAAGCGCTCATTTATAGTCTTCAGCTAGACTTTCCTTGTAAAAAAAAATCAGGGAGGTTTAAAGGTTTGAATATCTTCCCTCATGCTTACAGTTCTACTTTCTTGATAAAAATTAAGTCGAGAAGCGTTTACCTTAAAAGTGTCGAATGTTGGAATGTTGACCTCGACTGTTCCATGTGGGAAAAATTTATGTACCTTTAGAGGAATTTCTTCGTTTACTTTCAGGTCTGATGTGGTGATGTGAGGGTCGGCTTTGTCTAACAGCACCTGGGCTCCTATTTTGAAGTGATTCGATGTTCCTATGAGCTCTTCTGGGGGCTTCTTATGTTTTACTTCGTTTCATTCCTGTTTCTCTTTGATTTGTGTTTCTTGCTCTTCTGAATTGACAACCTTAAGGCTTCGTTCCTTATGTAATTTTTCTTTGTTGGTGCTAGGTTCGTGATTCGGCTCAGGTTTGTATCCTTGTAGTGTTTCCTGCGATAAAGGTTGCACAAATTAATTATCAACTGAATTGACTTTCTTAGCTTCACCGATTGTTGTCCTGGTCGAGTCAAGAGCTTGAAGACTGATTGATTCGTCACCTACACAAAGTATAAGTTCTCCTGTTGCAACATCAATTTTAGTCTTGGCAGTTGCTAGGAAGGGTCTACCTAAAATTAAGGGGATTGAATTATCCTCATCCATGTCTAAGACAACAAAATCTACTGGGAAAACAAATTTATCGATTTTGACAAGAACATCTTCGATAATGCCCCTAAGAATTCTAACAGTTGTATCAGCTAATTGAATACTGATCCTAGTTTGTTTGGGCTTCCCTAGACCTAGTCGTTTAAACAATGTATAAGTGATAAACCGTAATAGTAATATATTTTAATCCCACATTTAGCATGTTTTCGGATGATTTATCCCTTGATTCGTGTAAAAAGATGCTCTTAATCCTTTCTTTTCATGTCTTATGACCAGGAAAGCACCCGAGGATGAAAAGAACATAAAACGGGCCCAAAACGGAGTAAATGGGCCATATCACGAAATACACACGGCCTGGCCCAAAGATCACATGACCATGCCTTGTCGACCATCTAGAACACGGCCTCACCCCCGATTTACACGGTCGTGCCTCAATTAAGAAACCTGAACACGGCTCAAAGATTCGTCACACGGGTGTGTGACATGGTCGTGTCCCTGTCGTGGCAATGAATAATTTTAGTCGGAAAAGGATACTTAGGGAGAAAGAATCGCATTCCAAGAGCCTATATATACCCCCTAGGTACCACCTTTGAGAGGGCGTCAAGCTAGGCCTAGGAGCCAAGCCGAAAAGGTCAGAGTTGTGAGAATCACTTGAAGTTATCCAGTTGATCCATCCCAAGAAGCCGGAATTCTACTCAAGACGGTGGATTTCTCCTTCAATTCCTTCAGGGAGTTTTAGGGATTTCTTATGTTTTGTTTTATCTTTTCTCTTGAGATGTTTTCTTTATTTGTTATGAACTAAACCCTTCAGATACCTGAAGGGGATGAAACCTAGATGAATCTTGTTATTGTTTTCTTAATTATATGACAAACACTTAGTTTGTTCTTAATTATGTGTGCTTAATCCAAATTTGATGTGCTTAAGTGGAGGAGGAATAGACCCTGCTTAAGAGTAGATCTAGCATAATTAAGCGGAGTTGATTGCACGCCTAGAGATAGGGTGACGATATTTTGACGGATTAGGGTGAAACCTAATATGGGAGTCCATAGATCAATTTACTGCTATTCTAGGGGGTTATTAAGTGAGAAAGAGATTTCTGTTAATTAACCTAGGGCCAGACGTTATTCGCCTCGAGAGAGTGTTTAATATACGTTAGGGAGTCTTACGGATCAAACTAAGTAAACAAATCGTATGGTTCAGGGTTAAATAACAAGTGAAGTCTAGGTGGATTCTTCCTAAGGGCATCGTCTTAATCAACTGAGTTTTTTCAAAAGTTATTTTCCTAATTCATCCTTTTTGTCTTTGTGTCTTTAGCTTAGTAGTCAATTTTTATTAAAGCAACTTCACTTATTCTAGGCTAAATAATAAAAAGAAAGTTAGTATTAGTACTTTTAGTTCCTTTGGGTTCGATAATCCGGTCTTGCTAAGCTATACTATTGTTCGATAGGTACACTTGCCTTCAATCGTTGTTAGAGTTAGTTTCCAGGTTTGATCATTCTCTTTATAAATTTTAAAACTCGACAGATATACGATCAAGTTTTTGGCGCCGTTGCCGTGGAACTAAAATATTAAGAAAGCTCTATTTTTATTACTTTAGCCATTATTTTTTATTTTTTTCAATTTAATTTAATTTTATTTTATTTTAGGTTAAATTTTTGATTTTGCTAAATTTTCTTTCTTCTCATAGCAGGTACCTCTAGTTTATGACTAGGAGGAACCCGAGAGGACCTCTAGTATACGACAGTGATATTGAAGCCACCGTTTGTAGGAATCACTGAGAAATCAGGCGAGCCCTAAATTACACAGAGGAAAATCAAGAAGAAAGATCCAATCCTACTGAAGGAAAATAATGCTCCACGTACAATGTTTGATTATGCTAAACCGCATTTAACAGGAGCAGAATCGAGTATTGTTAGGTCTGCTATAGCTACTAATAATTTTGAATTAAAGCCTAACACAATACAAATGATTCAACAATTTGTTCAACTTGATGGTTTGCAGGACAAAGACCCAAACACTCATATAGCTAATTTCTTAGAGTTCAGTGATACCTTCAAAATAAATGGCATTTATGATGATGTCATACCTCTTCGGTTATTTCCCTTTTCATTAAGGAATAAAGCCAAACAGTGGTTGAACTAGTTACCACGAGGATCAATCACCACATGGGAACAAATGACCAAGAAATTTTTATTAAAATATTTCCCACCGGCCAAAATGGCCAAATTACAGAATGATATCTCTTCTTTTGTGCAGATGGATTTAGAGACATTATACGACGCATGGGAGAGATACAAAGATCTCCTGAGAAGGTGTCCACACCATGGTCTACCCTTGTGGCTACAAGTCCAAACTTTCTATAATGGTGTAAACCCCTCAATGAGACAACTAATTGATTCAGCCGCCAGTGGAACCCTGAACAACAGAACTCTTGAAGCAGCCTACGAGTTCATTGAAGAGATGTCACTGAATAACTATCAGTGGCAAGTTACAAGGACAAAACCGACAAAATCAGCCGGAGTTTACAGCCTCGATGCAGTGACCACACTATCAAAACAAATAGAGATGATAAATAAAAAGCTTGATAGTTTGTGTTCTTCGCAGGCACACTCAGTCATGCAATGCAACGCAAGTGGAACTGTGATGAATCCTGAGTACCCACCTTACCAATCGGATGCAGAAAACGAACAGATGAACTATATAGGCAATAATTTCAGATCCAATAATAATCCTTATAGTAATACTTACAATCTAGGTTGGAGGAACCACCCAAATTTTTCATGGGGAGGCCAAGGAAATCAAGGAAATCAAAGACAACAACCTCCTCAAAATTTCCAAAATCAACCATATCCGCAAGAGAAAAAGCCAAACCTCGAAGAGATGCTGACGAAGTTCATGGCAAGCACAGAAAATCGTCTCCAAGATACATAAAAAATACTCAAAAATCAACAAACATCTGTTGACGAGACCAAGAACCGAATCGGGGAACTTACTAAGTCAGTAGGGGAAGTCACTAAGGCAGTCGGACAACTTGCAAAGTTAATGTTCGAACGACTGCAAGGACATCTACCAAGTAACACGAAGATTAATCCAAAGGAGTAAATTCAAGCCATCACAGCTCACGATAGTAAAGTGGTAGACAAACCAAATGAGGTGGACAAAGGTAAAATAGAGGTAACACAAGAAAAGCCCAAACCGGTAATCAAGGAATACCAACCTCGCATACCTTACCCCGAAGCCATAAAAAGAGATGATACAGAGGAACAGTTCGGTAAGTTTCTTAAACTTTTAAAGAAATTACATATTAACTTACCTCTTCTTGAAGCTCTTTTTCAGATGCCCGACTCGAGAAAATTTTTAAAACAGCTCTTGACGAACAAACACAAAATAGACGAAGAGCCACATATGGAATTAAACGCAATATGCTCAGCAATGTTATAGAATAGACTACCGCGGAAGCAAAAAGATCCAGGGAGTTTTACTATTTCATGTTTAATTGGTAGTTTAAATGTTGATAATGCGTTAGCTGATTTAGGGGCAAGTATAAATGTCATGCCTTACACATTGTTTAAACGACTAGGTCTAGGGAAGCCCAAACAAACTAGGATGAGTATTCAATTAGCTGATAAAACTGTTAGAATTCTTAGGGGCATTATCGAAGATGTTCTTGTCAAAATCGATAAATTCGTTTTCCCAGTTGATTTTGTTGTCTTAGACATGGATGAGGATAATTCAATCCCCTTAATTTTAGGAAGACTTTTCCTAGCAACTGCTAAAACTAAAATTGATGTTGCCACAAGAGAATTCATACTTTGTATAGGTGATGAATCAATCAGTCTTCAAGCTCTTGACTCGGCCAGGACAACAATCGATGCAGGTAAGAAAGACAATTCAGTTGATAATCAATTTTTACAACCTTCATCGCAGGAAATACCACAAGGACACAAACCTATGCCGAACCACGGACCTAATACCAACAAAGAGAATTTACATAAGGAACGAAGCCTTAAGGTCAATAAACTAGAGGAGCAGAAAACAAACTTTGAAGGGGAACCGAAACCACGTGAAGAGAAACCAAAGGAGCCCCCAGAAAAGATCGTAGGAACATCAAACCACTTCAAAATAGGGGACCAGGTATTGATCGACAAAGACAACCCTCGCGTCACTACTGCAGACCTGAAAGAAACTCCTCTTAAGGTACAAAATATCTTCCCATATGGAATAGTCGAGGTAAGCAATCCAACATCCAGCACTTTCAAGGTAAATGCTTCTCGACTTAAATTTTATCAAGAAAATAAAACTATGAGCACGAATGAAGATATTCAAACCTTTAAACCTCCCTGATTTTGTTACAAGGAAAGTCTAGCTTAAGACTATAAACGAGCGCTTCTCAAGAGGCAACCCGAGCACTAACCCTATTTTACTTTTGCATTTATTTTCAGTTTCTCGTCTTTCCTCTTTCCTTTCCTGAACATCTAGTTTTAAACTAACAAAAAGTACAGAATTCCAGACCACACAGTCTTACACACGGCCATGTCCGTGATCGTGTGGACCACCAGAATCCTCGTACTGACATAGCAGAGGCCGTGCGAATCAAATCCCAACTAATTTTGACGTCATGGATCCAACCACTACCCCACGGGCACCGACAAAGTGGCACGACCGTGCCCCGCGACCGTGTGAAGCTACTGACTTACCAAGCATGGGTAGAACACGCCCGTGCCTCCCAACCGTGTCAACATACTGACTTCTCAGACACGAGCGTGACTGGCTGAAACACAGGCATGGCGAAACAACACGCATGGACACATGGCCGTGCGAGGTGGCCGTGTGAATCAACACACCCTCAGACCAAGGGCGTGGGAACGTACCAGATTTGAGCCTCTATTTAAACACCAACCCCCTCCCATTTTCCTATTTTCCACCTTTTTTGTTATTTCTTCTTCTCAGATTAACCTTTCCATATTATTCTTCAAAACTCTTGAGCTACACTGAAGCCATGCCGAAGAAGCGAAAGAAGGCAAGCATAATCTTCCCGAGGGAGACCCCAACACATAAGTTCATGCCGGCTGCTTCATTCCAACAACAAGCCAAGGGTCTTTGAGACAATTTAGTTTCTATTTTTCTTTTCTCTTTTGCTTCAATTTCCTTATATTTACTTCTCTTCTACTCTATTTAGTTTAATTTATTTTAGTTTTTTAGTGTTTGGTTCAAAAGGTTGCTAGGGAACCACGCCACTTCCGCCATCGCCAGCACCTCCGCAGCCCTAGAGGTCACACCCACGTCGCGAACCATCCTACAATAAGGAATATTCGGTCCATTCTTCTTTTCTTTTATTTTTATTTTCCTTCTTAGTCTTCTTCACTTTAGCTTGCTTTTCTTTAATTATATATATTTTTTATTTTTTTATTATGTCTTAATAAACCCTAGCTCATCCTTCACAAACTTCCCAATTTCTTCATCTAGCACAGGATCGTCATCCAGACCGACCCCTCCAAACATACACACCACGAACTCTACCATCATCCAGGGACACCATCCAAAATTCAGGGAGTATTCTTTCCCCTTCTCTTTTGATTTATCCCGTAAATGTTATTATCTATCTTTGTACATTGAAGGCAATGTACATCTTAAGTGTGGGGGGTGAATATTTATTTGAAGAAAGTGCCTAACTTTTTGCATTATTCTCATATTCGACCAAACTTTTTTTCATTATTCTCAAATCCCTGAATTTAGTCTTGTTTTTAAGTAATTTCCTTATACTACTAATTAGGATGAAATTTCTGATGATTTATGGTTTTTGTTGACATGTTTTTGAGTAAGTCATTGATAATTGTGCATTGATGATTAAATTTTAAGATACTAGAGAATCAAGTATGATAAGTCTAATTTTCAGAATTAAAATTCTCACCAGGTTGTTAACCTAAAGTTAAATATTACCTTGAAATTTGAAATTTACAAGGTTGATGTCAAAAACACCCATAATTTTTGTGAGATTTTGAGCCTTATAGAGCACATATTCTTTTTCAGGCTCACCTTTTGATTATGAGTGTGTCAACTATAAACTGTTATTCTAGAACTTGCCTCAATTATACATGTTGAGACCACACCATTGATTTGATACACAGAGATGATAAAGGCACCTAGGTTTTAACCCACTCACTCCATTAAAAAGCCTACCTCCACAATTAACCCCTAGTAAACCCCATTGATCCTAACAACCCTTTTTATTAACTCACCAGCTAATATTAACCCAAAACCCCTTTGTATTTGTTATCACCATTCCTTTTGACTACCCTTATATCGAGATTTGATTTGATTAATTACCTGATTATATTATTAGTTCAATTTATCATTTATTATTAGTTTGTTCTTAAAAAAAATCAAAGCGTATTTAGTAGTAATACTATGGAAAGTGAGCTTATACAATTAAAGTCAATTTATCAAAAGAAAAAGCTCGTATTAGTTGGTTTATTACTTTTCAGTTGATGTAATTATTATTTAGGTAATTTTTAGGTGGGTAATTGTCAATTCAATCTCGGTTCTAACCTTCTAATTTCAGCCTTTATCCACACCTTTAACCCTAGCCCCGTTACAACCCTGACAAAGACCTTTTGATCTGTTTATCATCTCATTTTAAAGTGGTGGAGATTTGATTTTTAGGCAAGCCTATGGGATTAACTTTTCAGGTTCGACTTATGAGTGATCTCTTTCTAAACCTTAAACACTTAAGAGTGATTTGAGTGAATCTTTTGTGAGGATATCAATCCTTGTCGATTTTGAACTAAAGGTAATTATTTAGATACGGGGAGACACCTACATTTTTGCGATACAAATGTATGACTTATCTTGTTTAAATCTTTAGGACTCTTTGAGTTGAATTATCCATGTATAAATTATCTATGAATTATGATGAGGCATTGTTGATAAGAATTATGAATTATGGAAAGTTCGTTTTAATTGTAAGTTGAGAATTTTGCTTGAGGACAAGCAAAAGCTTAAGTGTGGGGGTATTTGATAAACCATAATAGTAACATATTTTAATCCCACATTTAGCATGTTTTCAGATGATTTATTCCTTGATTCATGTAAAAAGAAGCTCTTAATCCTTTCTTTTCATGTCTTATACCCAGGAAAGAACCCGAGGATAACTAGAACATAAAATGGGCCCAAAACAGAGTAAATGGGCCATATCACGAAATCCACATGGCCTGGCCCAAAGATCACACGGCCATGCCTTGTTGACCATCTAAAACACGATCTCACCCCTGATTTACATGGCCTTGCCTCAATTAAGAAATCCGAACAAGGCTCAAAGATTCGTCACACGGGCGTGTGACATGGCCGTGTCCCTGTCGTGGCAATGAATAATTTTAGTCGGAAAAGGATACTTAAGGATAAAGAATCGCATTCCAAGAGCCTATATATACCCCCTAGGTACCACCTTTGAGAGGGCGTCAAGCTAGGCCTAGGAGCCAAGCCGAAAAGGTCAGAGTTGTGGGAATCGCTCGAAGTTAGCCAGTTGATCCATCCCAAGAAGCCGAAATTCTACTCAAGACGGTGGATTTCTCCTTCAATTCTTTCAGGGAGTTTTAGGGATTTCTTATGTTTTGTTTTATCTTTTCTCTTGAGATGTTTTCTTTATTTGTTATGAACTAAACCCTTCAGATACCTGAAGGGGATGAAACCTAGATGAATTTTGTTATTGTTTTCTTAATTATATGATAAATACTTAGTTTGTTCTTAATTATGTGTGCTTAATCCAAATTTGATGTGCTTAGGTGGAGGAGGAATAGACCCTACTTAAGAGCAGATCTAGCATAATTAAGCGGAGTTGATTGTACGCCTAGAGACAGGGTGACGAGATTTTGCCGGATTAGGGTTAAACCTAATATGGGAGTCCATAGATCGATTTACTGCTATTCTAGAGGGTTATTAAGTGAGAAAGAGATTTCCGTTAATTAACCTAGGGTTAGTCGTTATTCGCCTCGAGAGAGGGTTTAATATACGTTAGGGAGTCTTACGGATCAAACTAAGTAAATAAATCGTATGGTTCAGGGTTAAGTAACAAGTGAAGTCTAAGTGGATTCTTCCTAAGGGTATCGTCTTAATCAACTGAGTTTTTCCAAAAGTTATTTTCCTAATTCATCCTTTTTGTCTTTGTGTCTTTAGCTTTGTAGTCAATTTTTATTAAAGCAACTTCACTTATTTTAGGCTAAATAATAAAAGGAAAGTTAGTATTAGTACTTTTAGTTCCTTTGGGTTCGATAATCTAGTCTTGCCTAAGCTATACTACTATTCGATAGGTACACTTGCCTTCAATCGTTGTTAGAGTTAGTTTCCAGGTTAGATCATTCTCTTTATAAATTTTAAAACTCGACAGACATACGATCAATAAGGCATGGCATTTATACTTGCCCCTAAATCAGCTAACACATTATCAACATTTAGTCTGCCAATTAAACAAGGAATAGTAAAACTCCCTGGATCTTTTTGCTTCCGCGGTAGTCTATTCTGTAACATTGCTGAGCATACTGCGTTTAATTCCACATATGGCTCTTCATCTAATTTGCGTTTGTTCATTAAGAGCTATTTTAAGAATTTCCTCGAATCTGGCATCTGAAAAAGAGCTCCAAGAAGAGGTAAGTTAATATGTAATTTCTTTAAAAGTTTAAGAAACTTACCAAACTATTCTTCTGTATCATCTCTTTTCATTGCTTCGGGGTAAGGTATGCGAGGTTGGTATTCTTTGATTTCTAGTTTTGGCTTTTCCTGTGCCGCCTCAACTTTACCTTCATCTACCTCGTTCATTTGTATTGGATTAGGTTCGTCTGCCCCTGTGCTATTATGAGCTGTGATGGCTTGGATTTGCTCCTTTGGGTTAATCTAAGTGTTACTCGGTAAACGTCCTTGCGGTCGTTCGGACATTAACTTTGCAAGTTGTCCGACTACTTTAGTGACTTCCCCTACTGACTTAGTAAGTTCCCCGATTTGGTTCTTGGTCTCCTCAGCTGATGTTTGTTGAATTTTAAGTGTTTTCTCGGTATCTTGGAGACGACTTTCTGTGCTTGTAATGAATTTTGTCAGCATCTCTTCGAGGTTTGGCTTTTTCTCTTGTGGATATGGCTGATTTTGGAAATTTTGAGGAGGTTGTTGTCTTTGATTTCCTTGATTTCCTTGACCTCCCCATGAAATATTTGGGTGGTTCCTCCAACCTGGATTGTAAATATTACTATAAGGATTATTATTGGATCTATAATTATTACCTATATAGTTCATCTGTTCGCTCTCTGCGTCTAGTTGGTAGGGTGGGTACTCAGGATTCGCCTCAGTTCCACTTGCGTTGTACTGCATGACTGGGTGTGCCTGCAAAGAACACAAACTATCAAGCTTTTTATTTATCATCTCTATTGGTGTTGATAGTGTGGTCACTGCATCGAGGTTGTAAACTTCGGCTGATTTTGTCGGTTTAGTCCTTGTAACTTGCCACTAATAGTTATTCAGTGACATCTCTTCAATGAACTCGTAGGCTGCTTCTGGAGTTCTATTGTTCGGAGTTCCATCGGTGGCTAAATTAATTAATTGCCTCGTTGAGGGGTTTACACCGTTATAGAAGGTTTGGACTTGTAGCCATAAGGGTAAACCGTGGTGCGGAGACCTTCTCAAGAGATCTTTGTATCTCTCCTATGCGTCGTATAATGTCTCTAAATCCATCTGCACAAAAGAGGAGATATCATTCCGTAATTTGGCCATTTTAGCCGGTGGGAAATATTTCAATAAAACTTTTTCGGTCATTTGCTCCCATGTAGAGATTGACCCTTGTGGTAACGAGTTTAACCACTGTTTGGCTTTATTCCTTAATGAAAATGGAAATAACCGAAGACGTATGGCATCATCAAAAATGCCATTTATTTTGAAGGTATCATAGAACTCTAAAAAATTAGCTATATGAGTGTTTGGGTCTTCGTCCTGTAAACCATCAAATTGAACAAATTGTTGAATCATTTGTATTGTTTTAGGCATTAATTCAAAATTGTTAGCAGCTATAGCAGGCCTAACAATACTCGATTCCGCTCCTGTTAAATGCGGTTTAGCATAATTAAACATAGTACGTGGAGCATTGTTTTCTCCCACATCATGTGGTTGTGGATTATTCTCGTCCATCCCTTCACTAGGATTGGATCTGCCTTCTTGGTCTTCCTCTGTGTAATTTAGGGCTCGCCTGATTTCTCTGCGAGTCCTACGAACGGTAGCTTCAATTTCACTGTCATATACTAGTGGTCCTTTCGGGTTCCTTCTAGTCATAAACTAGAGGTATCTGTTAGGAGAAGAAAGAAAGAAAATTTAGCAAAATTAAAATTTAACCTAAAAAAATAAAAATAAAAGTAAATTGCGAAAAATAAAAAATAATGGCTAAAATAATGAAAATAGAGCTTTCTTAATATTTTAGTTCCCCGGCAACGGCGCCAAAAACTTGATTGCTGAAATTAGAGCTTTAAAATTTATAAAACGAATGATCAAACCTGGAAACTAACTCTGACAACGATTAAAGACAAGTGTACCTATCGAACAGTAGTATAGCTTAGGCAAGACCGGATTGTCGAACCCAAAGGAACTAAAAGTTCTAATACTAACCTTCTTTTTATTATCTAGCCTAAAATAAGTGAAGTTGTTTAGACTTAACTACTACTAAGCTAAAGACGCAAAGACAAAAAGAATGAATTGGGAAATACCTTGAGGAAAAACTCAGTTGATTTAAGACGATACCCTCAAGAAGAATCCACCTAGACTTCACTTGTTATCTAACACTGAACCATACGATTTATTCACTTGACTTGATCCGTAGGACTCCCTAATGTATATTAAACCCTCTCTCGAGGCGAATAACGTCTAACCCTAGGTTAATTAACGGAAATCTCTTTCTCACTTAATAACCCCCTAGAATAGCAGTAAATCGATCTATGGATTCCCATATTAGATTTCACCCTAATCCGGAAAAATCTCGTCACCCTATCTCTAGGCGCGCGAACGACTTCGCTTTAATTATGCTAGATCTATTCTTAAGCAGGGACTTTTGCTCCTCCACCTAAGAACATCTGACTTGAGTCAATATCCCAGAAACATTAACACAAGAATTAAGCGCACATAATTAAGAAAAAATTAAATATTTATCTTATAGTTCAGAAAATAATAACAAGATTCATCTAGGTTTCACCCCCTTCAGGTATCTGAAGGGTTTAGTTCATAACAAATAAAGAAAACATCTCAGAAGAAAAGATAAAACAAAACATAAGAAATCCCTAAAACTCCCTGAAGGAATTAAAGGAGAGATCCGCCGTCTTGAGTAGAATCCCAGCTTCTAGAGATGGATCAACTGGCTATCTTCGAGTGATTCCCACAATTCTGACCTTTTCGGCTTGGCTCATTGGCCTAGCTAACCGCCCCCTTCAAGTATCTTTTAGGGGTTAATATAGGCTCTTGGAATGTGTTTCTTTGCCCCAAAGTATCCAAATCTGAATGAAATTGCTTTTTGCCACAATAGGGACACGGCCATGTCACACGCCCGTGTGACTAGTCTTTAAGCCGTGTTCGGACTTCTTTAATGAAGCACGGCCGTGTGACTCGGGGATAAGGCCGTGTTCTAGATGATCAATGTGGCACGGCCGTGTCGGCTTAAGTCCAGGCCATGTGGATTTCGTGATATGGCCCATTTACTCCATTTTGGGCCCGTTTTATGTTCTTTTCGTCCTCGGGTGCTTTCCTGGGTATAAGACATGAAAAGAAAGGATTAAGAGCACCTTTTATATCAATCAAGGCTTAAATCATCCAAAAGCATACTAAATGTGGGATTAAAATATGTTGCTTTTTCGGTTTATCACTTATCTTCTGTCTCAGAAACCAACTCAAGACCCAAAACCCGATGTTCACCCAGCTTAGTCCAACACAGTAGAGTACGACACTTAATGTGCTAAATGCTAGACTGGAAGCTATTATTGTAGAAAAACTCAGCTAGCGGCAGATAATCCTCCCAACTACCTAGAAAATCAATCACACAACTCCAAAGCATGTCCTTTAGTATCTGAATCACCCTCTTAGATTGACCGCTGGTCTAAGGATGGAACGCATTTTTGAAGTCCAACCTCGAACCCAGAGCCTCATGCAACTTCTTCTAAAATCGAGATGTGAAGCAAGGATCTCTATTAGAAATGATCGAAACAGGCACCCCATACAGCCTCACAATCTCAGAAATGTAGAGCTTCGCTAACTTCTACAGAGAATAGTCCGTCCAAACCGGAATAAAGTGAGCAGACTTGGTCAATCAATCCATGATGACCCAAACAGAATCCTTTGTAGTGGGTGTCAAGGGCAACCCACTAACGAAGTCCATCGTCACACGTTCCCATTTTCATAAGGGAATCTTAACTGGCTGCAACAAACCCGAAGGCAACTGGTGCTCAGCCTTAACTTGCTGGCACGTTAGACATCGAGCCACAAAATTCGTAACCTCACGCTTCAAACCCGACCACCAGTACAACTCACAGAGATCACAGTACATCTTATTACCATCGGGATGCATAGCATAAGGGCTACTATGCGCCTCCCTCAGAATCGACTGTCTCAAATCTGAATCATTAGGCACACAAATCCATCTTCGGAAACACAAATACATCATTATTCAACCTAAAATCCGAAGTACTGCCACTCTCAACCTGACAAAACCGCAAACCTAGAGGCTAATCCCCCATCTACTTATCTTGAATCTGATCAAACCAAGTCAGCTTAACTTGCAACTCGGCTAACAGACTCCCATCGTCAAGCAAACTAAGGCGAGCAAACATTAGTCATCGCTCTACGACTTAGAGCATCGGCCAACACATTAGCCTTACCAAGATGATACTCTATCGTGCAGTCATAATTCTTAAGCAATTCAATACATTGGCACTGCCTAAGGTTCAGGTCCTTCTGAGTGAGGAGGTACTTGAGACTCTTGTGATCGCTGTAGATGATACACCTCTCACTATACAAATAGTGCCTCCAGATTTTCAACGCAAAGACCACAGTAGCCAACTCGAGATCATGTGTCGGATAGTTCCATTCGTGTGCCTTAAGTTGACGGGATGCATAAGCCACAACCTTTCCATCTTGCATCAATACACATCCCAAATTGATGTGTGATGCATCACTGTAGACCACAAACTCCTTACCAGATTCATGCTATATCAGAACAGGAGCCTGAGTTAGAACAAACTTGAGCTTCTCGAAGCTCAATTGTTGTGCCTCAGTCCAAACAAAAGGTACACCCTTTCACAAAAGCTTAGTCAAGGGAGCTGCAATCAGAGAGAACCCCTTGACAAACAACCGATAATATCCCGCCAAACCTAGAAAACTACGGATCTCAGATATGTTCTTAGGCTGTTTCCAATCTAGCACAACCTCTATCTTCCTTTGATCCACTTGAATCCTCTCAGCAGACACCACATGTCCCAAAAAAGTTACTTCTTGTAACCAGAACTCACACTTGTTCAACTTAGCGTAGAGCTACTTTTAATGTAGGGTCTACAGTACTACCCTAAGATGGTCATCGTGCTCATCCTCGGTCTTAGAGTATACCAGAATATCATCGATAAAGACCACAATGAACTAATCCAAATACGACTGAAAGACTCGGTTTATTAGATCCATGAATGCAGCCGGAGCATTCGTCATACTAAAAGGCATAACTAGGAACTCGTAATGTCCATAACAAGTCCTAAATGTAGTCTTATGAACATCAACTTCCTTAACCCTCAACTGATGATACCCGGAATGAAAATCTATCTTAGAGAACACCAAAGCTCCTCGAAATTGATCGAACAAGTCACTGATCCTCGGAAGTGGATACTTATTCTTCACAGTCAACTTGTTGAACTGCCGATAATTGATGCACATCCTCATAGTCCCATCCTGCTTTTTAACAAATAGAACTGGTGCACCCCATGGAGACACAGTAGGACGAATGAAACCAAGGTCCAAAAGCTCTTGCAGTTGAGCCTTAAGCTCAGTAAGTTCCTTCAGTGACATACGGTATGGGGCAATAGACACCGGAGCTGTACCCGGTAGAAGCTTAATTCCAAACTCAACTTCCCGATTTAGAGGTAAACCCGATAACTCCTTAGGAAAGACATTTGGAATGTCCCTCACTGTTTGATATCCTTAACAGAAGAACCCCCAGAATCAGAAACACTGACGTAAGCCAAGTAAGCCTCACACCCTTTTCGAACCAGTTTCTTAGCCACAAGAGCGGAGATCACATTGGACAAATAATCTCGACACTCACCAATCACAACCACCTCCAAATCATCCTCAGTCCTCAGAACGACCCTCTTAATGGCGTAGTCCAAACTGAATCGGTGCTCAACTAACCAGTCCATACCCAGAATTAGATCGAACTCCTCAAATGGAAGCTCCATCAGATTTGCAAGAAAAATAGCCCCTTGGACCACTAGCGGAATATCCCTATGGAGTTTACTAACTCGAAGAGACTGCCCCAACAGACTCAGTAGAGTAACCTTACTAAAATATAAGGAACCTATGTCTATCAGAGTAGTATAGCGTACATCAAATATAAGGAACGTACTGGTGATGACATCAAGAGCATCTCTATCCTCTCGATGTCGTGCCGCATAAACCAGTGCAAGCTGCCTCACCTTAGTCTAACCAGCACCTCTGCCTGCTGCTCTTTGCCTAAGACCCGTACCATTACCACCCCTAGCCTGCCCATGGCCTCTAGGTGGCTGCTGAACTACCCTCTGAGGCTGTACAAAACCCGGTGCCGAAGCTTTCATTTGATCAGCCCTCTGTGGACACTTCCTAATACGGTGCTCCAGATACCCACACCTCAGACAAGCCCCTATCCTCCTCAAACACTCACCCAAATGGCGCTTACCACAATCACTGCATGGCTGTAACCCAGTAGGAGCAACAAGGGCCCCTACTCTAATAGGCCCATCAAATCTAGCCTTTTTCTTAGGCCTCTGTACCGAACTTGAGGGCTTCGAATCCCTTTTGTTCTTACCCCTCTCTCGATCCCTATTTTGGCACTCCACGCGCTTAACATCCTCGGCGATCTTCTTCTTCTCCACTAGAACCGAAAACTTTTGCTCCCTCTGTGGAGCTATCAGCACCCTCAAATCATCCCTTAAGCCATCCTCATATCGGATGCACCTCTCATACTCAGTCGCCACCATGCATCGACTGTAGCAGATCAGCCTAAAAAACTTGACCTCATACTCGGCCACAGATCTATCGCCTTGCGTGAGATTCATGAACTCACACCTGTGAGCACCCACATAACTAGCTACCACATACTTTCTTTGAAAGGTAGTCTTAAAGATATCTGAACTTAGACGATCAGACTGGGTGCCCTCCTCAATTGTCGACCACCACTGATAAGCCTCATCGCGAAGCAAGGAGATTGCACCTTTCGGTTTCTGCTCAAGAGTGCAGTCTAGATCATTCATGATCCTCTCGGTGGCCTCCAACCAATATTCGGCCACATTAGGGGCGACTCTAGTGACGCCCTTAAACAACTCAACACAATTAGACCGGAGTCATTTGGTTACCGACCCTTGGCCCCCAACTCCAGAAAGGGGTCCAGCGACCCTCTCCAAAATCCTCAATATAGCTTGGGACAATGCGTTGTCCCCAGTTGAGCTACTCTGGGACTCAGTCTTAGTAGCAGACGACACTAATGTCTCACTCGTACCCAAGTTCAGCATACTACCCAAAGAGGAAGACTCAACTCGAGCCCCCTACGGTCTCTACCACGGCCTCTAGTACCACGTCAACGAGTTTCACAAGCGCTCATCGTAAATTCGAGTTTTAATCTACATTAAAAGTTTTATGCATCGGTTTTAGTATTTATTCGCAGATATTTTATACATAAATTATCAAAAGTCTAGTTTTGTTTCCAAAAGTTGCAGTCTCTAACTATACAGTTCAGTTTCAGAGAGTACTAACTACAGTATTTTCAGAGCTTTCTATTAAAATTTCAGAAATAGTTATAGGATCGGCGCCAAAGACTCGGTGTACCACATACTTCCCAATTTATCAAATATATTTGTAAACCACTTCTTCCTAAAACAAAATTTTGGAACCCAAAATTCACAACCGAGTGTTACAACTTGGCTCTGATACCACTAAATGTAACACCCCAAACCCAGCGTAGACGTTATGGCCGAATCTGGTGATGTCATAAGGAATGGGTTTAGAAAACCGTGTTGACTTGGTAGACCATCAACTTTAAAATTTACTAAAACCACAACTTAGTCAGTTTCTTTACCGAAACTTATTATAGCGAAAGTCTTAATCGTTTATTGTTTGAAAACTCAATTGTGTTTTTTGGAAAATCTTTGTTTGCATAAAAACTGTCGTTTTAATAAAACAGTTTTACCAAAGCAATCAAGTTGACGAACAATCCAAAAATAAACAGTTAAAAAAAACTAAACAGTCCAGAGAGTCCCAAAAAATTACAAACTCTCAAATAAATCTCCAAAATTTGAAATAAATCATAAATGCTAAGTTTAACAGTTATATGGTTGAGTGGTCACCACTGAGTCTCTACTACGCTGATCCGCCTAAGACTATGAATTACCTGACAGAACAGACAAATGGATGTGAGTTTATGTAAACTCTGTGTGTATCCTAGCGGAATTAAGCATGCAATCATACATGAACATATACTTGGTTAGAAACAGATACAGATCAGATAACAGATTCAGAAACAGATATGCAAAAATCCTACCCCCATCCTCTACACACCAACTCCGACCATCCTATCACACCATGTAGGGTTAAGAACACCCACCCATCCCTACACACCACATCGTGCCATTAAGGCACATATCAGATCGTATGCAGCCAAGCTGCCATAATAAAGGCGATCAACGCCGAACAGAATACTTCCTTCTCATATACATATCCCACCCTAAAATAGATATAGAGAACGTATATAGAATTAACAGAGTAAACATGCTTAACATGCTTATATTTTCAGTTATCAGATATACATCTAGCCTAATGATCAGGCATGCAAAAGAGAATCATACTCAAAACAGTGTTTCAATCTAACGGATCACATAGTTTAAGGATTTAGTTAACCCTTACCGACCTTACGGTAGGCCCACAATCGAACGGAACGACCCATACAACCCTAGGGAAAATTTTAGAATAATGGGCCTACATGCCCGTGTGGCCCACACGGCCTGGCCCAAAATACACACGCAAGTGTGACGTGTCCTTGTGGGCCCACACACCCAACTTGGCCTGGCCCGTGTGACCCATACAGCCACACTCGAGCCACCATACGGTCGTATCTTACGGACGGCTATATCTAAGTCGATCAAACGGTCGTGTCTCACACACGACCATCAACACAGGCAACCACAGGCTCGTGTGGCGTCGACAGTATGGTTTTTTGGCTTCTGCTGAAGCCTCATTTTCTGCATTTCGGGTACACACCTGGTATCGTTTCGACACTACAACAACCACAAACCCTCTAGAACCTAAAGATCAACATACCAGCACTCAAAATTAAACTTATCACATGATTAAATCGTAGCTACAAAGCCAACAACAATTTTCAAGACAAGAGTTCCTCACTTACCCTAACACCTCGAACGATATTTGACTACGATTTCACAAGATGCGAGTCACAATCTTCTTGATGTACTGTTGCCAAAACACAGATTCCACATCAACGAGAATTCGAAAACACCAAAAATATTAAACGAGAAACTTCGTACTCGGCAAAACAACTATCTCCACTTACCAGAAGAATAAACACCACGATTCAAAAATCCGCAACAAGGAGGCACAATTTTGTTATAATGAGGAAGGAAAAGGGAAAAAGGTTTGTAGAAAAGAAAATTAGAAACAACAGTGGAAGAGAAGGAACGCCAGATTTCCAGGAGAGATTTTTGAAAAATAAGTTTTAATCAAATCCCACCACATCCACAATCAACCACCCACTACTCAAAATTCTAATATAACTGGAACTCTATCACAGAGCCGAGCAAAAGAAATAATACCCTCGATCGCGCAAGGATTCAAACACAAGACCTCCAACACAACAACCCCCTTACCATTCGAACCAGCAGGCTCATTCTGATATGAATTTACATGCAATTTAATAAAAGCCCACTAAACGAGGATAAGGCTTAGATCAGAAAAATAACAAAAATTTAATAGAAGTGGGGTTTGAACCCAAGACCTCTCACACCTAACCCGAACACATAAACACTAAAACAAATACATATTTGTGTCAAATTTTACAGAAGTAGAAATAAATTAGTTGGGGCGTTACAAATCTATAATCTTATGGTTCTATAAATTTGAGATATTGTGAAATTTAGAAATTCACTTTAGAAGTTATGAATCAAAGATCTCGTGAATAAGGAAATAACAATATTAATGCTACTTGATCCATTTAGGTGATGCTGATGGTTTTAACCATAATCACAAATTGACTAACCATGATAAAAGGTGTAAATTGTGTAATGTTATAGTCAAACTATGTAATTGATGGTCCTCTAATATGACTATGTACTAAAATATTTGAAACACCCTCGGTTTGTTGAGAAATATTTGAGTATGCATGCATGATAAGTTATAAAGTTCATTTATTAGCTATTAAAAGAAGATATGAAATATAAAAAATATGTTGTCTTATTTCATCAAGGGATATGGGGCCTTTCTATAACAACTTGGTGAAAAAGACATAATGTATGGTTTCATATATTTGGTGATTGTGAAATTAATTTCTTGGGTATCAAGAAATAAAGTAGCCATATATGAAATCGTCATGATAATAACAATAAAGTGATCATTGTGAATTGATAATCATACAAAAGATATCCTTGATAGCATTATTTTGTGAAAGAATTAATAAATAAATATAGTGAGGATGTTGGTCTCATAAATTTTCAAGACACATGTAACACCTTATACCCGACCTGAATTATTGGATCCAGATATCGGATTTTACAAACTTAAATACTTAGCAAAATTTTTTCAAAAGGTGTAAAACCATTTTAAAACATACTTCTTATTTCCTTATAATCTGTTCTTAAAACAAAATATTAAGGAAAAAGAATGTTTAATAAATATATCAGATTTTTAAAAGCAACGTACAACGTTTCAACTTAAAACTTTGTCAAATATAGACTTCTCATGGTGTAGAGTACTAAGCACCATGTTCCTATGGTGTCCTCTGTATGCATAATATCACAACTCGAACTGCCACCCTAGTGCATTCCTGGCTTGGTCCCTCCTGGCATACCAACTTTTTAATCAGAACCTGCATCACGAACAAGTACTTATAAGTTCAAACGAACTTAGTGAATTTTAATCCAGGTTACCTTTGAACGTTTATTGTTGAATTCCTCAACTTAAAGATTTTGGATTTCTTTTCAACCTCAACTTGAAGATTTTGGATTTCTTTTCAATCTTTGGTGGATACTTTTCTAATACCGGGCGCTTACGCATATGCCAATTTACTCATTAGGTAGATCATAGATTTCACCACTCAATGCGAATCACATTTCCTCTTCAGAAAACAGATGCATTACTTTAGAAAGAATCTACCTTCGACAGATTCTCACACAGACAGATGTTGAACATTTCATCTAAGATGGTGTACTTACAAATACTATCATTGTTGAACACTTATACTAACTGGTCTTTTAAAAACAACTTCATATGAATCCTAGCTCTGGAGGATTCTCAATATTGAATTTGGCAACTATCAGGATACCAGTTAGATGATATCTTAAATAAACCCAGACCACAACTTATTCTGATAGACGAAACATTCTAAGTTATCCTTTAAAATCATGGACAACCATGTTACATATCACGAGAATGCTCAAGTTTGGCGGACAACTTAGACTCCATATAACCTCTATTCATAGCATGAAAATACTCTAATTTGGAGGATGCCAAAGAATTTAGATAACTTCCATACATAGCGTAGACAAACTCAGGTCTAGCAAACACTTAGACCATTCATAGTTACGAATAGGTTAAGGTCTCTGTACTGACGAGCTACTATGGCAGATTACTATTCAAAAACATTATTGAGAACTCTTTCAAGAAATACCCCTAGGGTAAATAAAAATTTTGCCACGAATGGGGTTAGCAAGATTTTTCCTTAAAGGCGTTGCAGAATACACCACAAAGATTAACATTATTGTATTGATTTTCTAGAAAGTGCCATGGTTATGGTCTTTTCATAGATTTATTTTGTGATTTTCCAGTCCAATTAGCATTATAGCTACCCCGCTACACAATAAATCTTCATTTTCACAGTGATTTGCCTGTCCGGTTTGCAATGTACGTGCCCTACCGAAGGCAACACAAACGGATCTCTTTCTTATAGTTTTACATATCTCAGAATTGTTAGGCATTTATCATTTATCATTGAACACACTTACTTAGATTTCATTCATATTCCTGACAGATTCATACTTTACAATACCTAATTTCACATGCATACACACCACCCATCATTTTATTCATGCAACACATCATACCTCATTTGTGAACATGCCTAACTTTATTATAGTTCACACACATACACTCATCAGTTATCTGAGAAGACATCAATTTATGAACAACCATTGTAAATTAACATGCATGAGTCAGGTTAAAGACTCACTTAAAACTCACCTTTACCTCAGCCCAGAGTTCTTGTTCTAATAGTCCTACCAGAACCAGTAGCAACAACTATCTAAAAGATCATGGAAGTTCCATTAAAACTCTATTTACCAAAAATTTACCAACATATCAATTTCATGCGACCCCCATGCAGGGCCTCCTACTCATTCTCCACTGTTATTATGCCTTATAACATCCTTATTCTTCATAAATCTCAACATGTAGAATTGTAGAGCTTGCTAGGAGATTAAACATCCACTGATTAAACCAAACATCTAGTCCTAGTAAAGAAGAAGAGATTGCTTAGGTTTAATAAGAAGAACTAGAACGTAGAGTAGAAGGAAAGAAAGACCATTTGAAATGTTCCCTTCTTACTATGTATACTAAGTTTCCCTTTTAGTGGATCTTGACAAGTGTCAAATGCTTATTGAAATTGTCACTTAAATTCCCTACCAAAACTAGGAATATAAAAAGAAAATTCAGATGCAACTACTATTTGACTAGTCAAGTCCATTTAGTTGACTCTTATCCAATCTCATTGTAGGACTTACTTGCACAGTTTTTGAGTAAACCGAGCTAGCATACCCCTGGAGGTAACTGGTATGTGGCGTGGTCTTAAGTGTACTTTATTCCCCTACATCTTTCTCGTATACTTAGTAGGCGCTTCATGCTTAGCCAAATTTTGAGGTGTACTCTTTCTTCAATTGAAGAATACCCCGATATAAAATACTTAGATACTTCCACGGGTGGATACTTTATGCGCCAAACTTTAGTATGCCAGAATTATGTAAAATGGCAGACTATGCTACCATAGTGTGCCAAAACAGGTAACATGAATGCCTACTTGCCCTTTTTCTTGAATCCACCAATGTTAGGGCGTGACTACACAAATCAATATAAAGTTTCACCATGTGATATAGAAAATGAACATATGTGTGTTGGAAATTTGAAAATTTATGGATGATGCACAATCGTAAAATATTTAAGTGACCTATGCTGGAAACTGAACTCAGCGTTTGGTAAAATGACACATCTTGTGTTCAATTAGATAATTAACATCATCGGTACTTGGTTGCTAGTAGTATAACATAATATATAATATATCATCCTAAGGTAAAAAGTGTTAGGTATCTATGTTGATAAGGAAAGGATGAGAGTATTATACTCCTAATAGACCCATAACATAAATATGTTAGAGTGTTATAATTACAGGAATACTTTTGATAGGATCTACCAATGTGAGTGGAAGTGTGGTCGCTTCGGAGTTTAAAGGGTTGGATTTGACAACACTCAAGTAAAGATTTTACAAACACATTGCCATAAGAGGGTCATTGGATACTGTGCACTAACTGGTGTTGAAATACTTGTGTGATATGTGTTCAGTTAATGAAATGGAATAGCTGGTTCAAAGCTTAGTCTACCATGTAACTTTGATTAACTTTAACATGTTTTCACTGGTTGAAGGTTCAATTATAAGACACCTTAATATATGCAATTGATTTCCAAGATTATCAAAAGTATAGAATATTTTGAAAATGGATGGATATTGTTAGATCATTTTCAATATATATAGTGTTCCAATAGTTGTAAATGAAAAGTTGTAAGTAACCAAAAGTTGTCACTATTCATAGTGATAAGTTATGCTTCTTGTTACTAAAAGTTATGCCATTTGATTATTAATAAAGAGTCATAATTATTCAAGTAGATATTTTTTGAATAATAATGTTTATTGCTAAAAGATATGACTATCCATTTGAATAGTTATGTCTATACAAAGAGACATGAGAAATCCTATAAATAGGAGTCAAAATTCATTATTTGGTACACCAGAAACAAATAAAAAACTTCTTTATATTCTCCTTTATCTTTTAATATTCTTATATTATTCTATAAGGAATTAATTCAAAAGTTCTCTATGAAAATTAATATTCTTGTTATGCCCTGCTCAATGCTAAGTGGTCTGTTTACGTCCATGCAAAATGTCGATAGTCGTGCTTCATTGTATCCTTGAGGTTCATTTGCTAGTAACTCTTTTGCACACTAAAATATAGGTTTAGGTGAGTAGAACCTTAAAGAAAATGGCATTGATGTATGCCTTGAAGTCTTCGTAAATTTTTCAAAAGTTCATTTTTATGCCTACATACCAACAATGTCTTCATAGCTTGCAAATGAAGTGCAAGGTCCATGGATTTCTTCAGGAGACTTCAATTTTGTTCTTTGCAATGATGAAACAAAGAGGGGTGGCTTTAACTTTACATGGGTGCCATTGGTTTTAGGAATTCATGTTTGATTGCAACTTTTGTGATACGAGGTTTTTAGGCCCCAAATTTACTTAGAACAAGGGTAATAGTTTTGAAAGATTGGGTAGAGTTATTTGTAATCAAGAACGAGATGATGTTTTCCCATTGTCTAAAGTTTACCATCTTGAAAGTCTTAAATCTGATCATCATCTAATTCTGATTACTGTGAGTGAGAATAATGCTCCAAAGGGTTATAGGCCCTTTTGATTTTGTTTAGCTTGGCTATTGTGGAGCAGTCTTGGAAAGATTATTGGTCAATGACCAAAATTGTTGAATAGTTCACTAGGTATGGAAACCTTTTCAAAATATAAGTAGTGTTCTAATAGTTGCAAATGAAAAGTTGCAGGTAACTAAAAGTTGTAACTTTTGGTTAAGAGTTGTCACTTTTCATAGTGATAAGTAATGTATCTTGAATACCAAAAGTTATGTCACTTGGTTTGTAATAGCCCGCTTGACGAAGACTATATCGAGTCACTTTTTGGCGTTTATGTCATTTACACTAAAGGTAGAAAATGAGTAAGTTAGTGAAATATCTGTCTTTTGACTAGGTGGCATATTCTGTGGGTTCGTCATTTATCAGACTCTAGGATTTGGCAAACTCTGAGTGTTGGAGGACTTCTCTGTTAAGTAATACGCCAACCTAAGATGTTTTGGGTGAACTTGTTAGTTCGTAGCCTGACAGATTCGTTTATGTGTTTTAACGTGAATACAATGGCTCAGTAAGTATTGTTGGAGTTTAGTTGAGACTTATTTAGAACTGAACTAGGGTACTGTAGATGATTAGAATTTAAAATCTAGTTAGACCTAGTTAGAATTGAACCAATAAACTGTGTCACCGTTGCCTAAGTATATAAGGGTATTGATTGTGTGCATGTATTACTTTTACATCTTCTTTCCTGAATTATCCTCTGAGTTTCTGAAAAACCTGAAGGTAGAAAGCTTCAAATGAAGAAGGTTATCAGTAATTAGTCAAAACCATTGCTAGTACCAGCTTACCGGTAATTTCTGCTAAACTGTAGGTCATTATTAAAGGAATTTACTTATTTGTAATTGTGCATGCATGAGTTTTTTAAATTGGTTGTAAGGAGGGAAAGTTCATTATTCTAGGTTGCATGCTACTGATTCATGCATGCATGTAAAATTTTAGTAGTTTAATGATCTGATTTTTATATTTGTTTCTCATCTAGCTCAAGAAGCTAGAGAATATTCGGGTAATAAAAGCAAAGGACCTGCAGAGTAGATTCTTATTTTGGAATTTCTGGTGAGTTCATTCTTACTCCTTTGTATTGTAAACTTCCTAAGTAATATAAACAGTGTAAGGTAAGTATTCTTACTCCCAATAGGTTAAGCTGTGGTGTCTGGTTATACTTTGTGTATCAATCGGCATTGTTCTGCGTGAGTATGGTCAGTTCTGATGTAAATACCTTGTTTGTTGCATGAGCCTAGTGTCGATTATATGTGATACGTAATATGTTATATATGAGAAGGAGATCTAATTGTGATGCCTTCGGCAGGAAAATTATATGGCAAACTAGATAGGCAAATCACGAAAACATGGGTTCAGCTTAGCAAAATTGACATGATGAGTTAGGGTGGTATATGTTTACAAATATGGCTGATTGATATGATTCTAAAGTTCTGGGTGAGGTTGGTATCTGAATGATATGATTCTAAAGTTCTGGATTCGTGGCTGGCACAAGGATAGGTCATTCGCAAACGTACACGATCGTAGAAATTCATGGCTAAGTTAGTGGGTAGTGACCACCCACGTGTTGCATCTATGTTGGCGAAATTGGTTCGTCTAAGTAATGTGTACACCATTTGGCATATCGTGTTAGAATCTCATGGTTTCACACAGAGGTCCGATACTATTTATGAGTGTTAATGCTTGTTTACCAGTGGTATCCTTGTATATTGTTTGTGAATTTCTTTTTGCATGGAACTCTAGTTTGAACTTAAGTTGTTATCTTTTCCTTCTCAGGCATGTAGATAGTAAAAATAGAGTCTGTAGAAGGGGACTACGCCAGAATTACTATTGATAGTGATCCACTTGACTAATTCTATATCATGCATGACCATTTTGGTAGGTGGCGTGTAGATCTGTTTTGTAACCAACTGTTGTAATAATTTACATCTTTCACCAAACCACTACTTAAATGATATTATGGTTTATGAAATCATATTTTAGTCTTATATGTCATACTGATTTAAATAATATTTAATTGCCAGTGATGCACTTGAAACTTTTATATGGGAAATAACTCACCTTGTGTTTTATATAACCCTGTCAACTTTTATAAGGCTTCTGCTAGATGTTTGTTTGAACTATGTTTTATTTTACTTGGCGTAGTATTGACTTGGATGTTTTGTCATTATTATATTGAGATTATCGCTAATTTGGGGTACATGTCGAGACCTCAAAGGAATAAAAGTTTCAAGTGTCTTTGTCAAGCTCAAATGGATTTAAGTTATGACATAACATACCCAAATTCAGTTGTCGGGTCAGGTGTGGGTGTTACAAGTTTTGGTGTCAGAGCCTAAGCTGAGCCAATTCCTAGAAAACCGAATGCTAAGTTGTAACAACCCATTTTTAGTCAAATCAGAAAAGTGATTTTGGGACCACAAATCTGAAGTCAAAATAATAATTTTATTATTATTTTAATGCCTACAGAATAACAGTATGATTGTGTGAAATTTTCGTTAAGAAATTTTATCGTTTGAATGCTTAATTTGATGTAAAGGACTAAATCGCTTAAAGTGTAAAAGTGGAGTTCTATTAGTTAAAGTTGTTTAATAGCTATGAAATATTAAAGTGGAGGTCCTTATGTGATAAATAACCCATTAGAATGATAGTGGATGATAATGGCTTGGTTTGTTGAAATTTGGTTGAAATTAAAAGGTTAATTAAGTAAATATGTTATTATGCATAAAATAAATAAAACCAAATTAAAAGTTATCATCTTTTAATGTTCTTCAACCAAAAATTGAAGGGAGAAAAGCCATTGTTAGGGTTTTCATTTGGCCAAGCTCCTCTTGCTCATTTTAGTTACGATTTGTTTCCCGTTTTAAATGATTTCTATATTTTTGAGATCGTTGCAACTTAATCTAGCTAGCCTAGGGGCTAATTTGAAAAAAATGTTAAAGGTTTAGGGTTTTTCCATTAATGAATGTTGGTGTATTTTGATGTTTAATGATAGAAAATGTATGCTTGTTGTTAGATAAACAATATTTGTAAAGTGATTTTGACAAAATTGTCATTTAGGGATTAAATTGAGAAATGTTGAAATTTTGTGGTTAAAATGTGAAATAAATGAAAAATATGGTATGCTAGGGACTTAATTGAAATTCGGCTAGCATGGGTATAGGTTGAATTAAATGAAATTGAATTTTTATGAGAAAATGACTAAATTGTAAAAATATTGAAATATTAAGGGCAAAAGTGTAAAGCTACCTTAATGTGTATTTTGGACTAAATTTTCTAGAGTGATGATTAAATAAGTTAATTTTGATTACATATAGATCAAGAAAAGCAAAATTCAGATTTAGATAGGGGGAAAAACAAAGTATCGGATTAATCGACTTATTTCACCATTTTTGCATTCGAGGTAAGTTCGTATGTAATAAGCATTGTTATTTTGGTATTTTAAATGCTTTGATATTGCATAATTTATGACTGTGACCTTACGGACATATTTAACGATGATTTGACAAATGTGAAATCCCGGTTGAACCTTAGTAATAGATTTGGATACTAATGACATGTCATTAGGGGTTATGTGATTGGGTACTGGTCCGTATGTTCTACCGGTGGCTGAGTTATCAGGCATGTGTTGCAGATTCTCGTCAGCTTGTGTGAGCAAACCTGTTGATAGCTCGAGAGTGAGCATTATATGTGATAAGAGATTGAAATAGCTTCAGCTATATATGTGGCACTTAGTGTGCGAGATTCCCAAGTATCCGATAGTATTCCGAATGGTTCAACGGGTATATCGAAGTCATGGATGAGTATGAGGCTAATAAGAGATGGTACAATTATGTACATGAACCGTATAAACTTTGAATCGAAGAAACTTGTGAATTTTACATCTAATCTTATGATTGAATATGTGGAAGGTTTGTTAGCTAATATGAATTATGTGCTGATATATTCAATAATTGGAATTGTGTATTTATGATTAATTGAGTTTATTGTTATACGAACTTACTAGGCTTTATAGCTTACTTTGTTTATTTTTTCGTGTTTTATAGTGAAATTAAAGCTAGCTCAGATTCGGGAATCATCGGAGATCTCATCACACTTTCAAGCTATCACTTTGGTACTTTTGAATCTATGTTTATGGTTATATGGCATGTATAGGAGTTTGGTCATTTTGATATATTTTGGTAATGGATTTAACTATTGGAGTTGGCTTGTAAATGGTGATGGATGCGTTATGATTTTAGCCATGTCATTTGGCATATTTTGGCATATTTTGCTTATATATATATGTATGTATGTGTGTATTTGGTCTTATAATGTGTGGTTGATCATTGATAGAAGATGTTGTTATAAATAGGTATTATGAATGTCAAATGGTTGAGTTTTTGAATATTGAGTTGCTAGTGAATCTAGCCAAAAATAATGTCTATTTGAAAGTGGTTATAAAAATGATTTGAGATTATGAGTTTTGGTATGAAATTGAATGACACATTGTGGTATTTGTGTACCTTGTCTTGTTGGTATTGTTATGGCATGAATTATGTTTATTTAAGATTGGATGAATGCCTATTTATGCCATGTTTTGGTGTCATTTGGTTTAATGTAGATGTATACAAATTTGGGTGGCAAGATGGCTTGGTAAATAGCCTATTTTTGTCCACACTGGCAGAGGCACTGGTGTGTGTCTCAGCCGTGTGCGACACACGTTAAGGTTACATAGCCATGTGTCCACTGGTGTTAAACTAGAATTCAAGTCAATATGCTCCACACGGCCCGACACATGGGCTTATGA
This sequence comes from Gossypium australe, assembly GCA_005393395.2. NCBI lineage: Eukaryota > Viridiplantae > Streptophyta > Magnoliopsida > Malvales > Malvaceae > Gossypium > Gossypium australe. The sequence continues at coordinate 134,323,644 of CM016616.1, read as the reverse complement.
CTTGGCCGTGTGGCATAAGCCAGTATATCCTGCAGGTTTGGCATGGCCTAGCACATGGCCTGGCATACGAGCGTGTAAGGCCATTTCGAAGCGCACACGGGCTGGTCACACGGGCGTGTGGTTGGCCGTGTGACCCAAGTCAATGAGTTACACAGGGTCAGACACAGGCTAGGACACGAACATGTGATCCCATTTCGAATGTCCACACGGTCTGTGACACAGGTGTGTCTCACACGGCCGGGCCACACGGGCGTGTGTTCCCTGTATTTTTTAAAATTTTCTAAGTGTTCCAAAAATTTCTTGAGTTATTGGTTTAGTCCCGAACCACTCCTAATGCATGATTTGGGCTTCGTAGGCTCGTATTAGGGACACTGTGATTAATTATGAATGAATTGTAGTTGAAATTGATATTTGTATAGGAAATGTATGTTCGTTTATGTTATAAGTCTGGTAATGCTCCGTAACCTTATTCCGGCAATGAATACGGGTGATGTGTGTTACATAAGTTACTCCCTACCATACAAGATATATTTCTAGATTAGTCTATGCAGTTTTAAAAATTAACTTCAGTTGTGTTGTAGCTACTAAAGAATATGTTTGAAAGTTTGAGAAAAGCAACGAGTGAAGAATTTGAGAGCCATGTAGATCAGGCACAGGGACAGGCTCTTGCACTTGATCAGGGCATAGTCAGAAGTGCTTTCTGAAATGCCTTTGTCAAGATAATGGTCAATTGTTTGACCAATTTATGGGATCTGGAGTAGCCCAAGTACCTCCTCCTCAACAACCTGAGCCTGAAATGGTATAGCTAGTACCTCTTGCACCTCCAATACCAGTTGCAACCCAATTTAAGGGTGATTATGTGAGAAACTAAAAAGAGTAGCCAAGAAATTTATGGGGAATAAGGGTGATGGCCCCACGATAGTAGAGCATTGGTTATCACTCGTTTTCAGGGTAATTAATGAGTTAAAGTGCACACTGGTAGACATTCTCTTGTGTGTAATCTCCTTGCTAGAAGGGGAGGTGTAACACCCCAACCCGGCCTAGACGTTATGACCGGGTCTAGCGTGCCACATAAGGTGTTATTTGCAAACTTTGTGTATGTTGGAAAACTCTTCCACAGATTAAAAACTTTCTATCATTCACAAATCTTGAATTTTCGTTGCTGGTTAACAAAACTAGTTTTACTCGAAATCGCTTCTTTTCATAGTATTATTATATATCTATTATTTTGTTTTTAAAACCTTTTTAGTTACAGAAGTTTGATTTAAACAGTTGCGGAAACGTGATATTTTAAAAGCAGTAGTTATTGTTTTAAAACTCGTGTGTAATAAATCAGCAATTTGTAAGGAAATACCAAATAAAAGTTAAAACAAATCCAATGGCCTTATTACAAAAATTATTAACCCAGAAATTTTAAGTAAAGTAAATTAAAATAAAGTAACTAGATTAACCCAAGAACATACGGGACGCGTGTGGCCACCTCCCAGTCCCTCGCAGCTCCAAATCCTCTAAGGATGGGGATTACATGCATAGTTAAAGAGAAAGGGTGAGTTACGAGAACTCAGTGTGTAATCCCCTTATTACACCCACAGTTTGGGCCCAAGCCCATACAATATCAATCTAGGCCTAAGCCCTATTCAGTAATGGTCTGGGCCGAAGCCCTATGATATGCAAAACAAACATGTACCCAACCCAGTCCAACCAACACACCACCCGTACCAACCAACACACCTGTGGGGACCAAGTCAACCTACGAAACCAGCACACCAATAATGCAGACTAGCTGCTAATAACAGTATACGTGGCTGAGCCACTGAATCGATATAACGTGGCAAAAGCCACTAAATTAGTATAACGTGGCAGAGCCACCAGTACAGTGCTACCTCCAAATCCATAACCCAACCTATGCAATATGCCATGTCATAATTAAATCATGTAAACAGTGCATCATCATAGACATCAATCAACTAGTTACTACTCATACATCAATGATCCTACCACTAAGGGTAAAACGATCATTTGGGGGTAAAACTGTAATTTTGCCCCTCGGGGTATTTCGGTAATTTACCCATCAAGGGTATTTCAGTAATTCACCCACTAAGGGTATTCCAGTAATTTACCCACTAAAGGTATTTTAGTAATTTACCCACTAAGGGTATTTCGGTAATTTTACACCTATTATGGCCTTTTTAAGGGCCTAATGTCGCCTCGAGGGACTCGGTTTCTAATTCCGGTCAAAACAGTGTTATTGGGCCTAAACCAATTCGGCCCAAACAGGCGCACACGTTCGGGTGGCCCATTTAGCTCATTTTCAGTCTCGGTTCTGCGGACTTCGCAGTCGCATCAATTAACTTACACTTTTCATCGTTTTTGCTCATATGGGCCCGTTAACCCGTTGGGCCCATTTTGCCCGCTTCGACTTAACAAGGCCCATTATGGCCTCAGTTCCATGAGAGCGTTCGTGACACTCCCAACGGTCTATCGCCATCACTAGTGGCTCAGTTTATCCCTACGAGTGCTTGCACGCTCGAGTGATCTCAGTTGTCGGTATTCTAGCTTTTCGGTATTTCTGCTTTTAGCCGATTCATAGATCACAACAATAGCAGATTAAACAGAGGTGTGAGATTACACACATTGATTACGAATGTGATTTGAAAACTTCCAAGGCACGTATGAAACAGTTGATCAACAGTAAGTCTCTACGTCAGGTAAATCAAAATACGGATGTACTTAACTAAAACAAGCCTTTCTTACCACGTGATACGATCTCCCTCAGCGCAACAGTAAACGACCCTACTCCGAGGCTAAAGAAAACGAGTTCCTAGCATTAATCGATAAAAAGAACACGCTAGAACCGCTATTCTAAGGTAACTAAAGAAACAGCCTTTCGGCCCTCAAAGAACCCAATCTAGCACGAGAGAAAAGAAAATAGTAGCCCTTCTTTCGGTTATAGACACACTTACCAACCAACGAATGACAACAAATGAAAGTTGTCCCACAATAAGATTCGGCCCCAACCACCAAGATCAAAAGGATTCAGAATGTAGAGGTAAGTACATTCAGCTTACAAACCGACACTTCAAGAAGAAAAGTATTTGGTCTAGGGAGAAATTAAAAAGGTAAAAGTGTGGTTACGGCTTAGGGTAAAGAAGAGAAACAAACGATTGGAAGAAAAGAGATGAGGAGAAAGGACGAAGAAGATGAAAGTAAGGCTTATTAATTCGGGACTAAACCGGAAAATGAGGGAGGAAGAAGATGAAATAAAATGAAATGAAAATAATGTGAATTCGACAGAGGTCATAGGAAAGAAAGAAGCAACAACAGAAAATAAGAAGAAACGGCCTGGAATGTCATAAAGTACCAAAATGCAAACACTTCCCTAAGAAAAAAATTCAGAGAAAATTCGGCACTTCTCCTAACACAAACCGAAAATGCACATCCAAAAGACCTCTCTTGGCCAAAATTGCCTATCACCACTTCCCCACATTCGGCCAACACCTACACACTCATCTATCCCTTGATTCTCTCCACTCTTTCCTCCTAATTTTGCTCTCCTTCATCCATTTGAAACATTTGACCAAGTTTCCAACTCCCCTTGAAGAGTTCAATCTGAACTCTGCTTCCTCCCTTCTTAAGTCATAAAATAAAAGCTTCCATTTGCAGCTTGTGGGATTCTGAAACACCCCAAACCCGGCCCACGAGCCACGACCGGATCTGGCATGCTCCTTGAGTAAAACATTTCAAAAGTTTGTTTGTCAATTCGGAAAATTTGGGTAGTTTTGAAGAAAAATCGATTTGTGTTGTGATTAAATTGAAAACGGTGTCATTTTTGAAGTCTATATTTTATGAAAACGTTATTTTCATACTTCAAAACTATAAGTTAAAAGAAATGCCAGATTTTAGAGCGTAGCATTAAGTTGAAAATCGTTGGGGTTTAGGTGTCAACACATTTGAAATTATTCTAAAGAAAAGTTGTTTAACCTTTGGTTTAATATTAATCGTATCATAACAAAACTAAAGCGCATGCATAAAACAGTTTAACAGTAATGGCCTTATTACAACAATAGCAAAACCCGAAATAAATCCAAAACTTAATATAGAAACCCAAAATAAAATAAATACTGAGCTGAGCATGGCCACCACTAAGTCCCTGCCGACCCGGTCCAATTACTGAGTGTCACCTGCAAAATGTTAGCCCACGGGGGGTGAGTCAACAGACTCAGTGTATAACAACCAACACAAACTCCCAAACGATTTAGGCATATCAAATCATATATAACGATTATAAGCAATGATGCAATCCCAAACCCACCTAAATAACCATCCTCTACACATCACCCGTACCTGCCAATCACACCGTGGGGATTACTACATCGACCCTTCATCCGCTACACACCATCGAAGGCAGTCGCTGCAGTCAACTGCACATCGCCCTTATAATCGTGGCATAGCCACCAGATAATGTGACAGAGTCACCAGATAATAATATGTGACATTAGTCACCAGATTCAGATTATGTGACATGAGTCACCAGATAATGTGGTAAAAACCACCAGAACACTTCCCCTTTATCATTATCACCCATATGCCCATGCGTCATACAAACATGCAGAAATCATGCAATATACCTTACCCCAAATTCATAACAAATTCTCTCATGTGTCTTATCAAATGTTAAACAACATTATTCACAGAGTATTAAAGGTTAACGTACCTGAACACACCGTACCATCGAATGGTACCCTTAGCCACATTTTCATATTTCCATTAACACATGTATAATATTAATACCATTAATCTATTGGGAATTAGTGTTAGGGCTACACACCTGATAACCGTGAGTACAATACTATTGATATCGACACTCTCGTTAGCAGGGATAACAGTGAACTGCTTATCCCTTTCCGGCGCTGGCCCACACCCCGGTGGCCAATCCCGAACGGCAGAAACCGAACGTTTCTTGAACTTAGGGGTAGGCACTACCCCTTTCTCCCTTCCACTGGTATTCGCATCCATCGAATCAACACTTAATCAGGAAACACGGTCAACTACATATGAGATCTTAAATGAATAAAATCTACAACTTAACACTTACCGAAATGGATCAGAATCCTGAAACTCCTTTTTTACCACTATCGATCTGCCCCTAAAAGGTAATAATTAGAATCGGCTTTTCTTAAAACAATATGGCCTATGGCCGAATACTACACATGGCTCACCTTGGATCTCGAAATCCCAAAAGTTCTCCCCTTGCAAACGGCTACAAACAAATCCCGAAATCCCTCTTCAAAGTTTCGGCCAAAAAAGTTATAGGAGGGATTAGAGTCTTGATTTTCGACAGTCAGAGAAAGAAAAGAACAAGAAATCAACCAAGAGAGATCCTTACCAAAACAAAAATAATGACCAAACACAAATGGTCAATAACCTTCAAGAAATCGGCACAAAAAAAAACTTGAGGTAGAGAAATCGGTTCAGATGAGAAAGATGATAGGCTCTTGGTCTAATGAATAAATCGGCAGGGGTGGAGATACAATCGGTTTTAGCCACAATATAGAAGATTCGGCTTCTAAAAGTGAGTAGCAAAGGGGAGAAAAGAAAAAGAACAAGGTATTCACAATTTCGGCTTTAGTCTATAGAAGAGGAAAGGCAAAGAAAACAAGTTGAATGAGAGAACCAATTTTCGGCAGAAAGAAAACTAAAGAAGGAAAAGAATGCCAAAAGATGATCACTCCCCTTTTCACCACTCAATTTCGGCACACACACCCCACTACTACTCAAAAACCGAAAATGCCACCCTCAATGCCCCACATTCGGCCAACACCTCTTTCCTCACCCAAATCCCTTCTTTTTCTCCTACTTTTCCTCCCCCACACTCATTCAAAATATCTTGAATGAGTCAACCCTTATCCTCTCCCTTAGCCGAATTTTAAAAGAATAAGACCAAGTCTCATCCTCATCCATTTGAAGTCCTTGTGCTGTCCACCTCTGCTCCTCCTTGCAGCAAAATAAAAACTCCCATTTGCTTCCCTTGCTGCTCGAACCTAGGCCCTGCACACTGCTTGTGGCATCACTTCTTTAAGGCTCTAAGTGGCGCCTCCTTGCCACTTTACCAAGCCAATTCTTATGTCCAAATTCCCCTACAAAATTTCTTAAGGCCTCACTTGCCTAGCTCCCCTTTAAGACTTAAAATCCAATATTTTCGTAAGGCATTCACCTACATTCTAAAGTTCCCAGAACTCTCAAAACACATCAAACAACACATAAGCATGCTTCCACATACATTTAAGCAAAAATGCACAACCCCTAAATCCCGGATATTACAGTTCTACCCCCCTTAAAATAATTTCGACCTCGAAATTACCTGGCTGAAATAGGTGAGAGTATTGTTGCTGCATTGCTTCTTCCGGCTCCCAAGAAGCTTCTTCCGATCCATGATTATGCCATAATACTTTGACCAGAGGAACTGATTTCCTCCGCAACACTTTCACATCTCGCTCCAAGATCTGAATCGGCTCCTCCTCGTAGGACAAATCTGGTCTTAGCTCCACCTCCTCAACTGGCACTACATGAGATGGATCCGATCGGTAATGACGTAGCATCGAAACATGGAACACATCATGCATCTGCTTCAACTCCGGAGGCAACTCTAACTGGTATGCCACTGATCCAACTCGCTTCAAAACCCGATAAGGTCCTATAAACCTGGGACTTAACTTCCCTTTGCGACCAAATCTCATTACCTTCTTCCAAGGCAAAACTTTTAGAAACACCTGATCTCCCACAGCAAACTCTATTTCCTTCCGCTTAAGATCTGCGTACGACTTTTGCCTATTAGATGCTTCCTTCAACCTTGCCCGAATTACCTTAACATTCTCTTCGGATTCTGCCACAATCTCTGGACCCAAAACTCGATGTTCCCCCAATTCCGTCCAACACATAGGAGTGCGACACTTCTGTCCATACAGCGCTTTATACGGAGCCATCCGAATACTGGCTTGATAGCTGTTATTATATGCAAATTTCACTAAAGGCAAATACTCTTCCCAACTTCCTCTGAAGTCTATCATACATCCCCTCAACATATCCTCTAACACTTGGATTACTCGCTCAGACTGGCCGTCCGACTACGGATGAAATGCCGTACTGAAATCTAATCTGGTACCCAAAGCCTGATGTAATGCTTTCCAAAACCGAGATGTAAACCTCGGATCCCTATCCAAAATAATCGACACCGGTACTCCATGCAACCTTACAATTTCTGCCACATACAACTTCGCCAACTTCTGCAAAGAATAATCAACCCATACTGGAATGAAATGTGCAGACTTCGTCAATCGATCCACTATTACCCATACCGAGTCCTTCTTAGTAGGCGTAAGGGGAAACCCACTAACGAAGTCCATGGTGATTCTCTCCCACTTCCACTGCGGAATCTTTATCGGCTGAAGCAATCCTGACGGAACTTGGTGTTCAGCCTTAACTTGTTGACACGTTAAACACTTCCCTACAAATTCTGTAACTTCCCGCTTAAGACCAGGCCACCAAAATTGATCCCGAAGATCTCTGTATAGCTTACTACCTTCAGGATGCATAGCATAAGGGCTACTATGCGATTCCTGAAGAATTCTCTGCTTTAACTCCTTATCCCTAGGCATACAGACCTTGCCATGAAAACACAGCACTCCGTCACTGCTTATACCATAGTCTTCCGATTCCCCATTCTGCACCTGTCGTAGCTTAGTACTTAAATCATCATCTAGCAACTGCCTTTCTTTCACCTCATTCAACCATGTCGGCTTGACTTATAACTCTGCTAATAAACTTCCGTTGTCATACAAGCTAAGATGTGCAAACATCGCCCTCAGATCCGACACAACCTTCCGACTTAGGGCATCCGCCACTACATTCGCCTTGCCCGGGTGATACTCTATAGAACAATCGTAGTCTTTCAGTAATTCTACCCACCTTCGCTGTCTCAGATTCAGCTCCTTCTGCGTCAGCAGATACTTAAGACTCTTGTGGTCTGTGTAGATCACTGACTTTTCTCCATATAAATAATGCCTCCATACCTTAAGAGCAAAGACCACTGCTGCCAACTCTAAGTCATGCGTCGGGTAATTAACCTCATATGGCCTTAATTGTCGGGACGCATAAGCGACTACCTTCCTGTCTTGCATTAGCACACATCCCAATCCTGTGTGAGAAGCATCACAATACACCACGAAATCCTTCCCTACCTCAGGCTGAATCAGAACCGGAGCTTCTGTCAAAACTTTCTTAAGCCTCTCGAAACTCTCCTGCTGCTTATCTGTCCATACAAAAGGTACCTCCTTCCTTAGCAATTTCGTCAAAGGTGCAGCTATCGACGAAAACCCTTCTACGAACCTTTTATAATAGCTTGTTAACCTCAAGAAACTGCGAACCTCAGCCACAGACTTAGGTGGTTTCCAATCTAATACTGCCGCAATCTTCCGAGGATCCACCCTTATCCCTTCTGCAGACACCACATGCCCTAAAAATGCTACCTCCTTCAGCCAAAATTCACACTTGCTGAATTTGGCATAGAGCTTCTTCTCTCTTAACACTTGCAACACTATCCGGAGATGTTTATCATGTTCTACCTCAGACTTGGAATAAACTAGGATGTCGTCTATGAACACAACGACGAACTGATCCAAGTAAGGTTGAAAAACCCGGTTCATCATATCCATGAACGCAACTGGGGCATTCGTCAATCCGAACGGCATTACTAAGAACTCAAAGTGCTCGTACCTTGTCCGGAAAGATGTCTTATGGATATCCACTTCCTTCACCTTGAGCTGATGATATCCAGACCGTAGATCTACCTTCGAAAATACTGCGGCCCCCTTAAGCTGATCGAACAAGTCGTCTATCCTCGGCAATGGATACTTGTTCTTGATGGTCAGCTTATTCAACTAACGATAATCTATGCACATGCACATAGTCCCGTCCTTCTTTTTCACGAATAGGACCGGTGCTCCCCATGGAGACACACTGGGTCGGATAAACCCACGATCAAGCAACTCTTGGATCTAGGCCTTGAGCTCAACCAGCTCCTTTGGTGCCATTCTATACGGAGCAATTGACACAGGAGCTGTACCCGGCAGTAAGTCAATTCCAAACTCCACCTCCTTGTCCGGGGGTATCCCAGGTAGCTCCTCCGGAAAAACATCCACAAATTCCCTTACTGTTCTAACTCCACTAACTCCCTCTTCTTTTGCATCCAACGCACTAACGAAGGCCAAAAATGCTTTGCACCCTTTCCGAACCATCATATCAGCCTTTAACGCGGAGACTACGTTAGACAAATAGTTTCTCCTTTCTCCTATCATAATTATTTCCTCATCCTCCAGGGTCCTCAACTCCATTCGCTTAGCTGCGCAATCCAATATAGCCCGATGTTCCGCTAGCCAATCCATGCCAAGAATGAGATCAAATTCTCCGAAAGGTAGTTCCATCAAGTCAGCAGGGAATACCACTCCCTGAATCTCTAAAGGTACACTCCGAAATATCCTATTCACCACTACCGTTTGACCTAACGGGCTCACTACAGTCATCTCCCTATTAGACAGTTCAGATGCTACACCTAGCGTTTCAACTACTCTACATGCAACATATGAGTGGGTCGAGCCAACATCAATTAAAGCAAAGTAAGACTTATCAGCTATAAGGAACATACCGGTTATGACGTCCGGTGCGTCACCATCCTCCCTCCGGCGAACTGCATACACCAGACCCGACTGTCTTGCCTCTGTATTACCAACACCTCTACCCGGTGTTCCTCGTCCTCTTCCAGAACCATTACCTCTGCTAATCGGACCACGACCCCACGGTGGCTACTGTCCACCCCTTCCAGCCTGATTAAAACCCTGACTTGTTGGTCGACTCCCATCTGTTTTCATAGGACAATCCCTAATCATGTGATCCTTAGACCCACACTTAAAACATCCCCCTGTCTTCTTCCAACACTCTCCTAGATGCATCTTCCCACACTGAGCACAAGTACGGTACTGTACTCCTGTAACAACCTGCTGACCTCGCGGCCCATCCACTCTACGTCTCTTCTGAACATTCACAGATGAACCTGATGATCCAAAACCTCTCTTCTGCCTATTCCTATCCGTATTCTGTCTCACAGATTCCTTAATCCCTTCGGCTATCTTAGCCTTCTCTACCAACACGGCAAACTCCCGCTCCTGCTGTGGAGCTATCAACAATCTCAGGTCATCCCTCAGTTCGTCCTCAAACTGGACACATCGCTCATGCTCCGTAGCCACGATTCCTCGAGCATACCGGCTCAACCTTAAGAATTTCGCCTCGTACTCCGCTACGGACTTACTTCCCTGAACCAGCATCAGAAATGCCTTCCTCTGCGCATCAATATAGCTAGTCCCAACATACTTCTTCTGATACGCCGCCTTGAAATACTCCCAAGTGAGATCCTCAGCTATAGCACTATCCCGAACTGTGAGCCACCATTGATATGACTCATCGCGAAGTAGCGACACCACTCCTTTCAGTTTCTCCTCAGCAGTCAGATCCAGCTCGTCCATAATTCGCTCCGTCGTCTCCAACCAATACTCAGCCGTATTGGGCGCCACACCAGATACACCACGAAATACCTCAGCTCTATTGGCTCGGAGTCACTCGGGTACAAATTTCCGAGCTCCCATACCTCCACCTGCTCCAGCCACCCTTTCAAGAACCCGCAGCATCGCCTGCGATACCGCATCATCCCCCGTCTAATCATGATGCTCAACACCAGCAGCTGGTGGTGGTGGTGGTACCTCATTCTCGGACCCTTGACCAGACCTAACGGGTTCCGATACGGCCATTCTGCCTCTACCATGCCCTCGCACATTACGACCACGTCCCCTAGAACTCATGTCTACGATCGCGATCTAATCTTGTTTAAAAAGTTTTATGCATTAGTCTTTGTTCCACTGATTACCCACGAATAAGTTTTATGTAAAGAAGTTTAGTAGTAGTTCTTTCGATCATTTCAGAGTTTTCGTTTCAAGTCTTCTACCCTAATTCAGAGAAGCACATTCATTCAATACCACACACATTCACCACTCGAACATTTTCGTCCGTTCCAAACCCAGGGGTATTTTCGTAATTTGTCCTATAGGGGTATTTTGGTAAATTTCCAAATCAGGGTATCTTGATATTTTGCAAAATAGGGGTTTTTGGTATTTTTGTAAAATGAAATTATCTTGGTAAAAATCGAGGGTAGTATGGTTATTTTATAAACCAAGGGTATTTTAGTAATTTTACAACCAGGGGTATTTGGGTAATTTTGTAAACCGAGAATATTTCGGAAAATTTTTGTTCAAAATCTAAAATGGTTTCTTTTTTTTTTTACAAATCAGAGGGGCAATTTGGTGATTTTAAAACTAAGGTTTTTATAAAACAGTGTAGCTAGTCCCTTTCGGGTTTTAATTATTGAATTTAGCCCGTGAATAAGTCCTCTTGGTTAGAGTGAACCGTCACTACGCACCAGGTAGGATTCGAGCTAAGAGGAGGTGAGTCACTAGGACTGCTTAAATACCAAGCTCTCCCTGAATCCCATCCTAGACATGCGCACAATGGTTGCCACACCCTTAACTCGGCGACTCACTCACAGGTTTGTTTGATTAGGCCTTAAATTTTATGTGATTCTGTGTTGGGGTAAGCTAATCCTAGGGTTCATTAACTCCTAATGTACTAATCTACGATCCCGTAATACCCCCATACAAATCATACAATAATACAAATCATACAACAGTTAGGGGTACTTACCTGGTGGACTTCGGGTCGGAGACTTAGGTGCCATGCTTGAAAACCTGCTCAATTTCAAAAAATTTTCACCAAAAACTTATTTGGGCTCTATTTTGAAAACGTTGTAGGCCTTAAACCCAAGGCCGAGAGTTTAAAACTGGGCTCTGATACCAAATTGAAACACCCCAAACCTGGCCCACGAGCCACGACCGAATCTAGCATGCTCATTGAGTAAAACATTTCAAAAGTTTGTTTGTCAATTCGGAAAATTTGGGTAGTTTTGAAGAAAAATCGATTTGTGTTGTGATTAAATTGAAAACGGTGTCATTTTTGAAGTCTATATTTTATTAAAACGTTATTTTCATACTTCAAAACTATAAGTTAAAAGAAATGCCAGATTTTAGAGCGTAGCATTAAGTTGAAAATCGTTGGGGTTTAGTGTCAACACCAGATTTTAGAGCGTAGCATTAAGTTGAAAATCGTTGGGGTTTAGGTGTCAACACATTTGAAATTATTTTAAAGAAAAGTTGTTTAGCCTTTGGTTTAATATTAATCGTATCATAACAAAACTAAAGCGCATGCATAAAACAGTTTAACAGTAATGGCCTTATTACAACAATAGCAAAACTCGAAATAAATCCAAAACTTAATATAGAAACCCAAAATAAAATAAATATTGAGCTGAGCATGGCCACCACTAAGTTCTTGCCGACCCGGTCCAATTACTGAGTGTCACCTACAAAATGTTAGCCCACGAGGGGTGAGTCAACAGACTCAGTGTATAACAACCAACACAAACTCGCAAACGATTTAGGCATATCAAATCATATATAACGATTATAAGCAATGATGAAATCCCAAACCCACCTAAATAACCATCCTCTACACATCACCCGTACCTGCCAATAACACTGTGGGGATTACTAAATCGACCCTCCATCCGCTACACACCATCGAAGGCAGTCGCTGCAGTCAACTGCACATCGCCCTTATAATCGTGGCATAGCCACCAGATAATGTGACAGAGTCACCAGATAATAATATGTGACATTAGTCACCAGATTCAGATTATGTGACATGAGTCACCAGATAATGTGGTAAAAACCACCAGAACACTTCCCCTTTATCATTATCACCCATATGCCCATGCGTCATACAAACATGCAGAAATCATGCAATATACCTTACCCCAAATTCATAACAAATTCTCTCATGTGTCTTATCAAATGTTAAACCACATTATTCACAGAGTATTAAAGGTTAACGTACCTGAACACACCGTACCATCGAATGGTACCCTTAGCCACATTTTCATATTTCCATTAACACATGTATAATATTAATACCATTAATCTATTGGGAATTAGTGTTAGGGCTACACACCTGATAACCGTGAGTACAATACTATTGATATCAACACTCTCGTTAGCAGGGATAACAGTGAACTGCTTATCCCTTTCTGACGCTGGCCCACACCCCGGTGGCCAACCCCGAACAGCAGAAACCGAACGTTTCTTGAACTTAGGGGTAGGCACTACCCCTTTCTCCCTTCCACTGGTATTTGCATCCATCGAATCAACACTTAATCAGGAAACACGGTCAACTACATATGAGATCTTAAATGAATAAAATCTACAACTTAACACTCTTACCAAAATGGATCAGAATCCCGAAACTCCTTTTTTACCACTGTCGATCTACCCCTAAAAGGTAATAATTAGAATCGGCTTTTCTTAAAACAATATGGCCTATGGCCGAATACTACACATGGCTCACCTTGGATCTCGAAATCCCAAAAGTTCTCCCCTTGCAAACGGCTACAAACAAATCCCAAAATCCCTCTTCAAAGTTTTGGCCAAAAAAGTTATAGGAGGGATTAGAGTCTTGATTTTCGACAGTCAGAGAAAGAAAAGAACAAGAAATCAACCAAGAGAGATCCTTACCAAAACAAAAATAATGACCAAACGCAAATGGTCAATAACCTTCAAGAAATCGGCATAAAAAAGAACCTGAGGTAGAGAAACCGGTTCAGATGAGAAAGATGATAGGCTCTTGGTCTAATGAATAAATCGGCAGGGGTGGAGATACAATCGGTTTTAGCCATAATATAGAAGATTCGGCTTCTGAAAGTGAGTAGCAAAGGGGAGAAAAGAAAAAGAACAAGGTATTCACAATTTCGGCTTTAGTCTATAGAAGAGGAAAGGCAAAGAAAACAAGTTGAATGAGAGAACCAATTTTTGACAGAAAGAAAACTAAAGAAGGAAAAGAATGCCAAAAGATGATCACTCCCCTTTTCACCACTCAATTTCGGCACACACACCCCACTACTACTCAAAAACCGAAAATGCCACCCTCAATGCCCCACATTCGGCCAACACCTCTTTCCTCACCCAAATCCCTTCTTTTTCTCCTACTTTTCCTCCCCCACACTCATTCAAAATATCTTGAATGAGTCAACCCTTATCCTCTCCCTTAGCCGAATTTTAAAAGAATAAGACCAAGTCTCATCCTCATCCATTTGAAGTCCTTGTGCCGTCCACCTCTGCTCCTCCTTGCAGCAAAATAAAAACTCCCATTTGCTTCCCTTGCTGCTCGAACCTAGGCCCTGCACACTGCTTGTGGCGTCACTTCTTTAAGGCTCTAAGTGGCGCCTCCTTGCCACTTTACCAAGCCAATTCTTATGTCCAAATTCCCGTACAAATTTTCTTAAGGCCTCACTTGCCTAGCTCCCCTTTAAGACTTAAAATCCAATATTTTCGTAAGGCATTCACCTACATTCTAAAGTTCCTGGAACTCTCAAAACACATCAAACAACATATAAGCATGCTTCCACATACATTTAAGCAAAAATGCACAACCCCTAAATCCCGGATATTACAGATTCGAACCCCACTCTCCAAGCCTTCCCAAAGACGCCACTGCCACTGAGCTACAAGCTCATCTTGTGCTACATAAACACACACAAATATACTTGAGCCCTACTGCCAACAGCCCTCTCCACTTTAGGGTCAAAAACCAAAATTTTTCCAAGGCTCAAACTCGAACCCATGCCTCTTTAAGACCCCCAAACACACTCAAATAGCTAGCCAAATAAGCACAACATGAATTTAAGCAAAACTACAAACCCCTAACTTTTGGGGCATTATAGGAGGCATATCAATGGTTGGAAACGCTAACAAGTGTAACCATTGATGAACAGATAGACTGAGAATTCTTTCTAGAGAAATTTAGAGAAAATTATGTGAACCAGATGTATATTGAACAAATGAAGGAGTTTTTATATCTCAAGCAAGGACGAATGTTAGTGATGGAATACGAACGAAAGTTCATTAGACTTAGTCGCTATGTAATAAATATGTTTCAGACTAAGAAAGCCTTATGTGTGAAGTTTGAATGGGGCTTAAGGGATGAAATTTGTGCCCTGGTGGCGACATTTGAATGTCAGAGTTTAGTAGCCATGACAGCTAAGGCCCATAAAATGGAGTTGACTATCCAAGGTAAGAGTAGAACGCATGACAGAGAAAGAATGAAACATGGAATTTCTAGTCCACCGCCATCAAATAATTTCAAGAAGCCGAAAGAAAGAAGCTTCTTTGCACCTAAAAGAGATTCTCGGCTCACGAGTTCTAGATGGGATGGAAGTGATTGACAAGCTACCTCAATAGCGAGAACATGTGGATCCAAAATGATGAGGGACCCTATTTGCGAACATTGTGGGATGAATTATCAAGGAAAGTGTTGGAGACAAACGAGAGCTTGTTTTGGATATGGGTGTTTAGACCATTAGCTTAGAGACTACCCTTCTAAGGTTGAAGTAAGCTCAAAACAATCCATGTATGGGCCCCAAAACTTTTAGCAGGAAGCTAGATCTGGAGTGGCAGCAAAATTAGGATAAGTTCAAGGAGCTCCGAGAAAAAGCTGCACTAAGCCCGACTTTGGAGTGTCCGCCAGAACTTATGTGATGAAAGCCAAAGAAATGTTGGTTTACCAGAGGGTATAATAGGTAAATTTTATTTTCTTGACCATAACATACATGCATTAATAGATCTAGGGTCAACCCATTCGTACATCTGCACAAAGGTCGTAGAAGGTATGAGTCTAGAAATTGTTCCCTTTGAGACAAATGTGTTTCTTAAAACATGCTTTGTTTGATAAAATACTTTGATATTGTAACACCCCTTAACTCGTATCCGTCGCTGTATTAGGGTTATGAGGCATTACCGAACCAAAATATATAGCTTCTAAACATTCACTTATTCACACAAATTATATTCACATAAATAAAGCATAAGGCCAATTTAAAATTTAACATATATTATTAATCGTAAAACAAATACAGTTCACATGCATATATTCTTATTTACACCTTAATACACATGCCACTTAATATACTTCATAATAAATGCACGAATCGTGAGCTTACCATTATAGTGGCATTCAAATACTTTATAAATATTTAACATTTTATCTCTTAATAGTATTTATGCATTTAATAAACCAAGAAAATCATATCACAAGGCTTTATGTCTAATATCATATGCGGCATTACCAATTATACATCATCTTATAAGACCAAAATATATCTATTTTCTAATTACAAGCTTGTGCGCATATGTATACATCAATTTAACATTACCATACATCCATACTAAACATATCACTTTACAAGTACTTTATAGTTCTTTTGGCCGAAACTATTGACTAAACATCATAGCTTTTACTCTCCTAAAATAAACATCAATCGCATTTCATTTTCATATGCATATTCAAATCAAGTAACTCTATATGAGATCATCAATCTTAATCTCCAAAAATTCTTACCATTTCTAACATAATCCATACCCAATGACTAACTTGTTCAAGCTTAACATATATGCATACTCTTTCATTTCCAAACCGAATCAAAATTAACCAATATGCAATCAAATATAAAATTCATTATTTTACCTCATATAAGTCGAGTTATAATCTAACCATACATGCAAATCAAACCATGTAACAAACATACTCAATGAGTTATTTTGTAAGTCATTCATTTCATTACACATCCAAGATATACAACCCAAAATACCATTCATACATGTTATGAAACATACCTACCAAAAACATGCATATACCAAGACCCAAATTTCACAACCATCAACTAACTCATTTTCCAAACCAGCCATATAAGCAAATATCACACATAAACACACCATGAATACTTGCTGTAACATCCTAAAAATTTAGAAATTTTATGTGTTGCATTATATCTTGCGTGAGGCTGGTTAAATTATTAATTGTGTACGTTTTAAGGTTCTAAGAAGGCTCGGGGTTTAATTGGGCCCTAGTAAAAATTTTATGTTTAAGCCTACAAAGGAGAGATAGTAAGTGGCATCAAAGCTTATGGAAATAGGTGAGTAATTTGCTAGCATAAAGGAGCTTATGGTAAAGGGGATATGGCGCCACATGAAAGACTTTGAGGGAGGAGATTCAAATCCCATCTAGTGCAAATTTTGATTAATTTTTTTATGCTATTCATTCATAGTATCGGCCATGGTGGTAAATAAGGCAAGGTGGGCTTTTTAATTTTGGAAAGGTGGCTAAAGAAACAAGGAAAGGATGAAGGTAAGAAAAGGAATCAAAAGAAAAAAGGCAAGATAAGGGAACATGTTGGCCTTTTTCATGGGTGATGTTTTGGAAAGTGTTTTTGGTCAACACTTATCCCTTTTGGCCAAGCAAAAAACGGTTTGGGAAAGGGTATTGGGGTAGCCGAATTCTTCATTTGTCATTTGGCAAACTTTGGTGCTTGTTAGGCCAAATTCCTTTTTGCATTCTTTTGTGTCATTTTCTCCAAACTTCTTCTCTCATTGCCGAAATTTCAAGCCATTAGTTAGTATTTTTCTTCATTTCTTTCTTGTTTTCCGAAAGTACCTAGCCATTGAGACCAAATTTTTCACTCGTTTTCCTTTGGAAACCGAATCTAGTTAAGCACTCTTTCTCCATCTTTCTTTTCCTTTTTACAAAATTCTCCAACTCTTCTTTCTTCTTCTCTAATCCATACTCCCATAGCCGAATATTCTTGCTCATTCTTCCTCCATAGCCGAACCTTAGAACCTTTCATCTCTTCTTTATTATTTCTTTCTCATTCAGGTTGACACTCACTCCTTTGATCAATCGGTAAGTGGTTCTATGCTATCTTTTTATTTTTCTTTTTCCTAGCCGAATGTGTGTTTATCAACATTCGGATATTCACTTTGTTCCAACCGAAATCTCTTCCTCTTATAATTCTTTACAATGTGATCACCTTCTAATGTAGAGTTATAGTGGAAGGCCGAATCTTTGACTCATCCGTAGCCATTGTTCAATCATTGGGAATTGGTTTTATAATCAATAAGATAAGGGATTCATCATGGTTCATTTTGATCTTTTCCGTTGACCGGTTAGTTGCTAAATGGTATAATGGTTGTGACTAATTGATTACATTTTTTAAGGACTAAATCGCTCGATCTATCCACTCGTTGATTATACGAAAACAGTGGTAAGCCGACCCTTTTTCCTTAGTCAATCATTTCATATCAGCGTAATATCATTTTGACTAAGATTTTATTCAATGGAGGCAAGCTGTACTGAATCGAAAGGGAAAGCGTTTGGAGATCACAAAAGGAACAGATTTGCGATTCCTACTCCTAAATTCAAACGAAGGGCGGTATCGGTGGTTCGGTATTTTCCATCGGGTTGTGGACCATCAACCGGTGAAAGTAGACAAATCGTGGTCGTTCACGATTCTAAGAGTAAACACTTTAGATCTTTTGTTTTAGAGTTAGATTAATAAAATCACGTATGTCAATTAATCGAGTGTTATGATATCATAAGTGTCGACGATCAAGAAGGCCTAGTACTTACCATAATCAGGTGTGTAATCTCACACCATTTTTCCGTGGGTTTTAAGATTCTATATCATATTGGAAATAGTTCGTTATGATTAAAATCGTAATATAGCATAAACCGGGAAATTGGCCTAAATTACACTATTTTGATAAATTTGTCAAAATCGGTATTAACACTGTGAGAATTACGAAAATGCCCCTAATGGGCCGAATTATTGTAATAAATCTCTGGATTAATGATTGATGTTTATATTTGTAATTATTATGCTTTATTATGTATGTTGCATTTACATAATTTTGCATGGGATGGGAAAAATGTTGAAGAGAAGTGATTCTAGTGGCATTGCCACAAAAATGTTTGTTAATATGATTCATTATGATTCCGGTGGCTTGGCCATAATCAAAATATGTTATAAATGGCAATTTGCCTGCGATTGGTGTGTTTGGCGGGGTGGATTGACTTGATCCCCACAGGTGTGATGGGATGGTATGGGTGGTGTGTAGCGGATGGATTATTAGGTTGGGTTGGGTTGCATTACATCTATTTTATATATTCTGTTATGTGAATGGGCTTAGGCCCCAGATGGTGCTAAATGGGCTTAGGCCCAAGATATTGAAATATGGGTTCAGGGCCCAGTGGACAACGGTAAGGGGATTATACACTGAGTTCTAGTAACTCACCCCGTTTCCTTAAGCCTTGCAGGTAATGCTCAGTGACGTGGACTTGGGCCTTGGATGACTCGGTAGAGGCCATACTTCAGAAATGGTTTTATTTGGACTTTGGTTTTCTACTTCCTTCACTTTATTACTTTACTATTTTGGGTTATATGATGTAATAAGGCCTCTGGATTATTTTATATTGCTTTATGTTTGACGTATTTATATTTTACTCAAAATACTTTAAATGGGATTTTTCTAAGAACTTAAATAAAGTTTTTTTTTTCTAAAATGGATACACAAATGGATTTCATAATAAACTTATATAAATATTTTTAACTCGAAAATTTTCTCTCAAATTTTCATCAATATTTCCAAAAGTCACGGTTTGTAAAATCATTAGTTTGAATTTATCGATTTATCAACCAATCTTCGAAGTTAGTAATATTTTATCAAATATTTTAAATCAAAATTGTTTTTCTTGATTTTTAACAAATCAATACGTGCGAATGAAAATGGACTTAATATATTTTTCTCATGTGACATGTCAAATCGGTCATAACACATGGGCCGAGTTTGGGGTGTTACACTTGCATATTAAGCTATTGAAAAGACCGAATACACAAAGCCTTAATATCAAGATTAAGCCATTTTCGCATGGCTATATATATATACATGTCCCCAAAAATCAAGCATTTCAACTAGACTATACATGCCATAAGTTCAATTTCAAACTTAACAAAATACCGAAACGAGTCGATAGTGTGATAGACTTTACTAACGATCCCCGAGCTCGTAACTTGAATCCAAAATCTACAAAATAGAGGTAAACAAAAAATCAACATTTAATCATATACAAAATTTATCTATTCAAACTAAAATAAGCTATTATCAATCATATACGCTTTCAATATAATTTCATATATCAAAACATATAAGTTATGCAAAATTTCTACTTTGGCCGAATACACTTTTAATCATTAGTATAATATACCATTTCTTTCCACAATAAATATACATCAATAAGCCGAATACTCACATAAACAAATATATCATCACATAAATCATATTACATGTAACTTTGTAATATCATTTTAAATACAATACTTACCTTAATTTCATATCTTAGTATGAATACATACCAGAGCATTTATATCTTGATTTACACTCAATCTTAACTTATCATTACCCATTGAATCGTTCAGAATTAAAAAGGATACGCGGATAGTAGGAAGCTCGTACAATGCCAACGTCCCAGACGTGGTCTTACATGTAATCATATATCGATGCCACTGTTCCAGACAGGGTCTTACAAAAATCAAATACGATGCCAATGTCCCAGATGTGGTCTTACACGATAACACATATCATATATCATATGTCATGACATATGTATCCTAACTATTCCTAGGGTTCGTACCGGCTTTCAGACATTGAATCTCGATCAAATTGAACTCAGAATATAGTCTATTTCTCAAATTCATATTCAGCTATGACATGAATTTAATCAAATAATTCATGTTATCACATAAAAAATATATATTCATAAATATAACAACATTTAAATGCTTATTGACTTACCTCAGACGTCGACGGTCGGTAAAATCGACTAATCGATTACTTTCATTTTTCCCAGTCCAAAACCAATTTCTTTGGTTCTTGATCTAAACATATTCAAATTAAACTTATTTAAACACCACTCCATTCAATTTAGTCTAAAAACACATAAATAGGTAAATTACTATTTTGCCCCTAACATTTCACACTTTTTACAATTTAGTCCCTATTGCACAAAACACAAAATACACAAAATTTGCACATACTATGCTTAGGCCGAATGTTCACTAGCTCCATACAAGTCAATATATTTTTTTTCACATTTTAGTCCCTCAAAAATTTATTTTTGCAATTTAGTCCAAATTACTCAAATTCATCAAAAATTCAAAGACAAAACCTGTTAATCTAGCACATATATTTCATATTTCATCATCAAACAACACAAATAACAAGCTATCATCAATGACTCAACATAAAATATTCATCAAAATAAAAAATTCAAGCATGGGTTTTGAAGTATTCAAAGCAACGATCTCAAAAACGTAAAAATTATCAAAAACCGAACAAAAACTAACCTTGAATCAAGCTTCTTTCATGGCCGAATATTCAAAGCTCTTAAACCTTATTTGTTTTCTAGATTTCGGTGATGGGAGAAGATGATAATGGCTTTTAATTTGTTATATTTTAACATATATTAACTTATTATTATATTACTTATTTAACCTTTTATAACTAATATATATAACATATAATACAAGGTTATTTTAGTCCTTATGCCGTCTACTGTAACTAAAAATGGGCTATTTGCCTTTTAAAGACTTTATATTAAAAAGACATTAGCAAATTAGCACTTACACATAAATTAGCAAATTTCACATTTTACACAATTAAGTCCTTTCATTTAATCGGACACTTAAATGACGAAATTAAAACACGAAAATTTAACACAAGTAAATTCACACATAATAAACACTGAAAATAATTTTAAAATATTTTTCAGACTCAGATTTGTGGTCCCGAAACCACTATTCTGATTAAGGTCAAAATCGGGTTGTTATAGATATAACAAATTGAAGTGTTTCTGAATAAAAGTTAAAACTAAACAAAATTGACAAAATGATTTGTTAAAATTGAAGTCTAAGAGATAAAAACTTTGAATATCTACTTTGTACTCTTAGAAAATTTTTGAAACAATTTTAAAATCAAGTTAAAATAATTTTGACTAAGTAAGAAAGTGTTTTTCCATTTTATCAAGTCAAAATAATTTTCAAACAAGTCAAAATTGCTCTAGGCCAAAAAGTATCGATACCTTTTTGGCCTAGTATCGATATTTTTTGAATTATCGATACCCTTATTAAAAGCGATACCAAAATAACATTTTGTTTTTCACAAACCCAATTAAGTATCGATACCTTTTGGTAAGGTATTGATATTTTCTTAATATCAATATCCTGTCTTAAAAACGATACCAAAATAGCATTTTGTTTCTAACAAAACTTACAAAGTATCGATAGGTATTGATACCTTTTTATAAGTATCAATAAAATTGTTTTTGGTATTTGATAACAAATCTCTAACGGTCACTAAATTTAGCATTTATTGCAAAAATTATCGATACCCTTTTATGTGGTAAGGATACTCAGTGTTTTATATCGAGCTAACAGTGTTATTGACCAACCCCCTTGCTTAAAGTACAGTAGTTAATAGAGTGATTAAGAACTGTCTATTAATTTTTGGCGAGCACACCTTTTTGGTGGACTTATTGTTGTTAAGTTTCTATGATTTCGATGCCATCCATGGGTTAGATTGTTTAACTAGACACAACGCCATAGTTGACTGCAGAGCTAGAGGTGTACGTTTGTTAACTACAGAAAGCAAAGAAGTGTTGTTGTCTAGTGTACAAATCGGTTTGGCGAGTAGAATAATTTCCGTAGTAACCATCAGAAAGTTATTAGTTAAGGACACGGATGCCTACTTGGAGTATATTATGGATTCGTTTGAGTCAAGAATGAATATCAGCCAAGTTTCGATTGTAAAAGTGTTTTTCGATGTGTTTTTAGGAGGACTTCCAGGTATGCCACCAGACAGAAAATTAGAATTTTTTATTGAGTTAGAGCCTGGTACTGTGCTCATACCCTGTGCCCCCTATAGAATGGCTCCTCTGGAATTGAAAGAATTAAAGACAAAACTACAAGATCTCTTGGACAAGGGATTCATTCGACCAAGTATTAACCTTAGGGCGCGCCAATCTTGTTTGTAAGGAAGAAGGATGAGATTCTCCGCTTATACATTGATTATCGCTAACTGAATAAAGTGATTGTGAAAAACAAGTATCCATTACCTCGAATAGAAGACTTGTTTGACCAGTTAAGTGGAGCTACCATCTTCTCCAAAATTGATCTGCGTTCTAGCTATTATCAGGTGAATATCAAAGGTGACAATGTTCCAAAATTGCTTTTTGCTCACTATATCAACATTATGAGTTTTTGGTGATGTCGTTTGGGTTAACGAATACGTCGGTGGTATTTATAGATGTGATGAATATGATGTTTCAGCCTTACTTGGATCACTTTTTAGTTGTATTCATAAATGATATTTTAGTCTACTCTAGAAGTGTGGTTGATCACAAGGAACACCTAATGATTGTACTAAGAACTTTGCGAGAAAACAAGTTGTACGCAAAATTCAGTAACTGCGAATTTTGGCTCAGATAAGTTTATTTTCTTGGTCATATTATTTCTGCTGAAGGCATCGAGGTAGACACTGATAAAGTCAAAGCTATTTTTGAGTGGAATCCGCTAAAAAATGTCACTAAAGTATGTAGCTTCTTGGTATTGGCAGGTTACTGAATAAAAAAAAGTACAAATGAACAGAGGCATGTCATAAGAGTTTTGATAAGTTGAAAGCAGTTCTAACAGAAGCACTGATCTTAGCCGAACTAGAATCTAGCGTGGAGTATACTGTGTTCATAGACGCATTCCTAAATGGGCTAGGATGTGTGCTTATGTAAAGAGTAAAAGCTGTGGCTGATAAGCAGTAAAAGTAACATATTTTAAGCCCACATTTAGTATGCTTTTGGATGAATTAAGCCTCGATTTATGTAAAAAGGTGCTCTTAATCCTTTGTTTTCATGCTATATACTCAAGAAAGCATCCGAGGATGAAAAGAACGAGAAACGGGCTTAAAACGGACCAAATTGGGCCAAAGAGGAAATTGACACGGCCTGGACTTAAGCCCACACGGCTGTGCCACACTAATCTACTAGAACACGATCGTGCCTCATTAAAGAAGTCTGAACACGGCCTGACCACTAGTCACACGGGCGTGTGACATGGCCGTGTCCCTGTCATGGCAAAGAGCAATTTCATTCAGATTTGGATACTTTGGGGCGAAGAAACATATTTCGAAAGCCTATATAAACCCCCTAGGTGTTACCTGAAAGAGGGCGGTTAGCTAGGCCAAGGAGCCAAGCCAGAAAGACCAGATTTGTGGAGAATCACTCGAAAATAGCCAGTTGATCCATCTCAAGAAGCCGGAATTCTACTCAAGACAGAAGATCTCTCCTTCAATTCCTTCAGGGAGTTTTAGGGATTTCTTATGTTTTGTTTTATCTTTTCTTCTGAGTTGTTTTCTTTATTTGATATGAACTAAACCCTTCAGATACCTGAAGGGGATGAAACCTAAGACAGATCTTGTTATTTTTTTCTGAACTATATGATAAATATTTGACTTGTTCTTAATTATGTGTGCTTAATTCTTATGTTGATATTTTCGGGATATTAATTCAAATATGATGTGCTTAAGTGGAGGAGCAAAAGTCCCTGCTTAAGAATAGATCTAGCATAATTAAGCGGAGTTGATCGCACGCCTAGAGATAGGGTGATGAGATTTTGCCTGATTAGGGTGAAACCTAATATGGGAGTCCATAGATCGAGTTAATGCGATTCTAGGGGTTTTAATTAGAAAGAGATTTCAATTAATCAACCTAGGGTTAGACGTTATTCGCTTCGAGAGAGGGTTTAATATAACTTAGGGAATCTTACGGATCAAGTCAAATGAATACATCGTCTGGTTCAGTGGTAGATAACAAGTGAAGTCTAGGTGGATTCTTCCTAAGGGTATCGTCTTAATCAATTGGTTTTTCTTCCAAGTTATTTTTCCTCAATTCATTCTTTTTGTCTTTGTGTCTTTAGTTTAGTTGATAATTAAATTTAGATTAGATAACATTCACTTAATTCTTAGGCTAAATAATAGAAAGAGAGTTAGTATTAGTACTTTTGGTTCCTTTGGGATTCGATATTCTGGTCTTGCCTAAGCTATAGTACTGTTCGATAGGTGCACTTGCCTTACAATCGTTGTCATAGTTAGTTTCTAGGTTCGATCATTTTTATTATAAATTTTAAAGCTCTGATTTTGACAATCAAGTTTTTGGCACCGTTGCCGGGGAACTAAAATATTAAGAAAGCTTAATTTTTATTACTTTAGCCATATTTACTATTTATTTTATTGTTGCAATTTTATTTTATTTTTCTAATTTTTCTTTCTTCTTTCTTTTGTCCCTTTCAGGTACCTTTAGTTTATGACTAGAAGGATGTAACATCCTTAAATCGGGGTCTCTGCATTTTGCTTGTGTTGCATGTGATGAATTGTTTATAATGTTGATTTGTCATGTTTTGGGGTCTAGTTATAACCCTAGGTTAGGCCTGAGCTAAGGCTAAGAATTTTGTTTTGGCATTTAGGGAAGTGGAGCTAGGTAAGTTAGGTGTTAAAAGTAATTATCGGAGGATTTAGACACAAGGATTACCCTAGTAAAGTGGTTAAGGAGGCGCTGCTAAGGTGTCAGGTAAGTGACGCCACAAGGGGGAGCAAGGGAGCTTGGGTTCAAGCCGCAGAAATCCCTCTTTGCTTATTCCTTTTTGACGCCAAAGCTGGAGGAGTGGAGTGCTCAGGATGGACTCTCTTGGATAAGTGTTGAAGGAGTCAACACATTTGAAAGGTGTGGTTGAGAGAAATTGGAGGAGTTTGATGAATTCAAACTCATTTGAATTGGTGGTCAGGAGAATTTCAAGGAGTAAAGAAGGGATTGAGCTGGGAGGTGGCTTAGCCGAATGGTTGAAGTGGCTATGGGAGCTTGGAGTATTCGGTTGGTGTGTGGGGTTTGGTGTGCCGATTTTGGGTGTGTTGGTTTTGGAGAGGAATAAGCATTCGGCTAGGTAAGAAGCATTAGAGGGCTTGCATTTGATTAGTTTCTTTTTTTTCTCCTCTCAAGAAGGTCATAGCCGAATCCTCTTTAGGCTCTTTTCTTTTGTTTTGGTGCCAAGCCGAAATCATCTTATTACCTCTCTTGCAATTTCTTTCTTCTTCTTTTAATCTCCTAGTGCCGAAACTCTATAACCATTTTCTCCTCTTCTTTTTCGGTTTACCCATTGTTAGCCGAAACCATTGCATCTTCTTCTCCAATTCTTTCTATTCCATCTTTTCTGCTCTCAAGTCTCTTGTGCCGAAAACTCTCCCTTCCCTTTGACCGAATCTTTTCTTTCTTTTTCATTTTCTTCTTCTAATTTTTACCATCTTCAAAAGCTTGTCTCTTTTTTTGTTTTCTTCTTAGCCGAATACCCTTAGCCTCATTTTCTTCTCTTCTCTCGGGTTCTGATTTATTTGAAGTGCCGAAAGCTATTCTTCTTTTGGGTGATAGTCGAATCTTCTAGTAAGGTATCTCTTCTTTTCTTCTTGACTGATTTGGTTATGCCGAATCTCTTCTTGCTTCTCTGTTGATACTTTCTTCAATCATGGTTAATCAGGTTTTAAACTTCACTTTTGTCCTATGTGGTAGCCGAAACTCCTAGCACCAACAGGGGGGTGCCGATCATTGGTGTTGAATAGCGAATCTATCATTAGGGTAAGGGGCAACTAACTCATGTGGTTTTCGAGATTTATGATTATGGCCGAATGGCCTTTAGACTCAAATGATGTGGTAATCGATTGCAGGGAGGGCTATAGCCGAATACAGTGAACCTTCGGGATTTGGTGGTCGATCTAGGTAAGGTCTTAATGTTTAAAGATCCAGTTCTTAATCTTTCAAAAGCCGAAGGATAACTGTTTCCATGTGATAGTGTGTGGCTGATTGCAGGGTAGATCATCACATAGTCTCGGGATTTGGTTGGAAACCAAATCGACATTAAGGAAAGGGAAAGCTACGCTTCGGGATTTCGCTAAGTGTCGAGTAGTTTCGGGATTCTTACTTAGATCTGCGATTAGTCAGGTGTGTAACGCTTACACACTTTATTAGTATAATTATGCTTATTATGTTACTGTTATAACCATTGGCATTAGAGACTTTGCCTTGTGGGCATAAGCTTGGAAGCCGGTTAAGTTCCCTGTTATGTGATTCTTGGTATACATCATCATGATTTGTTAAATACTATGTTATATGTTATTTGCATGGTCATTCGATATTATGACACGTATGTTATGAACATGATGATGGGTTTGATGAGAGGAGGGGGATGATTCATTTTGGACTGTCACCAGTGGTTTTGACCACAAGATGGGTTGGCCCCATCATTTGATTTGTGACTTCGGTCACCAGTGGTTTTGACCACACTATTATTATTATTTGTGACTAAGTCCCAGTGGTTTTGACCACCAGTGGTTTTGACCACACCGATATATTTGTGACTTCGGTCACCAGTAGTTTTGACCACACGGGGTAGTTACAGGAGATTGGATGGTTAGGTTATGGGGTTGCATGATTTGCATGTTTTGCTAATGATCTGTGTAAGTGGTTGAATTATCGGGTTGGGGATTTATACACTGAGTCTCAGTGACTCACCCTGAAACACCCCAAACCCGGCCCACGAGCTTTGACCGGATCTGGTATGTTCCTCGATGTAAACCGGTTCAAAATTCTTTTGTTACTTAGGAAAAACTTGTGTGTTTTGAAAGGAAGATTGGTTTGAGTTGGGCTTGAGTTGGAAACGAGTTTATTTTATATTGAAAACCCATTTTATTACAGGTGACAAAATATTTAGAGTTTATTTTAAATTAAATTGACTTAATCTTTAATAATTAAAAATGTCGTAACATAGTAAATAAAACAGGAAATAAAATAGTTCACTATGGCCTTATTACATCAAATAATTCCCAAAAATGAATTTAAGTGCTTAAATAAAATAAAAGACCAAATAATAAAATTTTCCTTGCTGTGCATGGCCACCTTTAAGCTCCTACCGACCCGGTCCATTACTGATCATCTCCTGAAAAATGTTCCCACAACGGGGTGAGTCAAACAGACTCAATGTGTACATAAACACTAAGTCTTAACAAATTCAGGCATTTCAAATCATACATGTACGTATAGCATTTAAACAATATGATGCAAACACGAACCCAAACCTAGATAGCCATCCGCTACACATCACCCGTACCAACCTGCACACCGTAGGGACTACTAAGTTAACCCTCCATCCGCTACACACCATCGAAGGCAGTCGCTGCAGTCGACGTGCTCATCGCCCTTATAAAATTCGTGGTCTTAGGTCACCACATTCAGATTTCGTGGTCTTAGGTCACCACATTCAGATATCGTGGTCTTAGGTCACCACATTCAGATATCGTGGTCTTAGGTCACCACATTCACTTCCCCTTTTCATATAACCCGAATGCCCCATATCATACATATCATGCACATCATGCCTTAATTCACATTCTTATCACTTTTTCACATGTTACAAATAACATATATTCATAATCCTAGTAGGAATAGGAAACGTACCTGAGTACTTTGTACCATTGCATGGTACTTTAGCCATATTTTCACATTCTTAATAACACATTTAATTTAAAACATAACCATGAACATATTAAAGCTTAGGGTAGGGTACACACCTGATTCGCTTAAGGTTTCCAATCCAAATCCCGAAAAGCTTGATCTAATGCCTTAGATCTTAGATCTCTACATTTAATCAATCATTTAATACTTAGTAAAGAGCCATTCGGCCATAAATCCAAATCCTAGTAGGATTAGTACACTAAAACTTACCTTGTTGCCGATTGATGTCTAATCAAATGCCGGAAACTTTGTATCCTTCTTTCTTGAAATCGACAATCACTAGATTACTTGAATAGATTAGTTTCGGCTTTTGAATAATTAAGGAAACACATCTATTTACCAAACATGGCCTTGGCCGAATACTATAGACACTTACCTTGTGGATTTTAAATCCCGAAACTCACCGAATAACTAGGGAACACGCGGCTTATGGTGTACCTTCGAGAAAAGAACTTCTCCTTCCTTGTAGTCGACACTTAGTAAATCCCAAAAGATCTCTTCAAGGTTTCGGCAACAAGATATTAATGGGGTTAGTCCTAGATTTCGGCAAATCTTAAAAGAAAAAGGATGAAACCGAATGAGATCTTACCCTTACTTTAGATATCGACAGTTCTTTTACTTGAAGGCTCAAACTATTCGGTTATGGCCTTGATCTTAGCAAGCTTTCGGCTTTTGGAATATTGAGAGGAGAAGAATGAAGAACAAAAGAATAGGGGTTGCAGAGAAAATTCGGCAAAGGTTATCAAGGAAGAGAAAATAATGCTGAATGGCCTCTCTTTTCCTTTTATAGCCGAATTTACTAGGCCAAGACTCCCTTACTTGGCCACCACTCTTCCTATGTGATAATTTTATCTTTTAATTATCACTTTATTCAATATTAGAATTAATCCCTCAATTATCTCTTATCTCTTTAAAAAAATGACAATAATTATCCATCATTTATCTCTTGAAAATAATCTAAAATAAATCCATTATTTATCCCTTATTTATCCACCCTTTATCTCTTAAAAATAAAAGAATAAAAGCTCCTAGAATTTAGCCATGTGCCGTCCAACTCCCTTGCTCCTTGCAGCAAAATAAAACTCTTTTATTTGCTTCTCATGTGACTCGAACCCAGGCCCAATTGCACCTGCTTGTGGCGTCACTTACTGGGCTTTAAGTGGCATCTCCAAGCCACTTTTCCATGCCTATTTGTGTGTCATATTCTCCCGACTATTTCTCTTAAGACTACCCTACTTCAGTTCTCTCTTCTAATACTTAAAACTTCGTATTTCTTAAGACATTTCCTCACATTTTCTTATATTTCTAAGTTTCCAAAAATGTTCGTTTTCCTCCTTTAAACTTAACATTTCTAAAGCATTTCCTTACATTTCCAAGACATTTCCTTACATTTCCAGGACATTTCCTTACATTTCCAAGTCATTTCCTTACATTTCCAAGACAAGACATTTCCTTACATTTCCAAGACATTTCCTTACATTTCCAAAGTTCTAAAAATGCACACCACACATCCATATCACAGTAAACATGCTATTTCATAAAATTAAGCAAAAATGCACACAATGGGATTCGAACCTCTTCCCTCAAAGTACTTCACTTGATGCCATAACCCTTGCACCTTAGGTGGCGTCCCTTGCCACTTTTCCACATCACTTCTTGTGTCCTAAACTCCCCAAAACTTTTCTTAAGGCTACCTTAACCTAGCTCCCCCTTTTTAACTTAAAAACCAATAATTGTCCAAAGCTTTCTCTTCCATCCTAGGATTTTAAAAACCCTTAATTCACTTCCAAACACTGCCAAAACCTACTACTCATGAATTATGCACGAACGCATAACCCCTAATCTAGGATGTTACACACCCCTTCCCTTACATTTTGCAGATGAGGCTTAGATCGCGGATATGGAGCCGGGGAGGACTGGAGGTGGCCATGCAGATTTGTTTTCGGGTTTTCGACTTTAACTTATTATTTTGGGTTATGAAAGGCTTTTTATGGGAAAAGTGTAGTGGTGAAAGCATGGCACCGAGTCTCCGGCACCAATCTGCCCAGGTAAGTACCCCAAACTATTGCTTTTAGTGATATGATTGTGATTGGTTATGGCATGACTAAATAGTAGTAGGAACTACTGTAGAGACATGAACTATAGGATGATGTGTACTCGCGAAAACAATCCTTTATTAAAAACTTTTCATAAAACTGTGTTTTAATAGACAGTGGAATAAAAAGTTTAACGCATAAAACTTTTAATCAGCTCATATATCGGTAGTCATGAGTGCACGTGGACGTGGGCGAAATATTCGTAGACGAGGTAGGGGTAGGATGACGGTCTCGAAACTGGCAGGGTCTGGTCATGGATCAGAAAATGAGGTACCGCCGCCAGCTGTGGGCGCGGAATATCAGGATCAGACGGGTGGTAATGACGCAGTGTCGCAGGCTGTACTACGGGTACTAGAAAGGGTTGCGAGTGTAGGCGTTGGACCTGGAGCTCGGAAATCTGTGACCGAGCGACTCAAGGCTAATGGTGCAGAGGTATTTAGAGGTGTATCTGGTGTGGCACCTAGTACGGCAGAGTATTGATTGGAGGCGACGAAACGCATTATGGATGACCTGGACTTTTCAGCGAGGAAAAGCTGAAGGGCATAGTATCTCTGCTGCGGGATGAGTCATATCAGTGGTGGCTCACAGTTAGGGACGGAGCGATGGCAGATGATCTCACTTGGGAATTCTTTAGAACCGCCTATCAGAGGAAATACATAGGGGCTAGTTATGTTGATGCGCAGCGCAGAGCTTTCTTGAACTTGGTCCAAGGCAGTAAGACTGTAGCGAAATATGAGGCGGAATTCCTTCGATTGAGTCGGTATGCACGGGGAATTGTGGGCACAGAGCATGAGCGCTGTGTCAGATTTGAGGATGGGCTGAGAGACGAGCTGCGGATGATAATTGCCCCACAGTAGGAATGAGAGTTTGCCGTTCTAGTGGAGAAATCTAAGGTTGCTGAAGGGGTAAAACAGTCTGTAAGGCGGAATCAGGATAGGGGCTGGAACAAAAGGAGTTCTGGATCATCTGGGTTTTCTGGGAATCAGCAGAAAAGGGTGAGGTACAGTGGGCCGAATCAAGCTGCTAGGCCTGCTGCTGCTAGCACTCAGTGGCCACCACGATGTGCTCGATGTGGAAAGTCTCACACGGGGGAATGTTGGACTGGTAACAAGGGATGCTTTGAGTACGGCTCGATGGGGCATCGAGTCAGGGACTGTCCACAGAGATTAGCTAGGCTGCAGTCTGAGGATCAGAATCGTGCACAATTTAGGAGGGATAATCAGCAGCCACAGAGGGGCCGTGGTTCAGGCAGGAGAGGTAATGGCTCTGGTAGAGGTCGGGGAGCACCGGGCAGAGGTGCAGGTGGTACAGAGGCGAGACAGCCAGGGTTGGTCTACGCTGCGAGGCGTCGAGAGGAGGGCGACGCACCGGATGTCATAACCGGTACGTTCTTAATTTTTGGAGTACCTTATAATGCTTTAATTGATGTTGGTTCGACGCACTCGTATGTTGCTAGTAGCATAGTGGGAACTATGAACTTAGACTCTGAGATTACTTCTAGGAAGATGACTGTGATAAGCCCTCTAGGTCACTCTGTAGAAGTAAGTAAACTCTATAGGGATGTACCCCTAGAACTTCAAGGGGTCGTGTTTTTGGCTGACTTGATGGAACTACCGTTTGGGGAGTTCGATTTGATTCTCGGGATGGATTGGGTAGTTAAGTATCAAGCTAGCTTGGACTGTGCAGCTAAGCGCATGGTGTTAAAGACCATGGAAGGTGAGGAGGTGGTGATGATAGGTAATAGGAGAGATTACTTATCTAATGTAGTTTCTGCACTGAAGGCTGAGAAATTGGTAAGGAAGGGTTGTGAAGCATTTCTGGTGCATGTTTGTGCCTTGGAAGCAAATGATGCAGCTGTGAAGAATGCCCGAACTGTAGGGGAATTTGCTGATGTATTTCCAGAGGAACTTCCGGGTCTACCTTCTGATCGCGAGGTTGAGTTCGGTATAGACTTGTTACCCGGAACCGCGCCAGTATCTATTGCTCCATATAGGATGGCGCCGAAAGAATTAGTGGAGTTAAAGGCTCAGATTCAGGAATTGTTGGACAGAGGTTTCATCCGGCCGAGTGTATCGCCTTGGGGAGCTCCAGTGCTTTTTGTTAAGAAGAAGGATGGTACGATGCGGATGTGTATCGACTACCGCCAGCTGAACAAGTTGACAATCAAGAACAAATATCCGTTGCCTAGGATTGACAACTTGTTTGATCAACTCAATGGTGCATCGGTTTTCTCTAAGATCGACCTTAGGTCGGGGTATCATCAGCTCAAAGTAAAGGAGGCTGATATTCATAAGACGGCATTCCGTACTCGGTGTGGGCACTACGAGTTTCTGGTAATGCCTTTTGGTTTGACCAACGCACCGGCAGCGTTCATGGACATGATGAATCGGGTGTTTCAGCCGTATCTAGACCGGTTTGTCGTAGTATTTATAGACGACATTTTGGTGTACTCGAGATCTGAGGAGGAACATGACGCGCATCTTCGAGTGGTTCTGCAGGTTCTAAGGGAGAAGCAGTTGTACGCCAAGTTTAGTAAATGTGAGTTCTGGCTTAAGGAGGTAACTTTCTTGGGTCATGTTGTATCAGCTGAGGGAATTAGGGTGGATCCTCGTAAGATTGAGGCAGTATTGGATTGGAAACCACCCAAGTCGGTTGCAGAGATTCGGAGTTTTCTGGGTTTGGTAGGATACTACAGAAGGTTCGTAGAGGGTTTCTCTTTAATCGCAGCGCTGTTGATGAAGCTGTTGAGAAAAGGGGTTCCATTTGTGTGGACTGGGAAACCGCAAGAGAGTTTTGACAAGTTGAAGAAGATTCTGACTGAAGCTCCAGTTTTGATTCAGCCAGAGGCAGGGAAGGAATTCACAGTTTATTGTGATGCATCACATACGGGCTTAGGGTGTGTGCTGATGCAATGTAGAAAGGTGGTCGCGTATGCATCTCGGCAGTTGAGGCCTCATGAAGGTAACTACCCGACACATGATTTGGAGTTAGCTGCAGCGGTTTTTGCCTTGAAGATTTGGAGGCATTACTTGTATGGGGAAAAGTCGATAGTCTACACGGATCATAAGAGTCTGAAGTACCTCTTGACTCAGAAGGATTTAAATTTGAGGCAGCGAAGGTGGGTCGAATTGTTGAAAGACTACGACTGTTCGATTGAGTACATCCGGGTAAGGCTAACGTAGTAGCTGATGCGTTGAGTCGTAAGGTGGTAGCGGACCTGCGAGCGATGTTTGCTCACCTAAGTCTTTATGATGATGGGAGTCTTTTGGCAGAATTGCAAGTAAAGCCGTCTTGGATTGATCGGGTTAAGGAGAAACAGCTGACAGATGAGGTTTTAAGTGCTCGGAGGTTGCAAGCGCAGAATGGTGAGTCGGAAGGCTTCAGCTTGAGCAGTGATGGAGTATTGTGTTCACAGGGGAAGGTATGCATACCTAAGGATGTGGAATTGAGACAGCAGATTCTTCAGGAAGCTCATAGCAGCCCGTACGCTATGCATCCTGGAGGCAGTAAGATGTATCGTGATTTAAGGGAACAGTTCTGGTGGCCAGGTCTTAAGCGGGAAGTAACAGAGTTTGTGGGCAAGTGTCTAACATGCCAGCAGGTCAAAGCTGAGCATCAGTTGCTGTCGGGACTGTTGCAGCCAGTTAGGATCCCACAGTGGAAGTGGGAAATGATTACGATGGATTTCGTCAGTGGGCTTCCCCTTACGCCTAGCAAGAAGGACTCAGTTTGGGTAATTGTAGATCGTTTGACTAAATCGGCTCATTTCATACCGGTAAGGGTTGATTTTTCACTCCAGAAGTTAGCCAAGTTGTATGTGGCAGAGATAGTAAGGTTGCATGGAGTACCAGTGCCAATTATCTCAGATAGGGATCCCAGGTTCACGTCAAGGTTCTGGAAGGCTTTGCATCAGGCGTTGGGTACGAAGTTGGATTTCAGCATGGCTTTTCATCCGCAATCTGACGGACAGTCTGAGAGGGTAATTCAGATTCTAGAGGATACGTTAAGGGGCTGTGTTCTGGATTTCAGTGGTAGTTGGGAGGAGTATCTCCCATTGGCAGAGTTCGCTTATAACAATAGTTATCAAGCGAGTATTCAGATGGCACCATATGAAGCGCCTATGGACGGAAATGTCGTACTCCTACGTGTTGGACAGAACTGGGTGAACGATAGATGTTGGGTCCAGAGTTAGTGGTAGAAACAAAAGATAAGGTTAAGGTAATTTGGGCTCGACTTAAGGAAGCGTCGGACAGGCAGAAATCTTACGCTGATCTTAAGCGCAGGGATATTGAGTTTACAGTGGGTGATAAGGTCTTTCTGAAGGTATCGCCTTGGAAGAAAGTGTTGAGATTTGGTCAGAAGGGCAAGCTAAGCCCTAGGTTCATCGGGCCATATACGGTATTGAGGCGAATAGGACCGGTAGCTTATCAGCTTGAGTTACCAGCAGAGTTAAGTCAGATTCATGATGTCTTTCATGTTTCAATGCTTAGGCGCTATCGATCAGATCCGTCACATGTTGTACCCGTTGAGGAGATAGAGGTGAGTCCTGATTTGTCTTTTGAGGAGGAATCGCTACGGATTCTGGATCGAGATATCAAAGTTCTGCGTAGGAAGTCAGTACCCTTGGTAAAAGTGTTATGGCAGAACCATGGTACGGAGGAGGCTACGTGGGAACCGGAGGATGTGATGCGGCAGTAATACCCTCAACTCTTCTGACCAGGTAATTTCGAGGCCGAAATTATTTTAAGGGGGGTAGAGCTGTAACATCCTTAAATCGGGGTCTCTGCATTTTGCTTGTGCTGCATGTGATGAATTGTTTATAATGTTGATTTGTCATGTTTTGGGGTCTAGTTATAACCCTAGGTTAGGCCTGAGCTAGAGCTAAGAATTTTGTTTTGGCATTTAGGGAAGTGGAGCTAGGTAAGTTAGGTGTTAAAAGTAATTTTCAGAGGATTTAGACACAAGCATTACCCTAGTAAAGTGGTCAAGGAGGCGCTGCTAAGGTGTCAGGTAAGTGACGCCACAAGGGGGAGCAAGGGAGCTTGGGTTCAAGCCGCAGAAATCCCTCTCTGCTTATTCCTTTTTGACGCCAAAGCTGAGGGAGTGGAGTGCTCAGGATGGACTCTCTTGGATAAGTGTTGAAGGAGTCAACACATTTGAAAGGTGTGGTTGAGAGAAATGGAGGAGTTTGATGAATTCAAACTCATTTGAATTGGTGGTCAGGAGAATTTCAAGGAGTAAAAGAAGGGATTGAGCTGGGAGGTGGCTTAGCCGAATGGTTGAAGTGGCTATGGGAGCTTGGAGTATTCGGTTGGTGTGTGGGGTTTGGTGTGCCGATTTTGGGTGTGTTGGTTTTGGAGAGGAATAAGCATTCGGCTAGGTAAGAAGCATTAGAGGGCTTGCATTCGATTAGTTTCTTTTTTTTTTCTCCTCTCAAGAAGGTCATAGCCGAATCCTCTTTAGGCTCTTTTCTTTTGTTTTGGTGCCAAGTCGAAATCATCTTATTATCTCTCTTGCAATTTCTTTCTTCTTCTTTTAATCTCCTAGTGCCGAAACTCTATAACCATTTTCTCCTCTTCTTTTTCGGTTTACCCATTGTTAGCCGAAACCATTGCATCTTCTTCTCCAATTCTTTCTATTCCATCTTTTCTGCTCTCAAGTCTCTTGTGCCGAAAACTCTCCCTTCCCTTTGACCGAATCTTTTCTTTCTTTTTCATTTTCTTCTTCTAAATTTTACCATCTTCAAAAGCTTGTCTCTTTTTGTGTTTTCTTCTTGGCCGAATACCTTTAGCCTCATTTTCTTCTCTTCTCTCGGGTTCTGATTTATTTGAAGTGCCGAAAGCTATTCTTCTTTTGGGTGATAGTCGAATCTTCTGGTAAGGGATCTCTTCTTTTCTTCTTGACTGATTTGGTTATGCCGAATCTCTTCTTGCTTCTCTGTTGATACTTTCTTCAATCATGGTTAATCGGGTTTTAAACTTCACTTTTGTCCTATGTGGTAGCCGAAACTCCTAGCACCAACAGGGGGTGCCGATCATTGGTGTTGAATAGCCAAATCTATCATTAGGGTAAGGGGCGACTAACTCATGTGGTTTTCGGGATTTATGATTATGGCCGAATGGCTTTTAGACTCAAATGATTTGGTAATCGATTGCAGGGAGGGCTATAGCCGAATACGGTGAACCTTCGGGATTTGGTAGTCGATCTAGGTAAGGTCTTAATGTTTAAAGATCCAGTTCTTAATCATTCAAAAGTCGAAGGATAACTGTTTCCATGTGATAGTGTGTGGCCGATTGCAGGGTAGATCATCACATAGTCTCGGGATTTGGTTGGAAACCAAATCGGCATTAAGGAAAGGGAAAGCTACGCTTCGGGATTTCGCTAAGTGTCGAGTAGTTTTGGGATTCTTACTTAGATCTGTGATTAGTCAGGTGTGTAAACGCTTACACACTTTATTAGTATAATTATGCTTATTATGTTACTGTTATAACCATTGGCATTAGAGACTTTGCCTTGTGGGCATAAGCTTGGAAACCGGGTAAGTTCCCTGTTATGTGATTCTTGGTATACATCATCGTGATTTGTTAAATGCTATGTTATATGTTATTTGCATGATCATTCGATATTATGACACATATGTTATGAACATGATGATGGGTTTGATGAGAGGAGGGGGATGATTCATTTTGGACTGTCACCAGTGGTTTTGACCACAAGATGGGTTGGCCCCATCATTTGATTTGTGACTTCGGTCACCAGTGGTTTTGACCACACTATTATTATTATTTGTGACTAAGTCCCAGTGGTTTTGACCACCAGTGGTTTTGACCACACTATTGATATTTGTGACTACGGTCACCAGTGGTTTTGACCACATATGGATATTATGACTCGTCCCAGTGGTTTGGTACCACAGTGGGTTGGCCCCACATGATTATTACGGGATTGTCATCAGTGGTTTTGACCACACGATGGGTTGGCCCCATCACCTGATTTGTGACTACGGTCACCAGTGGTTTTGACCACACCGATATATTTGTGACTTCGGTCACCAGTGGTTTTGACCACCAGTGGTTTTGACCACACGGGGTAGTTACAGGAGATTGGATAGTTAGGTTATGGGGTTGCATGATTTGCATGTTTTGCTAATGATCTGTGTAAGTGGTTGAATTATCGGGTTGGGGATTTATACACTGAGTCTCGGTGACTCACCCCTTCCTTTACATTTTGCAGATGAGGCTTAGATCGCGGATATGGAGCCGGGGAGGACTCGAGGTGGCCATACAGATTTGTTTTTGGGTTTTCGACTTTAACTTATTATTTTGGGTTTATTTGATTTTACTAAAATTTGGTTTTGGTTTTGTAATAAGGCCGCTAAGTTTATTTTGGTTTTATTATTACTTGATTTTATTCTGCTTATATTTTACATGTTGGACTTATGGATATGATAAAAATTAACCGGTAAAAAGCAAGGTTTTCTAAACTATATCTCTTTGGGTTTTCAAACGTTACCATCGGGTAACAAAGATCATAACATAATCAGAGGTAACCTGGATGATTTTACAAACTCTAAATCTTTCAAACAACTTCAAAGGCATATGGATAAACTCTTCACACAACCGTTTAATCAAGTCAAATGTTTTTCTAAACTTGGTATTAACAAATCGGTTTCCAAACATGTGTTTTCCCAAATTTCTTAACACCTATGAGACAATCTTAAACATCACCTATTACTACGTTTTCTAAACCTATATACGATATAAGAGTTTTATAAAATTTAACCGGTAACTTGTGTTTTCAAAAATGTTTTCACTCCGTAGCATGCCAGATTCGGTCGTGGTGTGTTGACCGGGTTTGGGGTGTTACAAAGGAACCCGACAGGACCTCTACTTTACGACAGTGATATTGAAGGTACCGTTCGTAGAAATCGTAGAGAACTAAGGCGAAACCTAAACTACATAAACGAAGAGCAAGAAGCCGAAATAAATACCACAGAAGAGATGACTGAGAATAATTTGCCACCTCCAGAGGTGGCCGAACATCATGCTCCACGTACTATGTATGATTATGCTAAACCTAGTTTAACAGGAACTGAGTCTAGTATTGTTAGGCCTACCATTGCTGCAAATAATTTTGAACTGAAACCAAACACTATACAGATGATACAACAGTTTGTTCAGTTTGATAGTTTGCAGGATGAGGATCCTAACACACTTAGCGAATTTCCTAGAATTTTGTGAAACCTTCAAAATAAATGGCATTTCTAATGATGCCACCTGTCTTCGGTTATTTCCCTTTTCCTTGAGAAATAAAGCCAAACAGTGGTTGCATTCTCTTCCACGAGGCTCAATCACTACATGGGATCAAATGACTGAAAAATTTTTATTAAAATATTTTCCACCGACCAAAACGGCCAAGTTAAGGAATGATATCTCTTCTTTAATGCAGATAGATTTAAAGACACTTTATGATGCATGGGAGAGATACAAAGATTTGTTCAGAAGATGCCCACACCACGTACTACCTTTGTGGCTACAAGTCCAAACTTTTTACAACGGTGTGAATCCTTCAAAAAGGCAACTAATCGATTCAGCTGCCGGTGGAACCCTGAACAACAATACTCTTGAAGTAGCCTATGAGTTTATAGAGGAGATGTCACTGAATAACTATCAGTGGCAAGTTACAAGGACAAGGCCAGCCAAAGCAGCCGGAGTTTTCAACATTGACGCAGTAACCGCGCTATCAAATCAGGTTGAATTGTTACATAAAAAATTTGATAGTTTCTATGGTTCTTCGCAGGCACATCCAGTTATGCAGTGTGACGCAAGTGAAGGAGTGGTGAATCCTGAGTACCCACCCTATGGACAGGGCATGGAGAGCGAACAAATGAACTACATGGGTAATAATTTCTGATCTAACAATAACCCTTATAGTAATACTTATAATCCAGGTTGAAAGAACCACCCCAATTTTTCATGGGGCGGTCAAAGAAATCAAAGATCATAACCATCCCAAAACTTCCAACAACAACCCTACCCATAGGAAAAGAAGCCAAACCTTGAAGAGGCGCTGACAAACTTCATAACAGCCTCAGACACACGTTTCCAGAAGATAGAAACAAAAATTGAGGCATTGTCACAAGATTTCAAGGATCAATTCGGGCAACTTGCTAAGCAAATTTCTGAGAGACCACAGGGAAGACTACCGAGCAACACCGAGACTAACCCAAGGGAGCGAATTCAAGCCATACAGCTCAAGATAGTGAAGGGTTAGACAAGCCTAATTCAAAACAAAAGAAAGTGGTAGAAGAAGATATGGTTGAGGTCAATAACAAGACGAAATCGGTAATCAAATAGTACAAACCTCGCATACCCTATCCTGAAGCGATGAAGAGAGACGATACAGAGGAACAGTTCAGTAAGTTTCTTAAACTTTTAAAGAAATTACATATTAACTTACCTCTTCTTGAAGCTCTTTTTCAAATGCCGGATTTGAGGAAATTTTTAAAACAGCTTCTGACGAACAAGCGTAAATTAGATGAGGAGCCACATGTTGAATTAAACGCAGTATGCTCAGCAATGTTACAGAATAGACTACCACGGAAGCTAAAAGATCCAGGGAGTTTTACAATTCCATGTTTAATTGGTAGACTAACTGTTGATAATGCATTAGCTGATTTAGGGGCAAGTATAAATGTCATGCCTTATAAATTGTTTAAACAACTAGGTCTAGGGAAACCCAAAAAACTAGGATGAGCATTCAATTAGCTGATAAAACTGTTAGAATTCCTAGGGTATTATCGAAGATGTTCTTGTAAAAATTGATAAATTCGTTTTCCCAGTAGATTTTGTTGTCTTAGAGATGGATGAGGATAATTAGATTCCCTTAATTTTAGGAAAACCCTTTTTAGCAACTGCAAGGACTAAAATTGATGTTAGCATAGGAGAACTCATACTTCAGGTAGGTGACAAATCGATCAGTTTACAAGCTCTCGACTCGACCAGGACAACAATTGATGAAAGTGAGAAAGTAAATTCAGTTGATAACCAGATTGTTCCAGCTTCATCACAGGAAACACCACAAGGTTACAAACATGAGCCGAAGCATGGCCCCCATGTCGACACAGAAAGATCACACAAAGAACGAAGCCTTGAGATCGACAAATTAGAAAAGTGGACGATGCACTTTAAAGAGAAACCAGAATTGTACGAAGAAAAATCGAAAGAGCCTCCAGAAGAGCTCATAGGAACATCAAATCACCTCAAAATAGGAGACCAAGTACTAATAGATAAGGTAGATCCTCGTGTCATCACATCAGACCTGACCACGAACAAAGAAATCCCTCTTGAGGTATGTAATATCTTCCCATACGAAACAATTGAGGTAAGCAATCCCATATTCGGCACTTTTAAGGTACACGCTTCTCGACTCAAACTTCATCAAGAAAATAGAATTGTCAGCATGAGGGAAGATATTCAAACCTTTAAACCTCCCTGATTTTTCAATACGAGGAGAGTCTAGCTTAAGACTTTAAACGAGCACTTCTCGGGAGGCAACCCGAGTACTAACACAATTTATTTTCACATTTTAATTTCAATTCATTTTCTTTTCTTCTTTTTTTTTTATACCTAATTCTAAACTAACCAAGGGTGCAGATTTCTAGGCCACACGGCCTTGCACACGGGCATGGCCGTGGCCGTGTGTACCTCAAGAATCTTTGTACCGACATGGCAGAGGCGGTACAAATCAGACTCAACTAACTTTTGAAGTTCACGGACCCAACCACTCAACACGGGCACCGACAAAATCCCACGGCCGTGCGATGCGGCCGTGGACGACACTGACTTATCAAGAATGGGCGTGGCTGTCTGAAAAACAGGCATGGAGAATCAACACGCCTAGACACACGGTTGTGCGAGGCGGCTGTGTGAAACAACACGCCCTTAGTCCACAGGCGTGGGAGAGTACCAAAATTGAGCCTCTATTTAAACACCAACCCCCTCCCCATCTTTCTCATCCACTTCCCACTTCTTTTCTTATCCCCATTTCTCACATTCTCCTATCCATAACAAGTCTCTAAACCCTTGAGCCACACCAAAGCCATGACAAAGAAGTGGAAGAAAGTAAGCATAGTCTCCTTAGGGAGATTGATATACATAAGCTCATGCCGGCCGCTTCATCCAAACAAAAAGCCAAGGGTCTTTGAGACCATTTATATTTTCTTTTTCTTTTATCTTTCGCTTCAATTTCCTTCTCTTTGACAATCTTATACTTAATTTAGTTTAATATATTTTAGTTTCTTAGTGTTAGGTTCTTTAGGCTGCTAGGGAATCACGCCACTTTCGCCACCGCCAGCACTTCCGTCGCCTTAGAGGTCACACCTACCTCACGAACCATCTACCAATAAGGATTCTCAAGCCCCTTTATCTTCTAGTCTTAGTTATTTTCCTTCTTAGTCTCTTTTTCTTTATCTTTTTTTATCTTTATTTATATATTTATTTTATTTTAAATATGTCTTAATAACTCCTGGCTAACTCTCTACGAGCTCCCCAATTTCTTCATCTAGCATAGAGCTCCATAGCAGCTACCACCCCTATCGACTTCCAACTCTGGGAAACCATCCAAATTCAGGAAGTTTCAACTCTCCCTCTCTATTAAATTGAATATCTATGCTTGTACATTAAGGGTAATGTACATCTTAAGTGTGGGGGGTGAATATTTATTTGAAGAAAGTGCCTAACTTTCTGCATTATTCTCAAATCCCTAAAATTAGCCTTGTTTTTAATCAATTTTCTCATATTACTAATTAGGATGAAATTTCTGATGAATTATGATTTTTATTGACATGTTTTTGAGTAAGTCATAGTTAATTGTGCATTGATGATTAAATTAGAAGAATATTAGAGAATCAAGCATAATAAGTCTATTTTTTAGAATTAAAATTTTTGTTAGGTTATCTACCTGAATCTGAATGTTATCTTGAAGTTTGAAATTTGCAAGGATGATGTCAAGAACACCCATAATTTTTTGTGAGATTTTTGAGCCTGTTAGAGCATATATTCTTTTTCATGCTCACTTTATTGATTATGAGTGTGTCAACTTTGAATTGTTATTCTAGAACTTGCCTCGTTCATACAGATCGAGAGCACACCTATGATTTGATATACAGAAATGATAAAGGCACCTAGGATTTAACCCACTTACTCCACTAAAAGCCTACCTTCATAATTAACCCCTAGTGAACCCCGTTGATCCTAACAACCCTTTTTATTGATTCACCCGCTAATATTAACCCAAAACCCTTTGTATTTGTTATCACCATTCCTTTTTGACTACCCTTATATCGAGATTTGATTTGATTAGTTACCTAATTATATTATTTCAGTAGTTAAATTTATCCTTTATATATTTGACTTGTTCTTAAAAAATCAAATTATATTCATTTTTAGTTGTGTGATTAAGTGAGCTTATGCATTAAATTCTGATTATTGAAGAAGAGGCTCGTATTAGAGTATTACCAATAGTAGTATTATCAGTTTCCAATTGATGTAATTATTTAGGAAGAGTTCATTTTCTCTAGGTAGGTAACTTATCAATTCAATCTCGATTCTAACATTCCAATTCAGCCTATATCTATACCCTTAACCAAAGCCCTGTTACAACCTTGTTAAAGACCTTTTGATCTGTTTATCATCTCATATTATAGTAGTGGAGATTTGATTTTCAGGCAAGCCTATGGGATTAACTTTTCAGGTTCGACTGTAGAGTGCTTAATTTTGAACCTTAAACACCTCGAGTGATTTGAGTGAATCTTTTGTAAGGATGTGAGTCCTTGTAGGTTTCAAATTAAAGGTAATTATTCAGGTAAGGGGAGACACCTCCGTTTTTGTGCTACAAATGTATGACTTTGATTGTTTGAATCTTTAGGACTCTTCGAGTTAGATCATCCATGTAAAAATTATCTATGAATTATGATGACACATTGTCGGTAGGATTTATGAATTATGGATAGTTCGTTTTAATTGTAAGTTGAGAATTTGCTTGAGGACAAGCAAAAGCTTAAGTGTGGGGGTATTTGATAAACCGTAAAAGTAACATATTTTAAGCCCACATTTAGTATGCTTTTGGATGAATTAAGCCTCGATTTATGTAAAAAGGTGCTCTTAATCCTTTGTTTTCATGTTATATACTCAGGAAAGCACCCGATGATGAAAAGAACGAGAAACGGGCTTAAAATAGACCAATTTGGGGCAAAGAGGAAATCGACACGGACGTGTGACATGGTCGTGTCCCTATCGTGGCAAAGAGCAATTTCATTTGGATTTGGATAGTTTGGGGCGAAGAAACATAGTTCAAAAGCCTATATAAACCCCCTAAGTGTTACCTGAAAGAGGGCGGTTAGCTAGGCCAAGGAGCCGAGCCAGAAAGACCAGATTTGTGGAGAATCACTCGAAGATAGCCAATTGATCCATCTCAAGAAGTCGGAATTCTACTCAAGACGGCGGATCTCTCCTTCAATTCCTTTAGGGAGTTCTAGGGATTTCTTATTTTTTGTTTTATATTTTCTTCTGAGATGTTTTCTTTATTTGATATGAACTAAACCCGTCAGATACCTGAAGGGGATGAAACCTCAGACAGATCTTGTTATTGTTTTCTGAACTATATGATAAATATTTGACTTGTTCTTAATTATGTGTGCTTAATTCTTGTGTTGATATTTCTGGGATATTAATTCAAGTATGATGTGCTTAGGTGGAGGAGCAAAAGTCCCTGCTTAAGAGTAAATCTAGCATAATTAAGCGGAGTTGATCGCACGCCTAGAGATAGGGTGACGAGATTTTGCCGGATTAGGGTGAAACCTAATATGTGAGTCCATAGATCGAGTTAATGCGATTCTAGGGGTTTTAATTAGAAAGAGATTTCAATTAATCAACCTAGGGTTAGACGTTATTCGCTTCGAGAGAGGGTTTAATATAACTTAGGGAATCTTACGGATCAAGTCAAATGAATACATCGTCTGGTTCAGTGTTAGATAACAAGTGAAGTCTAAGTGGATTCTTCCTAAGGATATCGTCTTAATCAATTGGTTTTTCTTCCAAATTATTTTTCCTCAATTCATTCTTTT
Source organism: Gossypium australe (assembly GCA_005393395.2). Lineage (NCBI taxonomy): Eukaryota > Viridiplantae > Streptophyta > Magnoliopsida > Malvales > Malvaceae > Gossypium > Gossypium australe. Next base: position 134,278,728 of record CM016616.1, on the reverse strand, counting down.
TGTCTTTGTGTCTTTAGTTTAGTTGATAGTTAAATTTGGATTAGATAATATTCGCTTAATTCTTAGCCTAAATAATAGAAAGAGAGTTAGTATTAGTACTTTTGGTTCCTTTGGGATTCGATATTCCGGTCTTGCCTAAGCTATACTACTGTTCGATAAGTGCGCTTGCCTTACAATCATTGTCATAGTTAGTTTCTAAGTTCGATCATTTTTATTATAAATTTTAAAGCTCTGATTTCGACAATCAGTGGCATATGCATCTCGCCAACTCAAACCACATGAAAAGAATTATCCAACTCGTGAATTAGATCTTGAAATGGTGGTGCTAGTGTTAAAGATCTCGAGACACTACCTTTATGGGGAGAAGTGTTGCTTGTTTTTTTACCATAAAAGTTTAAAGTATTTGATGATGCAAAAAAATTTAAATCTGCGCTAATGACATTGGATGGAACTTCTGAAAGATTATGATTTGACAATTGAATACCATCTTGGAAAGGCTAATGTAGTAGCTGATGCCTTGAGCAGGAAAACTGTTGCAGCTTTGGCACCCCTTTGAGCAAATGTTTTTGTTACAGATGATGGATCACTACTTGTGGAATTGATTGTTCGACCTGTTGGATCTAGTGCCCTAAGTGTAGTATTTTCATCAACAAAAAATTGTAATTTTTTTTGAACATATTGGTTAATAAAACAAATTCATTGATTACATTAATATACTTTTATAATTTTCCTCACATGGTTTTTGTACGCAAAAAAAAAAAATGGAGGCAAATGTTGCTCATTGGTTGTCTAAATGTTTAACTAATATTAAGCAGTATTATGTGGTCAGATCTTGGTATGAGAAGACAGGTTGTATTAGTAGATGAACCTAAACATGTCCTTAGTCTAATTGAAAATGTAAATCAATTGAAAGACTAATATGTCATCTATCAAGTCCAATTGGAGAGATGCTTTGTCTTACGCATCAGAGCAGATGACTCCCAAAAGATAAAGACATAGATGTAACTGAATAGAAGGAAAATACATCAGACATGACCCAAGCAGAATAGATCCTGAATCCGTTTATGGATTTATTCACTTGTGACATTCATAGTGTGGCATACCTAAACCCTGAGTAGATGGCAGACTATGTATGTGTGACTCGTACACTTTGATGTAAGTAAAAGCCCGAGTTCAAATATATAAGGAATCGAAAGCTAGTGCGTTGGGTGTACGACTTTTTTAGTATTTAGCGTCATTCACAATAGTGAAATTCATATAAAAAACATGGTTAAATGATACCCTCTCATTGGCATTACTTGGTTTATGAAAAGTAAACATGGCCACAGGTTGTCCGTCTTTTGTGATGGATGACTTGATCACTTATTGGTAATTATTAAATTTTCATGAAGGAAAATGTAATGGTTACCATAAGATAAAATAGGATCACATTGGGAGAATGAATATTATCCTAAAGACATCAATGGTATCCTATGAGGGTAGCACACTAATGACAAGGTCATTGGACAAGAACTGAGTAGTTGCTTTCGTAATGGTATGTCGTTGGTGATAGCTCAGTCAGGATACTATAGTGGAATGACTTTGTGACTAAATAATTTTATAATGAATAGAGAAAAAGCTAGAAGTTAGTTATAAATCATTTGATCATCAACTACATATGTCAATCGGTCCCTTCGCTAGCTCGTTGAAACCATAAATGAATTGCGTGTTTGAATATAAATGAACGAAATGAACAGAAAAAAAATGGGAAACATTCAAGAATGGTTATGGTTTTCTCCAAAATGGAGAAATGAAATCATTGCGAAATGAATATAGGTTTCCAAAAATGGAAATGGAAATTGAAATGCAAATGAAAACGGAAACTTGCGATCTTATATAGGATTACTTAAAAAAACATGGAAGAACGAGTTTATGTTTTTGGACTGTGTTGAAGTCTGAAAATGGAAATAAATCATTTGTTCATTGTGAAAATGTTGAGTTGTGACATTTTGAACGAATTTTCTCAAAATTTTACTAGGGGTAAAATCGTTAAAATTTTACTAGGGGTAAAATTGTCAAAATTTTATTGGGATAAAATTGGGTGAGAAAATTATTTAATATGTACATAAAAAAAGTTTATTTTTAAAAATAGAAAAATTGAATCGGGTTAGATCATATTATAGAGTACTAGGTCAAAAACGCTCATGAAGTACTCGTAATTGGACCCAATGTGTGAGTGGTTTTGGGCCTAGAATGAAGAAATAAATATTAGAGTATGCCTCAAGTTGTCTGACATGCCAAAAATTAAAGGCAGAACATCAAGTTCTCTCAAGCAAGTTAGACCCCTTAGAGATTCTTGAGTGGAAATGGGACAAAATCAACATGGGTTTTGTTTTGGGTCTTCCTCTAAGTCCTTCAAAGAATAACTCTGTAACACCTCAAACCCGGTCAATACGCCACGACCGAATTTGGTATGTCACTAAGGAAAATATTTTTGAAAGAATCGAAGTAACAATTAAAAATTTGTGAAAAACTCTTTGAAATTCTTTATTTGTCGAAAATAAGTTAAAACTAAAATTTTCTTTTAAAATTACATAAAACTTTTAAAATAAGTGAATAAATCATAGGTTAGAAAACATTTATATCTTTTTAAGAAAATCCGAATTATTACATTGAAAACCATTTGCATTTGAATGTAGAAATTTAATATTTGGAAAATCATTTAAATTATCGAAAACACTTAAGTTGTTAAAATTTTCAAATAATTTATGTTACCCGATGGTAACGTTTTAAAACCATTGCGTTGCGTAGTTTAGAAAACTTTGTGCTCAATTAATTATCATAATCAAGAAATTTATAAACCATATTTTAAACATATTCAAAGCATAAATATAATCCAAAATCATGATTAAAGAGGCCTTATTACAAAACCATAAAAATATGAAAAACCAAATTTAAATAAAGTAAAGTTCTCAAACCAAAGTTCACGTAGAACCGAAATTTATTGCATGGCCTTCTCGAGTTCATCCGGCTCCTCATCCGCAAACTCACGAATCACCTGAAAATATAAGGGAGAAGGTGAGTCACCAAGACTCAGTGCATATTCCCTCTCTCGGGTAAATGCCACATACTTACACAAATTATAACAAAGCAACATATATGTATAATGCACCCATCCTAACCATCCATAACTCCTTTTCTACCCCTGTGTGGTACCAAACCACTGGTGGTGCCAAACCACTGGTGTCCAAAGACACAATTGTGTTACCAAAACACTGGTGACCATAGTCACGAATAATCCATCTGTGGGGCCAACCCACGTATGATACCAAATCACTGGCGTCGATCCCATATCTCAAAAGTGGGGCCAACCCACGGTGGTGTTAACCACAGGGACGAGACGCTATGAGGTGCCAAACCTCTGGTGTCCGAAGACACGAATGTGATACCAAATCACTGGTGGTTCCAAACCACTGGTGTCCAAAGACACGAATCATCAAGTTGTGGGGCCAACCCACGTGTGATACCAAATCACTGGCAGACGATCCCATATCTAAAAGTGGGGCCAACCCACGGTGGTGTTAACCACAGGGACAAGTCGCTATGAGGTGCCAAACCTCTGGTGTCCGAAGACACGAATGTGATACCAAATCACTGGTGACCGAAGTCACAATCTTCCCCCTCCTCTCATATTGCCCATACCAATGCAATAGATAAACAAATCATGTCAATATACTATGATATGAATCATATAATAAATATATCATAAATCATAGATCATGATTTCAATCCACATGTATTAACAACATATCGAAATGAACTTACCCGAATCCTCATTCATACCATCATGGTATCAAATCCAAATCTCATCGTTTTTCCCACTTTCATAATATGATTAGTAATAACACACATAAACATACATATATAAACCAAGTTATAAAGTGTGTAAGATACACACCTTTCACCAAAGCAAAACTAACTTCCGGAGATCCGATCTATCGCACTAGATCCTTGTCCTACAATCGACCATATCACAATATTTTAATGAAAACCATTCGGCCAACAACATAACTTAATCCAAATAACCTTAGGCTTCCTCAACCAACTTTAAGAGTATAGAATCCTTACCACTTGACTTACCAACTTTGATTTGCTAAAGGAATGGCTTAAATCGATTGCTTCCGAAATCCCAATGAGCCTAAGAGAATAATCGAATCCTAAAAATGGTTAGAACCTTGCAAAACAAAGCCCAAAGATTCGGCTTTTGTCCACAAGAAAACATCACAGAAACGAGAAAGAAAAGAAAGAAAACGTCCATGAACACTTACCTCTTTTTATCCAAAATCAATAGAAGAAAACCAAGGAGAGTCTACCCTTGAATATTCGGCCAAAACAAACACTAAAAGAGAGGAAGAAGGTTCGGCTATGGTTGATTTGTATTAACAACAAGGATTCAATTAAAGTTGAGAAAGAGAAAGGAAAACAAAAGAAGAAGATGGAAGAGATTTCAATGGAAAAGAAATGTTTATGGCTTAAAATAAAAGAAAGTAAAGAGAGATGGAAAGGTGGAAGTTTCGGCCAAGAGAGAGTGTAGGAGAAAAGTGATTTGAACAATATTGAAAGAAAGAAAAGGAGAGAGTTGTGGGAGAGATTCGGCCAAACACTACTTTACCAAAAAGAAAGTGCACAAAAATGCACAAGTTAGATTGTATTCGGTTACAAAAGGGCAAATGAAAGAAAGTAAAATGATGTCATTTGGTTCATCAAAAAGAGGCTAAAATAAAAAGTAAATTTGCACAAATGCTTATGGTGCATTCGGCCAAAGAGTGATTTGTTTGGAGAGGAAGAGAAAAGTATGCCCAAAAGGTACACAAATGCAAAAGTTGGCCAAATATCCCCCCCAAACTACCTAGCACATTCGGCCATCCCCCTTTTCCACACATGCCGTCCACATTCAACCACTAAAGGCCTAGGAAAACTTTCCAAAACATCCACCACCCTTCATGCCTTTGTCCCCTCATCATACCATAACCTTAAGAATCTTATCCCCTATTTCATGCTTTCCTTAATCATATATTCAACTTACCAAAAGATGAAAGTCCAACCTATCATAAACATAAGTTGACCGTCCATAAATGCTATGATGAAATAAAAATCCTCAAAATGCTTTCCTTGATACTCGAACTACTAACCTCAAGCAACCTTTCAAGAGCCTTAACCATCTTGCCACTTATTCCTTTTGCTTAAGTGTCAAGCTCACCTAATCCACTTCAATAAATGAACCATACTAAAATTTATTCTAGCTTCCTAAATAAAAACAAGCCTTCACAAGACTATGTTATCACACAAAATTCCTACCCGAGCCAACACAAAATAATATTCAAATTTCCTAAAGCTCAAGGCCCAATCCTACTAGGCCCAATTTCGGGATGTTACAGATCTACCCTCCTTAAAAATAATTTCGTCCTCGAAATTACTTACTAACGATCAATCGAACAGTCTAACTCACTGCACTACGCTCTTGCTACGCACTCTGATCTTAATAACACTATTATACTACTAACGACATTTGAATACGTCAACCCGCAACAATCAAAGCAGTATATGGAAATCCAATGATCAAGAACATACTGGTTATGACGTTCGGTGCGTCGCCCTCCTCTCGTCGTCTCGCTGCATACACCAACCCAGGCTGTCTTGCCTCAGTGTTGCTTGCACCTCTGCCAAATGCTACGCGGCCTCGACCAGAACCATTACCTCCTCTACCGTTATCACGACCTCTCTGCGGTGTTGGTCCCTCCTTTCTGAACTGAGCACGATCTTGACCTTCAGATTGATTCCTGGCTTGCTTACGTGGACAGTCCCTCACACGATGATCCAGCGAGCCACACTCAAAACATCCTTTCCCACCGGTCCAACATTCGCCCCAATGAAATTTTCCGCATCTGTTACACTGTGCTGGTCCCTGATTAGCAGTAACAGGCCTCCCAGACTGATCCGGCCCATTCTGCCTAACCCTTTTTTGAGAATCTTCGTCCGACGCAGATGATCCATAACCTCTCTTATGCTTATTCCGGTCGTAGCTCTGCCTTCCAGATTCCTTTATCCCTTCAGCAATCTTAGACTTTCAAACCAACGCAGCAAATTCTCGCTCCTGATGTGGAGCAATCAGCAACCTCAGCTCATCTCTCAAACCGTCCTCGAATCGAACACATCGCTCGTGCTCCGAAGCCACAATACCTCCAGCATACCGGCTCAATCTTAAGAACTCAGCCTCATACTCTGATACGGATTTACTCCCTTGGACCAAACTCAGGAATGCCTTGCGCTGTGCATCAACGTAACTAGACCCGATATATTTCTTCTGATACGCTGCTTTTAAAGAAGTCCCAAGTGAGATCCTCCGCTGCAGCACCATTCCGAACCGTGAGCCACCACTGATATGACTCATCACGAAGAAGCGATACAATCCCTTTCAGCTTTTCCTCAGCATTCAGATCCAGATCATCCATGATTCGTTCCGTTGCCTCTAACCAGTATTCAGTTGAACTGGGAGCTACACCCGAAACACCTCGAAATACCTCGGCTCCGTTGGCTCGGAGTCGCTCTGGAACAGATTTCCGAGCTCCCGCGCCTCCACCTACTCCAGCTACCCTCTCAAGAACTCACAGCATCGCCTGAGATACTGCGTCATCTCCCGTTTGGTCCTGATGCTCAACTCCAATCACTGGTGGTGGAACTGGTGGTACCTCGTTCTTGGATCATTGACCCGACCTCACTGGCTCAGACATAGCCATCCTACCTCGACCACGTCCACGCATAACACGACCTCGTCCTCGAGTACTCATGTCTAATGTCTCGTTTTATCTAAGTTAAAAGTTTTATGCATTAGTCATTATTCCACTTTCTTTAAAGCACAGTTTTATGAAAAGTTCAATAAGAAGTTGTTTCGCGAGCACACCAAACCTATAGTCTTGGGTCTCTAAACTAGTTCCTAGTACTACACAGTCATGCCAACATCATCATATCAAATCATCAAAATCAACAGTTTTGATGTACTTACCAGGGCGGATTGATGCCGGAGACTCGGGGCCATGCCTTTCCAAACATAAAATTTTCAACAATAACATTTTCAAACTATACTTTAAATCATTTTGGGCCTCGGGCCCACAGCCGAGTTTTTGAACTTAGCTCTGATACCAATTTGTAACACCCCAAACCCGGTCAATACGCCACGACCGAATCTGGTATGTCACTAAGGAAAATATTTTTGAAAGAATCGAAGTAACAATTAAAAATTTGTGAAAAACTCTTTGAAATTCTTTATTTGTCGAAAATAAGTTAAAACTAAAATTTTCTTTTAAAATTACATAAAACTTTTAAAATAAGTGAATAAATCATAGGTTAGAAAACATTTATATCTTTTTAAGAAAATCCGAATTATTACATTGAAAACCATTTGCATTTGAATGTAGAAATTTAATATTTGGAAAATCATTTAAATTATCGAAAACACTTAAGTTGTTAAAATTTTCAAATAATTTATGTTACCCGATGGTAACGTTTTAAAACCATTGCGTTGTGTAGTTTAGAAAACTTTGTGCTCAATTAATTATCATAATCAAGAAATTTATAAACCATATTTTAAACATATTCAAAGCATAAATATAATCCAAAATCATAATTAAAGAGGCCTTATTACAAACCCATAAAAATATGAAAAACCAAATTTAAATAAAGTAAAGTTCTCAAACCAAAGTTCACGTAGAACCGAAATTTATTGCATGGCCTTCTCGAGTTCATCCGGCTCCTCATCCGCAAACTCACGAATCACCTGAAAATATAAGGGAGAAGGTGAGTCACCAAGACTCAGTCCATATTCCCTCTCCCGGGTAAATGCCACATACTTACACAAATTATAACAAAGCAACATATATGTATAATGCACCCATCCTAACCATCCATAACTCCTTTTCTACCCCGTGTGGTACCAAACCACTGGTGGTGCCAAACCACTGGTGTCCAAAGACACAATTGTGTTACCAAAACACTGGTGACCGTAGTCACGAATAATCCATCTGTGGGGCCAACCCACGTGTGATACCAAATCACTGGCGTCGATCCCATATCTCAAAAGTGGGGCCAACCCATGGTGGTGTTAACCACAGGGACGAGACGCTATGAGGTGCCAAACCTCTGGTGTCCGAAGACACGAATGTGATACCAAATCACTGGTGGTTCCAAACCACTGGTGTCCGAAGACACGAATCATCAAGTTGTGGGGCCAACCCACGTGTGATACCAAATCACTGGCAGACGATCCCATATCTAAAAGTGGGGCCAACCCACGGTGGTGTTAACCACAGGGACAAGTCGCTATGAGGTGCCAAACCTCTGGTGTCCGAAGACACGAATGTGATACCAAATCACTGGAGATACCAAATCTCTGGTGTCCGAAGACACGAATGTGATACCAAATCACTGGTGACCGAAGTCACAATCTTCCCCCTCCTCTCATATTGCCCATACCAATGCAATAGATAAACAAATCATGTCAATATACTATGATATGAATCATATAATAAATATATCATAAATCGTAGATCATGATTTCAATCCACATGTATTAACAACATATCGAAACGAACTTACCCGAATCCTCATTCATACCAGCATGGTATCAAATCCAAATCTCATCGTTTTTCCCACTTTCATAATATGATTAGTAATAACACACATAAACATACATATATAAACCAAGTTATAAAGTGTGTAAGATACACACCTTTCACCAAAGCAAAACTAACTTCCGGAGATCCGATCTATCGCACTAGATCCTTGTCCTACAATCGACCATATCACAATATTTTAATGAAAACCATTCGGCCAACAACATAACTTAATCCAAATAACCTTAGGCTTCCTCAACCAACTTTAAGAGTATAGAATCCTTACCACTTGACTTACCAACTTCGATTTGCTAAAAGAATGGCTTAAATTGATTGCTTCCGAAATCCCAATGAGCCTAAGAGAATAATCGAATCCTAAAAATGGTTAGAACCTTGCAAAAAAAAGCCCAAAGATTCGGCTTTTGTCCACAAGAAAACATCACAGAAACGAGAAAGAAAAGAAAGAAAACGTCCATGAACACTTACCCCTTTTTATCCAAAATCGATAGAAGAAAACCAAGGAGAGTCTACCCTTGAATATTCGGCCAAAACAAAGACTAAAAGAGAGGAAGAAGGTTCGGCTATGGTTGATTTGTATTAACAACAAGGATTCAATTAAAGTTGAGAAAGAGAAAGGAAAACAATAGAAGAAGATGGAAGAGATTTCAATGGAAAAGAAATGTTTATGGCTTAAAATAAAAGAAAGTAAAGAGAGATGGAGAGATGGAAGTTTTGGCCAAGAGAGAGTGTAGGAGAAAAGTGATTTGAACAATATTGAAAGAAAGAAAAGGAGAGAGTTGTGGGAGAGATTCGGCCAAGCACTACTTTACCAAAAAGAAAGTGCACAAAAATGCACAAGTTAGATTGTAGTTTCGATTACAAAAGGGCAAATGAAAGAAAGTAAAATGATGTCATTTGGTTCATCAAAAAGAGGCTAAAATAAAAAGTAAATTTGCACAAATGCTTATGGTGCATTCGGCCAAAGATTGATTTGTTTGGAAAGGAAGAGAAAAGTATGCCTAAAAGGTACACAAATGCAAAAGTTGGCCAAATATCCCCCCCAAACTACCTAGCACATTCGGCCATCCCCCTTTTCCACACATGTCGTCCACATTCAGCCACTAAAGGCCTAGGAAAACTTTCCAAAACATCCACCACCCTTCATGCCTTTGTCCCCTCATCATACCATAACCTTAAGAATCTTATCCCCTATTTCATGCTTTCCTTAATCATATATTCAACTTACCAAAAGATGAAAGTCCAACCTATCATAAACATAAGTTGACCGTCCATAAATGCTATGATGAAATAAAAATCCTCAAAATGCTTTCCTTGATACTCGAACTACTAACCTCAAGCAACCTTTCAAGAGCCTTAACCATCTTGCCACTTATTCCTTTTGTGCTATAATTGAACACTTAAATTAACTTAAGTGTCAAGCTCACCTAATCCACTTCAATAAATGAACCATACTAAAATTTATTCTAGCTTCCTAAATAAAAACAAGCCTTCACAAGACCATGCTATCACACAAAATTCCTACCCGAGCCAACACAAAATAATATTCAAATTTCCTAAAGCTCAAGGCCCAATCCTACTAGGCCCAATTTCGGGATGTTACAAACTCAGTCTAGGTAATTGTAGATTGACTTACTAAATTAGTCTATTTCTTGCTTGTGCGCACGAATTATTTTTTGGAAAAGTTGGTCGAGATCTACGTTTATGAAATTGCATGTCTCCATGGGATTCCAACATCCATAGTATCAGATTGAGACCCAAGGTTTATGTTGAGGTTTTGGAATCATCTACAAGAATCTTTGAGAACCAAGTTGCGATACAGTACTGCATTTAACCCTCAGTCAGATGGGCAATCTAAAAGAGTGATTCAAGTTCTAGAGGATATCTAAGAAGTTGTGTGTTAGAGTTCGGATTGAAATGGGAAAATTATATTCCTTTAGTAAAGTTTACGTACAATAATAGTCATCATGCCAGTTTGGGAATGTCGCCATTTAAAGCATTGTATAGAAGAAGGTGCAAATCACCCATCTGTTGGATGGAACACAGTGAAAGGAAAATGGTTGGTCCTGACTTGGTATGAGAAACAAAAGAGAAAGTTTCAATCAGTCGAACCCATCTAAAAGCTTCTCAAGATCGATAGAAAGCATATGCTGAATTAAAAAGGAAAGAAATCTCGTTTGAAGTAGGTGACAAGGTGTTTTTAAAGGTTTCTCCGTGGAAGAAGGTCATAAGGTTCGATCAAAAAGGGAAGTTAAGCCCACGTTTCATAGGACTATATGAAGTTGTGGAACAAGTCAGTTTAGTGGTGTATAGATTGGAATTGCCACTAGAATTGTCAAATATACATAATGTGTTCTACGTGTCCATGTTTAGAAGATATCAATCCAAAACCAAATAATTTTGTGCAAGTCGAAGCACTAGAAATGGAGCCAAACTTGTCTTATGAAGAAGAACCTGTTCGCATTTTGGCAAGAGAAGTGAAACAATTGAGAAACAAAAGAATTTCATTGGTAAAGTTATTATGGAGAAATCAAATTCGGAGGAAATCACTTGTGAAAAAAGAGTGTTTGATGAAAGAACAATATCCTTAGCTATTCACAGGTAGGAATTTCGAGGATGAAATTTTCTATGTGGGGGAGAACTGTAACAGCCTACCTGATGCAGACTATATTGGGTCATTGTTTGGCGTTTAGGTCATTTACGCTAAGGGTAGAAAGTGATTAAGTTAGTGAAATATCTTTTTTTGACTATGTGGCATATTCTGTGGGTTCATCATTTGGCGAACTCTTCTGTTAAGCAATCCGCCAAACCAGATGTTTTGGGTAAACTCGTTAGTTCGTAGCCTGATAGACTCATTTTTGTGTTATAACATGAATATGATAGCTCAATGGGTATTATTGGAGTTTTGTTGGGACCTAATTAGAACTGAACTAGGGTACTGTAAATGATTAGAATTTAAAAATATTAAGTTTATTCACAGAAATCAAGGGCGATAGTAGGATTTTTCTGATCTTTCCGCTAAACCTTGTCTCTATTGCCTGGGTATATAGGATATCAATTGCCTGCATGTATTACTTTTACATCTTCTTCCTTGAATTATCCTCTAAGTTTCCGAAAAAACTTAAGGTAGAAAGCTTCAAACGAAGAAGGTTTTCAGTAATTGTTCAACACCATTGTTAATACCAACTTACTAGTAATTTATGGTAAACCCTTAGGTCCTTATCAAAGGAATTTACGTATTTGCAATTGTGCATGCATGGAATTTTAGAACTGGTTGTAAGGAGGGAAACTTCTTGATTTTGGGTTGCATGCTATCAATTCATGTATGCATGTTAAATTTCAATAGTTTAATGATATGATATTTATATTTGTTTCTCATATATCTCAAGAAGCTAGTGAAGGTTCGAGCAATAAAGGCAAAGGACCTGTAGAGTAGATTCTTGTTTTGGAGTTTCAGGTGAGTTCCTTCTTACTCCTTTGTATTATAAAATTTCCATGTACTATAAACTGTTTAAGGCAAGTATTCCTACTCCTAATAAGTTAAGGTGTGGTGTCGGGTTATACATGTGAATCAACCAGAGTTGTTATATGTGAGTATGGTTAGTTATGATATGAATACCCTCATTGTTGCACGATCCCAGTTTCGATTATATGTGATACGTAATATGTAATATATGAGAAGGAGATCTATTTGTGATGCCTCTGGTAGGGCAGTTATACTGCAAACTAGATAGACAGATCACAAAAACATGTGTTTAACTTAACATAAATGATATGAGGAGTTAGAGTGGTATATGTATATGAATATTTCTGAATGATATGATTATGAAGTTTTGGGTCCGTGGTTGGCACAAGGATAGGTCATTTGAAAATGTACACGATTGTGGAAAGTCATGGTTAAGTTGGTGGGTAGTCACCACCCATGCGTTGTGTTTATGTTGGCTAAATGGGTCCGTCTAAGTAATGTGTATGCCATCTGGTGTATCGTTTTAGAATCTCATGGTTTCACGCAAAGTTCCGATACTCTTTATAAGTGTTAATGCTTGTTTACTAGTGGTATCCTTATACATTGTTTGTGAATTTCTTTTTGTATGGAATCACTAAATTCCTTTGAACATACTTTGTTATCTTTTCCTTCTCAAGTGTGTAGGTAGAAAGCGATTCTATAGAAGGGGAATACGATAGAATTACTATTAATAGTGAGCCACTTAACTAATTTTATATCATGCATGACCATTTGGGCGGGTGGCGTGTAGATCTATTTTGTAACCAACTCTTGTAATAATTTACATCATCCACCAAATCACTGTTTTAAGAGAATTTTTACGTACTCTTGAAGTATATGTTAAACATTAGTGAATTATGGTTTATGAAATCATATTTTATTCGTATATGACATACTGATTTAAATGATATTTATTTGCTAGTGATGCACTTGAAACTTTTATATGGGAAATAACTCACCTTGCATTTTATATAACCCTGTCAACTTTCATAAAGATTCCGCCAGATGTTTGTTTAAACCATGTTTTACTTTACTTGGCGTAATATTGATTTGATTGTTTTGTCATTTTTATACTGGGGTTATCACCAATTTGGGGGTATACGCTGAGACCTCAAAGCTATAAAACTTTCTAGTGTCTTTTTCAAACTCAAATGGTTTTAAGTTGTGACATACCATACCCAGATCCGATGATCAGGTCAGGTGTGGGTAATACATGGTTATTAACTAAAAGTTTTCAATATTCATAGTGATGAGTTATGTCTAGTGTTACCAAAAGCTATGTCATTTAATTATTAATAAAGAGCCATAACTATTCAAGTTGACATCTATTGAATAATTATCTTTATTGATAAAAGACATGATTATCCATTTGGAAAGTTATGTCCCTATGAAGAGACATGAGACCTTCTTTTAATTAGAGTGTAATTTCACTTGTATGACACACCAAAAAATATAAATACTTTTGTTTCTTTTGATTCTTCTCCATCTTTTATTATTTTTAGATTTTTTATAAAGAATTACTGTAGAAATTCTTTATAGAATTTTATACTTTTGCTATGATCCGCTCAAAGCTCAATGGATTGTTTCCATTAGTGTAAAAAATTGACATGTTTGGAAGCATCCGGTTAAGAAATCGATTTTCAGTTATAGTGGAAGTTTAAAAATTTTGAAAATCGATTCAATTTGTGATATTTATAACAATAAATCTTTTCTCGAAAAGTTCCTGTGCTTTGTGTGAGACGGATTTTAATCGTTCTCAACTTTCAATTGTACAGTCTTCTCCACTGTTCTTGTACCCCAAATTGCACTAAGTGTAGGCTCGAGCAACATGAACCAAACTCAGAACCAAACAGAGTTATTACTTTCAGTGGGAAAGTAATCTCTCTTTATAAACTGAAAAGATTGTTATTTTGAAAAAATAAATTTGTGCTTAGGAATAAATTCTCCTTATTTTTCAGCAAAATAAAAATGTATAAATCAAGTATATTTTTCCTCTACCAAGGTGTTTATAAAGAGAGGATAATCCTTGTTGAATAAGAATGACACAAAAAAAAATTATTTAATAGAAAACCCTCCCCTTGTTGAACTAGGAGCGAGGTGGGCGACACACCCTAGATAATAAAACTAGGGTTGCCGCCCTTCACATGTAATATTAAGGGATTTGGGCCTCTCCTGTATGGGGTCCAATTATATGAGTTTTCTGGACTTTAGACTTAATACTTTATAATTTAATTCAACCAAATATTTATTTTCTATATTCCAAAATAAATATTAATTAATTAACTAAAATAATTTCCCAATTAAATAACTTTTCTCAACCCAATTCTAATTTCGTTAAAATCATAACAACTTTACCGTAAATGAATCTTTGAGGAAATATATTTAATTTTTATATTCAATGGATTTATAATGACTAATTAATTTTATTCCATTTCGAATTTCAATTTTTTCAATTATAATTAATTAAATAATAATTTGAAAACCTTAAATTAATTCTCAAGTCAATTCTATACTTAATGAGAAAACGCATTCATTTGTGAATGCGACCTAGTTCTCCAACTCTATCATTTTCATTCATTTATGTTCATTTGGTTCTACATACAATGTATTTCTAGTTTCAACAAGCTAGTGAAAGGACCGAATGGACATATATAATTAGAACTTAAATAATTTATAATTAAGTTTGATCTTTTTTCTTATTAATTATAAACTTATTTAGTAACGAATTCATTCCACTATAATACATGATTAAGCTTTCCCTAATTACATACCATTACAAAAGCTATTTAATCAGTGCTTGTCCAATGACATTGTCATAAGTGTGCTACTCTCGTAGAATATTCTTAATCTTGTTGGGGTAAATTCGTTCTTTCAATATGATCATATTTTATCCTATGATAACCATTACATATTCCTTCATGAACAGTCAACTACTATTAAATAATAATCAAGTCATTTACCGCAAGACAAAAGACTTGTGGCCATATTTACTTTTCATATATCAAGTAGTGCCGATGAGAGTATATCATTTACCTATTAGTTAGGCTATGAATTTTGCTATTAGAAATGATGCTACATATTGCAGAAGTCGTATACCTAACGCACCAGCTTTCGGTTCTTTCTCTATTTGAACTCAGGTTTTTACTTGCATTGAAGTATACGAGTCATGCATACATAGTCCATCATCCACTCAAGATTAAAGTATGCCACACTATGAATGTCAAAAGTGAATAAATTCATAAATAGATCTAGGATCTATTATGCTTAGTTCATGTTCGATGTAGTGTCAATTTTTTCAGTCATATCTATGTCTTTATCTTTTAGGATTCATTTGCTTCGATGCCCAAGACAAAACAACTCCTCAATTGGACTTGATAGACAACATACTAGTTTTTCAGTTGGTTTTTCCCTTTTCAATTAGACTAAGGACATGTTTAAGTTTATCTACTAATATAAATTGTCTTTTCTTTATTACAATCTTACCACGTAATACCACTTAGAATTAGTTAAATGTTAAATAACTAGTGAGTCAATATTTTTTTCCCATTTTGCTATGCATGCAAAAGCATTGAGGACATATAAAAAGGGTATTAATGCAACTAATGGTTATTCTATTAAACCAATCTATTCGAAAAATATAAGTATACATAGACGAATATACTACACATAAGGCTCTAGATCCAACACAATAATCATTGGGCTTCATTTTATCTTCGAGGTGATGGAAAAAAATTGGTTCGAATGGTTTCTTGCACAACAAAAAATAAAAAATTTGAAAACCAAGTTGGTTTGTGATATTCAGAGCAATAAACCCTTAACCAAATTCATACCTGTGTTTTCGGCTACACATGTAACACCCTTAGCCCATATCTATCGCTGGATTAGGGCTACGGAGTGTTACTGGAGCATAACACCATACAATGAACATTTAGTTAACGTTAACAATTCATCACATAAATGATAGCAACATCAACCAAAGCCATACATACGGTCCCTTTTACGAGCCCTCGAGGCCTTAAAAAGACATTAGAAATGAATCGGGACTAAATTGGAAACATAAGAAATTTTTCAAAAAAATTAAAAATTTTCATACTGTAGGGGTCACACGGCAGTGTGGGCATTTGAATTAGTGGCGCACAGCAGTGTCCTAGCCTGTGCCTGTACCTGTGTAACTCACTAACTTGGGCTACACAGCCAAGCCACACGCTTGTGTGCCAGGCCATGTACCCTTCAAAATAAACCCACACGCCTGTGTGCCACGCCATGTACTCTTCAAAATAACCCCACATGCCCGTGTACCAGGCCGTGTAACAGCCTGACTTGCAACCCTTTGAAAGCTAGAAGGGACACATGGCCGTGTGTCACACACGGCTGAGACACATGCCGTGTCTCTGCCCGTGTGGATGAAAAATAGGCCATTATCAAGCTATTTTTCTCACCCAATTTCCTATCACTTGTACAAACCAAACACACATATAAACAAGCATTCAAAACTCACTTAACACATGCAAATTCAAGCTTTAACAACCTAATAATTATCCATTCAACCAATATGCCAAAATGGCACCACAACTTCACTATCAAACTTACCTAAACAAATATCCAATTCATTCATCATTTAAACACCAATTGAACAAATTCACTATCACATTTGCCATAATGATCATATACCAAAAACTCATATACAACCAATACAAAATGACCACTTCTCAACTAACATATACCATACCAATTTGACCAAAAGACAATTACTTCCAAACTACCAAAACTAGCCATTTTCAACATCATGCTACATTCTTTCCATACCAACCATTCATTGATACCATGTAACACCTCAAACCCGACCTAGACGTTATGGCCGTATCCGGCAATGTCACACGATAGTGTTTTTGAAACCTCAGTGTTACAATGAAAACATTTCATGTTATTATCTTTAGTAAACCTTTGTTAGAACTTTACCTTTTGAAAATCGAATTTCCTATGACCAGCAGGTATAAATCCATAAAGTAAAATAAATAAAAACCCAAATTTAAAACCAAAGTCCTAGAGGGTCCTTAAATTACAACCCAAATAATCAATAATAATCAAATCATAAATCATAAATTGAAAATCATGAAGTCCAAAAATTACTGTGGTCACCGCTGAGTCCTCCTTCACATCGACCTGTCTAAGTCTGGGGATTACCTGTGCACATTAAACAAAAAGGGTGATTTTACATAAACTCAGTATGTAATCCCGCAGAAACAAACAAACAATCAGTATTCATAGTGCACAGTTGAACAGTCTTGGGCCTAAGCCCTTTTCAACATCAGTGACAGTTTGGGCCTTAGCCCATCTTAGTACAGTGTCAAAAATGCAATAGGGCCTTAGCCCATCACAGTATCAATAGCAGTAACAGTTATGCAGTAGCAAAATCCTACCCAACCAGCCTATACACACCATCTCCATTCAACCCTACAATCCATGTGGGGATATAATCAACCCACCTATCCCTACACTCCAAGTAGCACCGAATGTGACACAATACAGGAGTTTGCAACTGAGCTGCCAGTACATTAGGCTTAAAGCCTTTCAGTACACTTCCTCCGAATAACAACCCCCAACCCAATGCAATGCAACATACAATGGATGATATGCTATTATGCAATTTCAGTACATACATTCAGTTCAGATATTAACATGCTCAGTACAGATAACATTCAGTCAATTTCACACATTTAGGGGTCTAAGTAGCACTTATTGACCCTATAGTAGGTTCACAGTCGACTTCGGCGACCCGTGCAACTTTAAAAACATTTCGGTAAAAATGGGCCCACATGCCCATGTGATCTTCCCATGTGGGTCCACACTCCCGTGTGGCCCAGTCGGCCCAAATTGGCCTTGGCCGTGTGATCCATTTTTAAAGTAACCCATGCTAGCTCAATACTCATATATGTTTTCACTGTTTATCAAAACTATCAACTTGAGTCATTATCACTGAATTCTTTATATCTTGAGCTACAGAATTCCAAAATAAGATTCGATTGATGTTTTTGAAACTAGACTCAAATAACTTTCTACCATAAAATTTTCAGAATTTATAATATATCAAATAAGTACAATAAAATCTTTAAATTTGTCCATATTCTGCTGTTTGACAGTTTCATCCTTTCCTTACTAAAAATTATTTATCTCTTAGTACGAAATTTAGATGATGTTTCCGTTTGTTTCTCTTGAATATAGACTCATTAAGTATTCAAACATATAAATTTAAGCCCCCTAATTATTTGTTTACAATTTTTGATGATTTTCCTAAGTCAGAATAGGGGAACCCGAAATTATTCTGACCTTGTCTCACAAATTTATTATATTTCATGATTTACAATTCCATTGCTTACACTATTTCTTCCATGAAAAACTAGACTCAATAAAATTTAATTTCATATTTTATTCAACCTCTAACTCAATTCACAATAGTTTTGATGATTTTTCAAAGTCAGACTACTGTTGTCATCCAAAACTATTTTAGTGCAAAATGTTGATTTCCAAGTTTATAACACCCTTATTTACTTTCTCTACAATTTTTCGCATCATTTTCTCTTATTTCTCTTATTTCTCGACAGCAAGCAATTTCGACTTTTTACTGAATCCCATTTTCTGCGGTTCGGGTACACACCTGGTATCAATTCACTGTGCAAAGTAACTCTAGGCTTCAAAAACCTATATTTGACCAATATATCCCTTAATTAATCACTTGATTTGTTAATCAAACCAAATATCCCCAACATAAAACTCGAGAAACTAAACCATCGATGATTCAAAAACTTACCGCGACGAATCTAATAACCAGTCGTCTCCACACACTGGAATATCCACTTAAAACCTTTGAACAACACCTAAATGAGAGTAAAATGAACCCTTTGTTAATTACCGACTCGAAATACAATAACTAAGGGGAAAAAATTCAACTTACCGAAACAGATGAAGTCAAAAGTTGCACCCAAACAGATGACTCGCAAAAAAATACAGAAACAAAAAGAGAGGGGAAAGAGAATAAACAAGATTCGGCCAAAGGGGAGAAAAAACCAAAAGTGAACAAGAAGGGAGAAGAAATGGTAGAGAAACAAAAGTCTAACGTCAGAAAATTTGTTGGGAAAAAAGAAAATAGAAAACTGATAAGAAGAAAATTCTATTTTGAGAACTTCTCCCCAATTATCTCCTAAAAACACTCCCTATTAACCCACTAAAACACAACTACTCAGCAGTCCAGTTTAATTTGAACTCCACCACACCACACGCCTTAAACAAAAATTAGTTCCCCTGCTTGCGCAGGGACTCTAAAACAGGACCTCCTACACACTAACACTCCGCTTAACCACCAGACCAGCAGGCCCATTCTGATATATTTTTACCAACAATCAAATAAAAGCCTACCGAAAGAGTAAGGCCTAATTCATTCAAAATACCAAAATTTTCCCAAGCGATGGCTTGAACTTGGGACCTCCCAAGCACTCCCAGAACACATAACCACTAAAGCTGACAGATATTTGTATCATATTTTCACAATAACGAAATTAGAAATTTTGGGGCGTTACATACCATACCATTTCCATTAACATTACATTACCATCATCTTAACCAACACAACATCAAATTAACTACCACACAAAATACCATATAATTTTAATATCATACCAACTAGTTCATCAACCAAGATAACATATATAAAAGCCACACATAATGACTAAATTCATTAAACAAAACACCTATACATGCCATTATAACCATGACTTGGAATCATCAAAATATGCCGATATAACCGATGGATAGTGTGATAAAATCCTCGACAACTTCCAACCCGAACGAGCTTTCGATTATCTAGAAACACAAAAGAAATAACACGAAGTAAGCATATAATGCTTAGTAAGTTTGTAATTCAAAAAAAAAAAAAAAGCTTACCATTTCAATTTATAAGCATAAAAACAATTTGAGACAATCCAACATGACTTGGAATTAGCCTAAGCAACAACAACCTTTCAAGTTAGATAATCACATAGCTTAGCAAATCATCAAAAAACATCATAGCTTTTATACACGTTACTTATAAGCATTCTATAACACTCCTAACCCGTATCCGTCGCCGGATTAGGGTTACGGGGCATTACTAGTTATGTCACAACTTTTAATCAATCACTTAAGTCATAAATAAACAATCTTATACAATAATACAAATAAATTGAAACGATCACATATGCATGTAAATATGTATTACATTTAATTTCTTAAAACATACTTACCATGCTAGACCTAAGTCATATACAACATAATAATTAAAGAACACAACCCAAACATACTATGAACATTTATGCATACCACACAGCATATATAAAAGATGATTTAAAACATACTTCATTCAATTGACTAATTATTGTAAGATAGTTCACATATATATATACTCCAAATGGGTCATTGCATCGATTTACAATTTAGTTCTATTCATTTAATAAATTGAGTCACCTTAACCGAATATACATATGCACATAATTAGTTCTTAACTATGTAATAATCATGGCATTTAAATAAACATATATGAGATCACATGTACATTGCTTATACCAAATTCAAAAAGATCCAACACTCAGTCGAACCAATGCACACTTTAATTTGTTGGCATCAGCATAATTGAGCCAAAAATATTTATACAACTCATTCATTACTTTTGCATGCACCAACCGTACCAAATTTGCAAATCATTCAAGCATACACATGTTCATACATTGCCTTTAGTTCAATTGAATCAAAACGACCAACACAAATCAAATATATATATATATACATATCATATGTCCTATCACAAAATGAGTTTATAGCCATACTCAAAGCCAAGTCATACCAAGCATCAAGTTATCAAAAACGAACTACTTATAAGCCATTCACCTCATTTCCCAATCAAGCCATAAAATTTAAAGTAATATACACACATGCCATATAACATAGTTACCAAATGGACTTATAATATGACCGATTATATATATATCCAACTAGCATCATATTCAAGCCATTTTCGTATGGCTATATATATATATAAGAACAAATTCATAGCTAAAACATAGTCTAGCCTATACATGCCTTTAGTTAGTCTAGCCTATACATGCCTTTAGTTCAAAAGTTCAAACTCAAAAGTACCAAAATAGGTTGATAGTGTGGATGACTTCGTCGACGTTCCTCTGAGCCTGTATCTTGATCAAAATCTATAATACAGAACAATGAACACACACACAGTAAGCTTACTAGCTTCGTAAGTCTTAAGCAAATGTATTACATCAAATGTTCATTCAATCATTTTCAATAACATACATCATACCATGAAATTTAAAGTTTAACACTTATTGGTCTACTAATGCCGAATACAAATACCTCATTTAGCTCAATCATTGAAATTATTTTATCTTTAATCTTCAACTTATTAGCTCATCATGTAATTCAAATATAAATTAATAGCACTTCTCCAACTACTAATACTTTCGATACATTTAATTCAATATGATCACATATACACAAGTAAGTATATACTTACACTTAGTAATTTCATATACAAGAGAACATAATCACATATCTATTAATTCATTTGACATTTCATTCATTCGAATACATGGCATCAAAGTAATCCCAACATGATCACATAAACATAAGTATAAAGCCGAATATACAAGATCAATTAGTATCATTCTCGTTCGACAATTTAACACATGAATATTTACTTTATTGATCTAATATAGAAGATCAATTTAATAACTTGTAGGCACTTACCTGTATGGCTGAACATACATATATAACTTGTAATATCGACTTACTTCCTCGACGATTACTTAACTAGAAAAGTTTATGTCTTGCAATTAGGAATTTCATCACTGGTTTAGAACCCGTTAGGCGTCAGCCTAAATCACACACCGACACTAGGCCTGCTAGACCCGAGGTCTAAACTTTAAACATCGATATTTAGCCTGCTAGGCATTAAGCCCGATATAATTCACCGGCACAAGGCCTGCTAGGTAATAAGCCAAATATAATTCACCGGCACAAGGCCTGCTAGGCTCAAAGCCCGAATTGACATTATTCAACCATCTCGTACACATTACCTTTTACCAAAATCACATATATAACACATAATTCATATTACTTTCACCTCATGAATTCAATTTAATTTAACTACCTTTCATTGTTAAATTTAATATGTCACATTCGGCTATGTCTTCATTTCAATCCAATAATTCAAAATTCAGCATATAACTAGGTTACGAACAATATTTACAGTATTAACTTGCTTAAAGACTTACCTCGGCTATCGACGGACAACGAAGATCGGCTATTCGTGAACTTTCGCTTTTCCCCGATTCAAATCCAATTTTCTTTGTTCTTGATCTAAACATTTTTAAAATAAGCTCATTCAAACACATTTCATCTCAATTTAGTCCCAAAATACATAAATAGGCAAATTACCATTTTACCCCTAACATTTACAACTTTTACAATTTAGTCCCTATTGCACAAAACACAAAATACACATAATTTGAATTCAATCCTTTAGGCCCGAATCTTTCTCATGACTATATAAGTCCCTACATTTCATTTATTTTGCATTTTAATCCCTCAGAATTTTATTTTGGCAATTTAGCCCAAAATACTCAAATTCATCAAAAATCCAAAGACAAAACATGTTAATCTAACACATATATTTCATAATTCATCCTTAAATAACATAAACAACGAATTATCAACAATAGCTCAACTCAAAATATTCATCAAATTCAAAAATTAAAGCATCGGTCTTGCAGATTTCTAAGCAACGATCTCAAAAACGTAAAAATTATCAAGAACCGAAATCAAACTAACCTTGAATTTAAGCTTATATGTGCCGAAAATAAAAAGAAACAAAGCTCTTCTTCTTTCTCCAATATTTGGCCATGAGAATAAAAGATGATAATGGCCATTTCTTTTGTTTTATTTTAGCATATAATATGTTATTTAATTAATTACTAATATAACCTTTCAATTAAAATAAAACTAACATATATAATAAGCGCATTTTAGTCTTAAGCCCTCCACTAGCTTGAAAAATGGGCTAATTGCCCTTTTAATACTTCATATAAAAAGCCACTATCACATTAGCACCTTTCATTATAGTTTGTAACTTTTGCACTTTACGCGATTAAGTCCTTTTGTTAAATTAAACACACAAACAATCAAATTTGTATACGAAACTTTCACACATAATAATTCACATATAATAAACACCGAAAAAATTTTTAAAAGTTTTTCGGACTCTGATTCGTGGTCCCGAAACCACCGTTCCGATTAGGGTCAAATTCGGACTGTTACACATTCATATTTTCAAGCATATGGTTAAGCATATTTCAAACATCGTGAACTCATACCTTTCTTACATTCATAGCATCACTTATTGAAGCATTTGCCAAACCCTCCCTTTTTCATACCCGTTGAACCACTAGGATAATATCGGATACATAGGAATCTTGCACACTATGTGCCAACATGTGGTTGAAACCACTACTATCTCATATCTTGTATTAATGCTCTCTTTCGAGCCATAAATGGGTCTGCTTACACAAGCTGTCAGTAAGGACGTAGCTACACGGTGCTGCTCACACAAGCTGTCAAGTAACCACAACACATATCGGAAACTCAGCCATCGGTTGGACGTACAAGACCAACACCCGAAACACGGTAACCCCTAATGACATGTCATTTATATCCTATATATTCCTAAGGTTCAAACGGGATTTGAAAGTCGCTGAAACTTCGTTGGATATTTTCTTATAGTCATAATATGAAAATATATAACATAGAAGCATTTTAATTTAAACATAATTCAATACTATTTAAATTAACGAACTTACCTCAAACACAAACGGAGAAATACAATAGGTTAATATAATACTTTTTCTTTTCCCTGATCTAAATCCATACGTTGCTTTTCTTGATTTATATAATCAAATTTAGTTCATTCAATTTTCAATCTATGCAATTTAATCCAAAAACCATAATTTGGAAAAATTACGCTTTTGCCCCTAAAATTTTGAATTCATTTTAATTTAGTCCCTAGCTCATAAAAATGTAAATTCATGCAATTTAGTCCAGACCCATGCTAGCCGAATATTAATTTAGTCCCTAGCAAGCCCTATATTCCATTTATTTCACATTTTTACCATGGACATTTTTCTAATTTTCAATTAAATACTTAAATGACAAATTCATCAAAAATTTCTTTACAAAAGTTGCTCAATTATCATCAAATATTCATTTTCATCCATCAAACATAAAAAAAAACCAATATAAATTCATGGTAGAACCCTAGACTTTAAACAATTTCCAAATTAATCCCCGGGCTAGCTAGATTAAGCTACAACTCCAAAAACATAGAAATCATTAAAAACAGGACAAAGTATCACTCACATGCAAGGATGAACTATGGTTGAACCTTGAAGCTTCAAATATGGGTTTTCTTCTAGTTGAAAATTGGTGGTAGAGAAGAAAGAACAAAGATGATATCTTTGTTTTAATCATTTTACTATTTTGTATTTATTAAATTACTAAATTAACCTTAATTAATAACCTTGAAAATCACCTAAAAAGTGTGCATACCTGTTCACTCACATTATGGATGGTTTAATTACAACATAAACCCTCCAAAATTTTATTAATAAAGCTATTTAATCCCTTTAGCTTATAAAATCAAGTTTTGCACCTTTTGCAAATTAATCATTTTTATCAAATTAAGCATGCAAATGATAAAATTTCTTTACGAAATTTTTATACGACACTACTAACATGTTGTAGACATTAAAATAATAATAAAATAATTTTTTGACATCGAATTTGTGGTCTTGAAACCACTATTTCAGTTTCACTGAAAACGAGCTATTACAGCACAGATCCTTGTCATTCCTGGTTTCCAGCCGAACGATCTTCTCTACTATTCTCGTACCATGAGCTACTTTGAATATGGGCTCAAATAATTAAAATCAAGCTTTATAACTCGTTCCAGACATAGTTTTCATTGTTTTAGTGTGAAAATGAAAACTCTCTTTTCAATATAAACCATAGAATTGTTATTCTGGAAAATAGATTTAATCTTGAGAATAAACTTTCACTATTTTCAGGCAAAGTAATAATATCTGAAAGTTGTTTTAATAGTCCTGCCGGTGCCATGTATTTATTGGGAGAAGTAAAGCCCTTGATGAATTATAGAAGTTTATTTCAACTAAAAAAACACTCTTAGTGTAACTAGAAGTATAGGAGGCGACAACCCTAGTTTGTTTAACTAGGATTGTCGTCCCACCCTTTAAGATGAAAGGCTTTTTAGTCATTCCCATATCGAGTCCAATTACAAGTACTTTCTAGACTTTTAACCCAATACTTTATAATTCGATCCAAGCCGATATTTGTTTTTCTATTTCCCAAAATAAACATCTCAATATATTTCCAATTAAATAATCTTCTCAACCTAATTCTAATTCTGTTAAAATCATGACAACTTTACCGTAAAAGAATCTATGGGAAAAAATATTTAATATTCCTTCATTCAACGGGTTTACTATTACCAAATGATTTATTTCCATTTTTTAACTTCATTTAATTTGAAAAAAATAAATTCATTTCCAAGTCATTTTCATTTAGGAGAAAACCACATTCATTTCCAAATGATTCCACTTCTCTATTTTCATTTTAGAGAAAACCATAATCATTTCCAAATGTTTCCCATTTCTTCATTTCTATTTTCATTTTGGAGAAAACCATAATCATTTCCAAATATTTTCCATTTCTCTATTTTCACCATTTCTATTCATTTTTGTTTATTTGATTCAACATGCAATTCATTTCTAGATTCAATATGTGATTAGGGCTCAAATGATTTATAATTAAGTTCCAACTTTCTCCTAGTAATTATAAACTCATTTAGTCATAAAGTCATTCCACTATAGTATCGTGGCTAAGCTCTCCCTAATAACATTTCATTATGAAAACAACTCGATCAGTGCTCATCTAATGACCTTGTCATAAGAGTGTTACCCTCATAGGATATCTTTAATCTCTTTGGGATAATGTCCGTTCTTTGAATATGATCCTATTTTATCTCATGGTAACCATTACATCTTCCTTCGTGAAAATTCAATTACTACCGACTCGTAATCAAGTCATTCATCACAAAGACGAATGACCCATGATCATGTTTACTTTTCATCAACCATGTAATGCCAAGGAGAGCATAACATTTACCCATGTCTTGGGCTATGAATTCCACTATTGTGGATGGCACTACATATTACAAAAGTCGTACACCCAACGCACCAACTTTTGATTCCTTATCTATTTGAACTCAAGCTTTTACTTACATCAAAGTATACAAGTCACGCATACATAGTGTAACATCCTAAATTTGTGGGGCTTTCCATTTGATGTATTGTGAAGTGATGTTATGCTTAATGTGTTAATTAGATGTTTAAGGGGTTCAGATTGGGCTCAGCGTTGGGCCGAGGCCTTAGTCAAAATTTTCTATTTGGGCACTCTAGTGGAGAGCCAAGTAGGATAGGGCTTAAAAGATATTATCTGTGAGTTAAGAGACAAAATGGGCTTGTGGCCCAGTGGTCAGTGGCATTATTTAGGGGCTATGAGGTGGCGTGATAAGTAGTAAGGAGGTTCAAGGTTCGAGTCGCATGATACCCTTTTTGCTTTAATTAATTTTGGCGTTAAAGGGAAGCAGAGTTGAGGTCAGTTGGGATGCTTTTGAATAGGGAGATTAACTGAGTTGGATAATGTGGATAATGTGGCTGATAATGCGGTGGATAAAGGGAGGAAGAGGTGGTGTTATCCATGCCACTTGAGGATGAGTGATCAGATGAAGATAAGGGAGAAAATCTAGGAGTTATCTGGTAAGCTGAGTGGTGGCTGATTTTCAAACTCTAAGGGGCAGGGGGAATCGGTTTTAGCTTGTGCAAGGGTGTGCCGAATTCTCTTTAGCCATAGGACTCAGTGCCTTTCTTTATCTGCGAATTTTGGCTTTTGGAGTGATAAGTACCGAAATTTTAAATAGTCAGGTGAGGATTCCCTTCTTTATTTTCGGCACTTAGGGTCCCCATCTTCTCTCTTTTTCTTCTTTTCTAAGTAAGAGCCGAAAACTCCCTTAAGCATTCTTCCTCTTAACATTTTCCTGTCATAGCTGAATCTGCCCTAGTCTTGCCGAAATTCTCCTTTTTCCTACACCGTTCCTATCACTTATTTGCGTTTGATATTGTTCTTCTTCTCTCGATAAGTTCTTTCTAAAAGCCAAAATCCTAAACCCCATTCCCATCTCTATTGCTATGCAATAGCTAAATGTTCCCTTGTTTATTCTTTTTCCTCTTTGCCGATTTCTTCAGTGAGCCGAATCTCCATAGATCCCTTTGCACTATCTTTCTTTTGGATTTTTGCAGAAGGCAAAACCTGTTAGGAGTAGCCGAATCTATTGGTATTAAGGTAAGTGTTGATTTCTTCTGTTTCCTTTCTCTTTCGGTTTTTGGAGGCCAAAGCCGAAAGGCTAATTGGTGTGACAAGATTATCTTTGGAGTAATGTTTTGATTGTTCTCGTGTTCTTATTTTGGGGTGACACGTCAGGAATCGAAGTAGATCGTATCATTTAGATTCCAAAAGCCAGAAACCGCTAGTCTCTGAGACCCATACCTCTTTTCAGGATTTCAAGGTAAGAGGTTCTCTTTAGATTTTCGTTAGGTTTGTTTATCGTATTTGTGATCTTAACCCTATGTTATGGATTAACAACCATATGTTGTGATGGTAGCAACTGATAAAGTCTTTTGATGGAATCAAATGTCGATCAGGCGAAGGAGGGGATTGGATCTGTAAACCCAATCCCTAAGTTTAAGAAACGAGCGGTGTCAGCAGTTCGGGATTGGCCACCGGGTTGTGGACCGGCTTCGGAACAAAACCGTAGGCAGCTAGCAGTCGTATCGGCTACTGACAGTGTCGACATAGAAAGTATCATCTTGACAGTAATCAGGTGTGATGATCTTTATCACATAAGTTTCCTATATTATACCTGTTATGGGCTGAAAAGCCGAAAAAGGCTGTGTGGACAGTCGAACAACCCGTAGGGGTTGGCCTAGGGATGCTAGGTACGTAAACATAGTATTTTCTCTATGTGTATCGATGTATGTGATAACCTGTTACTCTGTAAATGGTATATTGCTTTTGTTATGGCATGTGTATATGCATGGGACATGGGATTGATACGATGAAGGGGAAGAGCATGTTAATAGGTCACTTGGTGATCGGTTGGTAAACCACAATATGTATATGTAGGTCACAATAGTGATCGGTGGCTATGCCACGTTAATCTGATTCCTAAATAATATGATCGACAACATGGCTGTCAGATTGGAGTGTAGCGGTTGGTGGGTTGATTGTAGCAATCCCCGTGGTGTGATGGCTGGTAAGGGTTAGTGTGTAGAGGATGGAATTTTAGGTTGGGTTGGGTCATTCAGCATGTAACTGTTCTGTTGCCATTTTGTGTGGGCCGAGGCCTAGAATGTGTTTTTGGGCCTCAAGCCGTTTATGTGATTCAGGGGTTTACACACTGAGTCTTGGTGACTCACCCTTTATTTTTCTTAACCTTTCAGGTGAGCAATAGATTGTGGATATGGGAGCCGAGGCAAACTCGAGGGGCCATAAAGTCTTTTATTTAAGTGAACTTATTTCTGGTTTTCCTTTGTTTTATTTATTTTGGGTTTATTTTCGTTATCATGTAACAAGGCCTCTTAGCTTAAATTTTCGTTTTACAGTTATTCATGTTTATGGATTATAAACTCATATTTCCAAAGTCTTAATTATAATAAGTAATGAAATGGGAGTTTCAAACACGCTTATCGTAAAGCAATGGTTTTCTTGAAAAATCACTTAGTTAACGATTATTTGATGAACCAAATCGAGATTTCCAAAACCAACAAAGCTAAGTTTTCAACACAACACGTTATCGAGTTTTTCAAATAAGATACGTGCTCTCTTAAAAGTAAATAAAGAACTTCAATTTTTAACAATTCAACCAGTAGCATGCCAGATCTGGTCATAGCGTTTGGGCCGGGTTTAGGGTGTTACATTTTGGTATCAGAGCCCGGTTGCAAAACTCGGGCTGTGAGATGGGTCCAGTAGTAGTTTTAAAAAAAATTTCTGAAAATGCTGTGGTTGAGATATGGCCTTCGATTCTACCGGCATCCGATCCACACAGGTAAGTATTCTAACTCTTGATGAGGTATGCATGTTGGGTTTGATGGGCTTAATGGGGACGTAGATTAGTATGTTAGTAATTAATGGACTTTAGGCCTAGTTTAAACCACTTTTAAAATTCATAAGACTTAATCTAACCAAACATGTCCGTGAACAAGTCGCTGGGTTAGGGTGTGGCAATAGGCGTACGCATGTCTAGGATTGGATTCAGGGAGAGCTTGGTATTTAATCGGCCCTGGTGGCCCACCTCCTCTTCGCTGGAATCCTACCTGGTGCGTAGTGACTGTTCACTTTAGCCGCGGACTTGTTGATGGGCCAAAGATCATAACTAAAACCCGAAAGGGACCAATACCCTACCTTTGTAAAACTACTAATGTACCCCTAGTTTTGTAAATTACCAAAATACACATGTTTTGCACCTTTACCCGAAATACCCCGATTTACAAAATTATCAAAATACCCCCGGTTTACGAAATTATCGAAATTTGTAAAAATTACCAAAATACCCTTAGTTTGTGAAAATTACAAAAATACCCTTGGTTTGTGAAAACTACCGAAATACCTCTGGTTTGCAAAACTACCAAAAATACCCCTGCTTTACGAAAATGCCAAAATACCCCCTATTACTTATTTTGTGATATTACCAGAATACCCCTGTAGGGTAGAATTATGAAAATACCCTTGGGTAGTGAAATGACGAAAATACCCTTGTGTGACGAAAGTGAGTTTATGGATGTTACCCGTATGTTTTATGCATTTATGTGATGTTCTGTTAGAATGCATGTGGGTGTTGAATGTATGTGATTCTTAGAACTAGGAGATACAGACTTAAGACTGAATTCTGTAGACGTAATTTCGAACTCGCGAGAACTACTATTGAAACTACTTTTCATAAGATTGATCGTTATTAATTAGTGAAAGAAAGTATTGATTCATAAAACTTCTAAATAGATAAAAACGAATCGGTAGTATGAGCACAATGGGTCGAGGACGTCCGGCGCGTGGCCGTGGTAGGGGCAGGATGGCCGTGTCAGAACCGGTAGGATCTGGCCATGGGTCAGGAGATGGGATGCTAGTTCCACCAGCTACGGAGGCAAAATTTCAGGATCAAACGGCCAGAGATGATGCGGTATCTCAGGCGATGTTACGGGTTTTAGAGAGAGTTGCTGGGGCAGGAATGGGTATAGGAGTTCGAAAATCTGTGTCGGAGCGACATAGGGCCAATGGGGCAGAAATGCTTAGGGGAATTTCTGGTATAGCCCTGAGTACAGCTGAGTATTGGTTGGAGGCAGTTGAGCATATAATGGATGATCTTGATTTCACGGAAGAGGAAAAACTGAAAGGGGTTGTATCCCTCCTACGGGATGAAGCTTATCAATGGTGGCTTAGGGTTAAGGATGGTTCGATGGCTGACCGTATCACCTGGGATTTCTTCAGAACGGTGTTTCAAATTAAATACATCGGGTCGAGTTATGTGGATGCATAGCGTAGAGCATTTCTGAATTTGGTTCAGGGAAGTAGGTCGGTGGCTGCGTATGAAGCGGAATTTTTGCGCCTTAGCCATTATGCTCGAGGGACGATGGCCACATACCATGAACATTGTGTTCGATTTGAAGATGGTTTGAGGGATGATCTGCGTGTATTGATAGCACCACAGCGAGAGAGGGAATTTGCTGTGGTTGTGGAAAAAGCTAAGATAGCTGATGAGGTAAAGCGGATAGAGAAACTGAATCAAGATAGAGATAGGGGTGGAAGTAAGAGGAATTTTGGATCGTCAGGGGCAGTTGGGCGTACTCAGAAAAGACCTAGGTCAAAGGGGCCGAGTCGGGTTGAGAGACCTGCTGCTAGCCAGACACAAAGGTGTGTTCGATGTGGTAAATTCCATTTAGGTGAGTGTTGGTCGAGCAATGGGAAGTGTTTCAGGTGTGGATCTAGGGACAATCAGATTAGAGACTGTCCACAGCCACAGGGTGGTGCAGGGTCTGCGGGCCAGGGGTATGTTCAAACGGGTAGAGGAGGTCAGCAGCCGCAGAGAGGTTGTGGTCCAGCCAGAGGTGGTAACGGTTCCGGTCAGGGCCATGGAGCACCAGGTAGAGGGGTAGGAAACACTGAGGTGAGACAGCCGGGGTTAGTCTATGCTGCCAAACGTCGACAGGAGGCTGACGCACCGGATGTCATAACCGGTACGTTTTTAATTTTTCGATTGCCTTACACTGCATTGATTGATATTGGGTCAACGCATTCATATGTTGCTAGTAGGGTGTCTGGAACTTTAAGCGTAGATTCTAAGATTTTCTCTAAGGAGATGACTGTAATTAGCCCATTAGGACACTCTGTGGTGGTAAATAAGCTTTATCGGGAGGTACATTTAGAAGTTCAGGGAATAGTTTTCCTAGCTGATCTAATGGAATTACCGTTCAGGGAGTTTGATTTAATCTTAGGCATGGACTGGCTGGTGAGGTATCAAGCTAGTGTAGATTGTGCAGCCAAGCGTATGGTGTTAAAAACTCCCGAGGGTGGCGAAGTGTAACACCCCTTACCCGAAACCTTTGCCGGAGTCGAGTATGTGGCATTACTAGGCTTGACTATTTATTTGGGGCATAAAAATTTAAAGCTGTCCAACTGCGTCATGCTGACTAAATTGAACATAACTTGAGTTACAAAATTCGAAATTTAGATCCGTAAATTTTCTTTGAAACTAGACTCATATATCTTTTTACCATAATTTTTCCAGAATTTTTCATGTGGCCAATTAGTACAGTTTATTCATCAAAGTTACCCCTATTTCACTGTTTGATATTTCTGACCTATCTGTACAAAAACTCAGTTATCTCATTTTACAAAATTTCAATAATGTTCTTGTTTATTCCAATCAAAAATATACTCATTAAGGATTCTAAAAATATAAACCATGCTCCATAATTATTTTTGTACAATTTTTAACAATTTTTCCAAGACAGAACAGGGACTCACGAAATCATTCAGGATAAGTTTCACTAAAACTTAAATATCTCATAATATATAATTCCTTTGCCTACTCTGTTTCTTTCATATCAAAATAGACACAATAAGATTTAATCCTATATCTTATTCACTTCCTAATTCAATTTATCCTATTTTTGGTGATTTTTCAAAATCACATCACTGCTGCTAACTAAAAATTATTTCATTGCAAAAATACGATTAACTAGATTATAACCTCCTTACTCAATTTTATTTAAACTCTATACCTTAACCATACATATATATATATATATATATATATATATACCAAAAACAAATCCCATGTGTAATTTAGGCCATGATCAAATTTAAAACATACATTTACATACGAGCAAGTTATAAAATTCAAACATATAAACGATACATAACCAAGAGAAATAGCCATTTTCGCATGGCTATATTCATGTACAAGATCAAACATCGTATGTTTCTAAAACTTTATCTAGCCTATACATGCCTTCTAAATCGTAACCAAAATTTAAAATACCAACAGAAGGCGATAGTGTGGATGACTTTCTTGACGATCCCTCTCGAGCTCGTAGCTTAATCAAAATCTATAAAACAAAGGAGAACATTTCACACTAGTAAGCTTACTAGCTTAGTAAGTCCTAAATTCATGATAATACAACATTTAAACATTAAACATTTAAATTTGAAATAATTCAACTTGTACGTTTGTACTCATATTTACTTTCAAACTGTCAATTTCATACCTATATAACGTATAAAATTTATAGAATAATTTCTTTTTAACCAGATGCTTATAAACAAAATATTTACTCATAATCCAACCTTCCACAACCAAAATGTCCTCATGTAACCATATGTAGAAACATTCATATACTTAAAGTTCAATTTCTATAATATAGCATCAAATACACAACAATCCATGTGGCCGAATATACCTAGTCTTGTATGCACATATTAGAAGACCAAAGCCACAATATTCATATCATTCATTAGTAAAACCGAGAACACATATTATTTGTAATAGATAACTGAATTACTTGCTTACCTTACTTTGAATATGTAAGAAGTTAATTCCTACTTGACATGCTTACCTGAGCCATTAACTCAATAAATTAGCTTTAATTCACCTTGAACACAAATTCGGTTCCTCTTTTGTAAAACACATCACCGGCATCAAGCCTGCTAGGCGTAAAAGCCTGATAAATAACACCGGCACAAGGCCTGCTAGGCGTAAAAGCCCGAGTCATACCAATACAGTTAAACATCCCAACACACTTCATAACTATTTTATACATATGTCCAATTTAATTGGGCTCGCTCACATTAAACCAACAAAACCATTATATCCTTAGACAATCCAACAATGCATATACAACTATAATTATATATCAAAGTTAACTCTCGTTCATTATGGATTTCCATCACATTCGGCTGACATATAATATAAAAGCCAAATCGTCAATTTCAATACAACCATAATCCTTCTCTATATTTATTTCCATTTATACAATCTCCAAATATAAATATACATACATGCGCATACCTATATTAAACCCAAAATAAATTAAACTTACATATTCGTATATATATATATACATATCATTAGCTCATTCAACTTATGATTATAATATAGATAAAAGAAAATTTAATTTCTCCAATTGCTTATAACTTACATCGGAAGTTGATAATTTTGAATTATATATATATATAAATCCTCATTTTCAATTTCCAGCATCAATTACATTCCATTTTCACGTATACTATACCTTGATACATATACAATTATTTAATCCACCCAATTAGTTCAATCTTACATATATAAATATGCATTTTAATCTCATTTCGAATATAATAAAATATTCCCCATACCACATTCGGCTTTATACAATTAAGTCTATTCTTTCACTTTAGCATATACAATTAAATATTGAATAAAATTTGTATCAATCCAATTGCTTACAAACTTACCTCGGAAGTCGATGAATAAAGCTTCCCGATTACTCGTTCAATTTCGCCTTCCCCCGATCTAAACTCTTTTCTTTATGATCTTGATCTAAATATATTCAAATCAACTCCTTCATCACTTTTTCTCATTAAATTGATCCTTAAACACATAATTTAATAAGTTACGAATTTACCCCTGACTTTTACAATGTTTACAAATAAGTCCTTATAGTTCAAAACACAAAATATCTAGAATTTGACCATATCAATTAAGGGCCGAATATTTATAGCCCTCCCATCAGCTCAATTCTTCCATTTTTGTTGATATTTAGTCCCTCCAAAATTCTTCTTTTTACAAAATCACCCTTATACCGAAATTTATCAAAAATTCTAAAGGAAATCTTATTAATCTAACTTATATATAACATATACTATCATTAATCATACAAACACCCAAATTTTGTCCATGGCAACACTTTAAACATAGAACCAAAATAAAAATTTGAATATGGGCTAGCAAATATACATGTCAACCACCTAAAAAAAATGTTAAAATTTTCAAAAATTAAGCTTAATCACTGACCTTATTAGAACATGCAAAATGCCGAAATGTGGAGAGCTTGAATCCTTCCTTTCTCCTTTTATTTTCGGTGATATAAAAATGAAGATGATGATGGGGAAAGAGAGAATGAATTTAAAACACATTTCTTTTATTTTCTAAAATAAACACTTATTATAATATACTTAAACTAAAATAATGCACCCATTATACATATAAAATTGTTTCTCCTAGCATGCTTGCCGTCCACATCATGAGATTTGGGTTAATTGACATGCAAATTCATTCTTTCAAACAACACTTCAATTAAACCCCTTTAATTTAATGAATGCTACTTTTTACCACTTATGTAATTTGGTCCTTTTTCTTAAATTAAACATACCAACAGTCAAATAATTTCATGAAATTTTAACACATGCTCAATCATACATATTTAACACGAAAAATAATATTAATTTATTTTTCCGACTAGAACTCGTGGTCCCGAAATCACATTTCTGATTAGGCTAAAATCGAGTTGTTCCCAAGTGGGATTTTATTATAATTTAGTATTAAATCATAAAACAATTATAATATACTCTTTAACATATAAAATAATACTTAAAAACATGTTATAGGACCACATTGCCGTCCACTATGACTTAAAATGGTTATATTACCCTTTAAGGACTTCACTAAAATAAAGCCACATCGATCTAACCATAAATCAAATTAAAAGGCCACTTTTACCCGTTACGCGATTTAGCCATTTTTAACTAATTGAGCACACAAACATTTAAATTTTTATACGAAACTTTCACACCCATTAATTCACATATAACTGACTCAAATCATAATATTAAAATATTTCTCGGACTCGGATTCATGGTCCCGAAACCACCGTTCCGATTTGGGTCAAATTTGGACTGTTATACGAAGTGTTGGTGTTAGGTGAAAGGGGGAACTGTTTTTCAAATGTGGTGTCTGCCTTAAGGGCAGAAAGGATGGTGAGGAAAGGATGTGAGGCAATTCTAATGTTTGTTCGGGCTCTGGAAGCCAAGGAACTAACTGTCAGGGATGTTAGGACGGTGAAGGAATTTCCTGATGTTTTCCCAGAAGAGCTTCCGGGATTACCTCCAGATCGCGAAGTGGAGTTTGGTATTGATCTTCTTCCGGGAACAGCGCCAGTGTCTATCGCTCCATACAGGATGGCACCAAAGGAGTTGGTGGAATTAAAGGCTCAGATTCAAGAGTTGCTGGATAGAGGGTTTATTCAACCAAGTGTGTCGCTTAGGGAGCGCCGGTGTTATTCGTTATGAAGAAGGATGGATCAATGCGTATGTGCATTAACTATCACCAGTTGAATAAGTTGACAATCAAGAATAAATACCCGTTGCCGAGGATCGACGATTTGTTCGATCAGTTGAAGGGGGCTTTAGTCTTTTCAAAGATAGATCTGAGGTCAGGATACCATCAGCTTAAGGTCAAGGAGGCAGATATTCATAAGACGGCTTTTAGGACTCGCTATGGTCACTATGAATTTTTGGTGATGCCATTTGGATTGACCAATGCGCCAGCAGCGTTTATGGACATGATGAACTGAGTGTTCCAACCCTACTTGGATCGGTTTGTCGTAGTATTTATAGATGACATCCTAGTTTATTCAAGATCAAAGGATGAGCATGATTCACATCTTCGGGTGGTTTTGCAGATTCTGAGGGAGAAGCAACTCTATGCCAAATTCAGTAAGTGCAAATTTTGGCTAAGTGAAGTTACTTTTCTAGGCCACGTGGTGTCGGCAGAAGGGCTAAGAGTCGATCCCTGGAAGATTGAAGCGGTGTTGAATTGGAAGCCGCCTAAGTCGGTAGCAGAAATTCAGAGTTTTCTTGGTTTGGCCGGGTATTACAGAAGGTTTGTTGAAGGATTTTCATTGATCGCGGCACCGTTGACTAAGTTGTTGCGGAAAGAGGTTCCGTTTTTTGGTCTGATAAGCAGCAAGAGAGTTTTGAGAGGTTAAGGAGGATTTTGACAGAGGCTCCGGTGTTGATTCAGCCGGAGGATGGAAAGGAGTTCGTGATTTACTGTGATGCTTCACACACAGGACTAGGATGCGTATTGATGCAAGATGGAAAGGTTGTTGCGTATGCATCTCGGCAGTTAAGACCGCACGAATCAAATTATCCTACGCATGATTTGGAATTGGCGGCAGTGGTATTTGCCTTGAAGATCTGGCGACATTATCTGTACGGGGAGCAATCCGTCATTTATACCGATCATAAGAGCTTAAAATACCTTTTGACCCAGAAGGAGTTGGA
Source organism: Gossypium australe (assembly GCA_005393395.2). Lineage (NCBI taxonomy): Eukaryota > Viridiplantae > Streptophyta > Magnoliopsida > Malvales > Malvaceae > Gossypium > Gossypium australe. The sequence goes on along the minus strand of CM016616.1, from coordinate 134,241,513 downwards.
TCTAAGGCAAAGGAGGTGGATCAAGTTGTTAAAGGATTATGACTGCTCGATCGAGTATCATCCGGGTAAAGCTAACGTGGTAGCGGATGCTCTAAGTCGTAAAGTAATCTCTAATTTGAGAGCAATGTTTGCTCACCTCAGTTTATACGATGATGGGAGTTTATTAGCTGAACTTCAAGTGAAACCCTCTTGGGTCAGTCAGGTTAAGGTGAAGTAGCAGACCGGTGAGTTGCTAAAGGGGAAGTTACAGGTAGAATCAAGGGATGGATCAACAGAATTCGGTATGAATGAGGAAGGGCTATTATGTTTTTGAGGAAGAATTTGCATGCCGAGAGATCCTGAGTTGAGGCGTAAGATTTTTTTAGAAGCACACAGTAGTCCATACGCTATGCACCCTAGAGGGAGTAAGATGTATTGGAATTTGCGAGAACAGCTCTGGTGGCCGGGCCTGAAGCAAGAGGTGACCGAATTTGTGAGTAAGTGTTTGACCTGTGAGCAGGTAAAGGCGGAACATCAGGTACCATCAGGGTTGTTGCATCCGGTGAAGATTCCACAGTGGAAATGGGAAAGGATCACCATGGACTTTGTTAGTGGGCAACCTCTCACACCTACTAAGAAAGATTCGGTATGGGTGATTGTTGACCGCTTGATGAAGTCTGCTCATTTCATACCAGTACATGTCAATTACTCTCTGCAGAAATTGGCTAAGCTATATATAGCGGAGGTGGTAAGACTGCATGGAGTACCAGTATCAATCATATCGGACAGGGACCCTAGGTTCACATCACGATTTTTGAAGGTGTTGCATTAAGCGTTGGGTACGAAGTTGGATTTCAGTACAGCGTTCCATCCTCAGACCGATGGTCAGTCTGAGCGGGTAATTCAGATCTTGGAGGAATGTTAAGGGGTTGGGTCATTGATTTCAGGGGTAGTTGGGAAGAGTTCTTATCGTTGGCAGAGTTTGCATACAACAACAGCTACCAGTCTAGTATTCAGATGGCGCCCTATGAAGCTTTGTATAGGCAGAAGTGTCGTACTCCTACCTGTTGGACAGAACTAGGGGAACGTCAGATTTTTGGTCCAGAATTGGTTACCGAGACAGAGGAGAAGGTTGAGTTAATTCGGGCTCGATTAAAGGAAGCGTCTAATAGACAGAAGTCCTATGCTGACCTGAAGCGTAAGGACATAGAATTTGTAGTGGGTGACAGGGTTTTCTTAAAGGTGTCACTGTGGAAGAAAGTACTAAGGTTTGAACGGAAAGGTAAATTAAGTCTTAGATTCATCGAACCGTACCAGGTGTTGAAATGAGTGGGACCGGTAGCCTATCAGCTTGAGACCTTCAGAGTTAAGTCAAACTCACTATGTATTTCATGTCTCTATGTTCAGACGCTATCGTTCGGATCCATCTCATGTGGTGCCTGTGGAAGAAATCGAAGTAAGACCCGACCTATCCTTTGAAGAGGAACCAGTGGAAATCTTGGATCGTGATGTCAAAGTATTGCGGAGGAAGACGGTTTCGTTGGTTAAGGTTCTATGGCGAAATCACGATTTTGAGGAGGCTACATGGGAACCAGAGGAGGTGATGCGGCAGCAGTACCCGCATCTATTCTGATCAGGTAATTTCGAGGCCGAAATTTCTTTAAGGGGGTAGAACTGTAACATCCTGAATTTGTGGGGCTCTGCATTTGATGTATTGTGAAGTGATGTTATGCTTAATGTGTTAATTAGAGCGTTTAAGGGGTTCAGATTGGGCTCAGCGTTGGGCCGAGGCCTTAGTCAAAATTTTCTATTTGGGCACTCTAGTGGAGAGCTAGGTAGGATAGGGCTTAAAAGATATTATCTGTGAGTTAAGAGACAAAATGGGCTTGTGGCCCAGTGGCCAGTGGCGTTATTTAGGGGCTATGAGGTGGCGTGATAAGCAGTAAGGAGGTTCAAGGTTCGAGTCGCATGATACCCTTTTTGCTTTAATTAATTTTGGCGTTAAAGGGAAGCAGAGTTGGGGTCGGCTGGGATGCTTTTAAATAGGGAGATTAACTGAGTTGGATAATGTGGATAATGTGGCCGATAATGTGGTGGATAAAGGGAGGAAGAGGTGGTGTTATCCATGCCACTTGAGGATAAGTGATCAGATGAAGATAAGGGAGAAAATCTAGGAGTTATCTGGTAAGCTGAGTGGTGGCTGATTTTCAAACTCTAAGGGGGAGGGGGAATCGGTTTTAGCTTGTGCAAGGGTGTGCCGAATTCTCTTTAGCCATAGGACTCAGTGCCTTTCTTTATCTGCGAATTTCGGCTTTTGGAGTGATAAGTGCCGAAATTTTAAATAGTCAGGTGAGGATTCTCTTCTTTATTTTCGGCACTTAGGGTCCCTATCTTCTCTCTTTTTCTTCTTTTCTGAGTAAGAGCCGAAAACTCCCTTAAGCATTCTTCCTCTTCACATTCCTGTCATAGCCGAATCTGCCCTAGTCTTGCCAAAATTCTCCTTTTTCCTATACTGTTCCTATCACTTCTTTACGTTTGATATTGTTCTTCTTCTCTCGATTAGTTCTTTCTAAAAGCCAAAATCCTAAACCCCATTCCCATCTCCATTGCTATGCAATAGCCGAATGTTCCCCTGTTCATTCTTTTTCCTCTTTGCCGATTTCTTCAGTGAGCCGAATCTCCATAGATCCCTTTGCACCATCTTTCTTTTGGATTTTCGCAGAAGCCGAAACCTATTAGGAGTAGCCAAATCTATTGGTGTTAAGGTACGTGCTGATTTCTTCTGTTTCCTTTCTCTTTCGGTTTTTGGAGGCCAAAGCCGAAAGGCTAATTGGTGTGACAAGATTATCTTTGGAGTAATGTTTTGATTGTTCTTGTGTTCTTATTTTGGGGCGACACGTCGGGAATTGAAGTAGATCGTATCATTTAGATTTCTAAAGCCGGAAACTGCTAGTCTCTATGACCCATACCTCTTTTCGAGATTTCAAGGTAAGTGGTTCTCTTTAGATTTTCGTTAGGTTCGTTTATCGTATTTGTGATCTTAACCCTATGTTATGGATTAACAACCATATGTTGTGATGGTAGCAACTGATAAGGTCTTTTGATGGAATCAAATGTCGATCAGGCGAAGGAGGGGATTGGATCTATAAACCCAATCCCTAAGTTTAAGAAACGAGCGGTGTCAGCGGTTCGGGATTGGCCATCGGGTTGTGGACTGGCTTTGGAACAAAACCGTAGGCAGTTAGCAGTCGTATCGGCTACTGATAGTGTCAACATAGAAAGTATCATCTTGACTGTAATCAGGTGTGTAGATCTTTATCACATAAGTTTCTTGTATTATACCTGTTATGGGCTGAAAAGCTGGAAAAGGCTGTGTGGACAGTCAAACAACCCGTACGGGTTGGGCTAGGGATGCCAGGTATGTAAACATAGTATTTTCTCTATGTGTATCGATGTATGTGATAACCTGTTACTCTGTAAATGGTATATTGCTTTTGTTATGGCATGTGTGTATGCATGGGACATGGGATTGATACGATGAAGGGGAAGAGCATGTTAATAGGTCACTTGGTGATCGGTGGGTAAACCACAATATGTATATGTAGGTCACAATAGTGATCGATGGCTATGCCACGTTAATCTGATTCCTGAGTAATATGATCGACAGCATGGCTGTCAGATTGGCGTGTAGCGGTTGGTGGGTTGATTGTTGCAATCCCCGTGGTGTGATGGCTGGTAAGGGTTGGCGTGTAGAGTGTAATATTCCGGGTTAGGGGCTATTTTTGGTTATGGCATGGTTTGCATGTGTTGGGTCTGTTATGTTGTTGTTTGTATGGTTTCGGGGCTTAGTTGTAAGCTAGGTGTGAGCCGGAGAGGTAGGAAAAATTTTAGTTTTGGGCTTAGGTGAGAGGAGCTGAAGAAGCTGGGGTTTAAAGGTTTTAATTGGTGGTTTTTAGCACAAGAAATAAGTTGGTGGAGTGGCAGGATAGGCGCCACTAAGGGCTTGTGAGTGTGACGCCACTTGCAAGGGGTGAGGTCCTGAGTTCAAGCTGCAGGATGCCCACTTTTTGTTCCATTTTGACGGCATGGAGGGGAGGAGTTGTAGGCAGTTCAAACTCTGCCTAAGACCAAGTCAAATGACTTGAATGGTGGGTGGAGAGTGAATTGTGGAGGTGGACTAGTTCAACTAGTTTGAATGGATGGTTGTGAGTAGTGGGAGGTGTTTGGCCGAATGTTGGAGAGGTTTGGGGGGAGTGGACGGTTTGGTAGTGTGGGAATGGGGAGTGCCGAAATTCATTTTGAATTTTTGGTGCATATTCGGTCAATTTGTGTTTAAGAAAAATCCTTTCTTTTGGTTAGCTAGCCGAAAATTTCAAAAGAGTTTCTTCATTTCTTCTTGAAATCGAAAGTCCAAGCACATACTTGCCGAAAAAATTGCTTGCTTCTCTTAGTATTCTTTGTTAGCCGAATATTCCCATCCATCATTCTTTCTTTCTCTCAATGGTGTAAGCCGAAACTAATATCTCTTCTTCTCATACTTTCATCTCTTTTCTCTTAATACACTTGTACCGAATTCACATTGCTCTCTTAGCTGAATTTCCATTTATTTCCCTCCATTCCTCTTGAGCCGAATCTTTCTTCAATTGTTGTCAATCTCTCTTCTTCTTTTGAACCACAATTTTTCATCTTCAAGAGACTAGCCGAATCTCTCCCCTGTGTTGCCGAAGCATCCCCTCTCCTAGTAGTTCTCTTTTGGCCGAATACTGGGGGTGGTGTAAACCTCTCTTGTGTGGTGTTCAATCGGGTTAAAGCAAGGTAAGGGGTTGACCGAATGTTCAATTCTCTTCTCTCCTTTGTTCTTTATTGATGTTGGATTGGTTAAGAGCCGATTTTTGCCTTGTGGATAAGGAGTTAATCTTTTGTGTGTAATCGATTTCAACATAGGGCCTTGGGATTTTGATGGTGGTCAAGTGAAGCAGTCACCATTGGTTGATCGTTGGTAAGTAGTGGTAAGAGGTTGGTTCTTTAGGTCTAATCTTTTAGTTTCATTCAGTCAAGACCCAATGGATTAATTGTTCTTCTTAATAGGGTGTGCCGATTGTTAAAAGAGGAACCATTGTTGGTTCGGGATTTGGTAGGAAACCAAATCAGGTGTAAGGTAAGGGTTAATCGTTAACCCCTTTGGTTTAATTGGTTGTGGCTGAATGGTATAAGTAACTAACCTATGTTTGGCCGATTATAGGATCAAGGTTGTCGAGGTGATCGAGGGATTTAGACGGGCTCTTTGGGATTTAGACTTGCGATTTACCAGGTGTGTAAACTAACACACTGATTTCCTAGCAATATGTTAACAACCTGTTTGTGTAAAGTGAAACAATGCAGTTGATGCATTTGGTACCCAAATGGGGTATGTGTACGGATACGGGTAAGTCTGTTTCATTACGAGTTCTATTGTTGGTATATGATATCATGATTGCTGATGTATGTGATATGAGATGCGATATTAAGCATAATGGCATGATTGCATAATTTACATGATTTGCATCGGTATGACTTGTATGGGTGATATGAGAGGAGGGGGAATATGATATCCGTGTCTTTGGGACACTGTGTCTTTGGGACACCAGAGGTTTGGCACCTCCAGTGGTTTGGTACCACAGATGATATTTTGTGTCTTTGGGACACCAGAGGTTTGGCACCTTAGCGTCTCGTCCCAGTGGCTTAGTACCACAGTGGGTTGGCCCCACAATTGATTATACGGGATTGACGCCGGTGATTTGGTATCACACGATGGGTTGGCCCCATCATTCGATTCGTGACTGCGGTCACCAGTGATTTGGTATCACACTTGTGTCTTTGGGACACCAGAGGTTTGGCACCTCATTGCGACTCGTCCCTGTGGTTAACACCACCGTGGGTTGGCCCCACTTGAGAGATACGGGATTGTCGCTAGTGATTTGGTATCACACGTGGGTTGGCCCCACAGTTGGTTATTTGTGACTTTGGGTCACCAGTGGTTCGGCACCACATTGATGGATATCGTGACTTTGGGTCACCAGTGGTTTGGCACCACCAGTGGTTTGGTACCACACGGGGTAGAAAAGGTGTTATGGATGGTTAGGAACGGGTGCATTAATTGTATTGCTTGTTATGATGTGTGTTAGCATGTTGTATTATCGGGAGGGGGATTTATGCACTGAGTCTTGCGACTCACCCTCTCCTTTGACATTTCAGGTGACACTTAGACGCGGACATGGAGCCGGGATGGACTCGAGGTGCCCATGCTAGGCCTAAATAAGGATTTGCTCAGACTTTTATAAAATTGGTACTTTAGTTTATTTATTACTGTTTGGTTTTACTTTGGATTGTAAACGGCCTTTAAAATTACGTTTTGCTATGTTTATGCTTAAAGTCGATTTTTAATATGCCTTAATAAATTAATTGGGTTAAAATTTGCTAAAACTTGGAAAGACAACGATTTCAAAACTACAAAGCGATATGTTTTAAACTATACCATCGGGTATCACACTGTAATTTGTGATAAAGGAAACTCAACCGTTTTTCAAACTTAAACTCGATTTGCTACTATGTCAAAATGTTTCAGTAACAATAAGAACAACTTGAATTTCTAAATGAGATAAACGTGTTTTAACTCCATAACTGATTAAGTTTTTTCGAAATTTCTGAGTTTTCAAACAAAACATCAGTTTTTAAACAATCATGCCCAAGATTTCCGCAAGTACAAAACTTATCAAAATGTTTTATCAAACTTTCAAACGGAAATCGACATTCGAAAATTCGATTTTTCCCGTAGCATACCAGATTCGGTCGTGGTGTGTTGACCGGGTTTGGGGTGTTACAATTGTGGTATCAGGGTCAAGTTCAAAAGCTCGGCTGTGGGCCTGAGGCCCAAAATGTTTTAAAAGTCTGTTTTAAGAGTTTTGTTTTAAAAGCATGGTTTTGAAAGGCATGGCACCGAGTCTCCGGCACCAATCCGCCCAGGTAAGTACCCCTCACTTTTACTTGTGATTTTGATATTGATGAGATGTGATTGAATGAGTTGCGATAATAAGATGACTTTAGAAACTGAAACTGATAGGATTCTGTGAACTCGAGAAAACAAAGCTTCTTTACTATTCATAAGACTTTGCTTTAAAACAGTGGAATAAATACTGATGCATAAAACTTCTAAATCAGATACGTAGAGAATTTAGTCATGAGTGCTAGAGGTGGACGCGGTCGTGGACGAGGTCGTGGTAGGATGACGGTTTCTGAACCCGTAGGATCTGGTCAGGGGTCAGAAAATGAGATACCGGTACCGCCACCAGCTGGAGGTGGTGAGTTTCAAGATCAGACTGGGGACGATGCAGTGTCACAGGCGATGCTGCGAGTGTTGGAAAGGGTAGCTGGAGTAGGTGGTGGCGCAGGAGTTAGGAAATCTGTGCTTGAGCAACTTCGGGCAAACGGGGCTGAGGTTTTCCGAGGTGTTTCTGGTGTTGCTCCCAGCACAGCTGAGTATTGGCTGGAGGCGACCGAGCGGATTATGGACGATTTAGACCTGATTGCTGAGAAGAAGCTGAAGGGCATAGTATCGCTTCTTCGGGATGAGTCATACCAGTGGTGGCTCACAGTTCGAGACAGTGTGGCAGCAGAGGATCTTACGTGGGATTATTTTAGGGCTGCTTATCAGAAAAAGTACATTGGAGCTAGCTACATCGACGCGCAACGAAAAGCATTTCTGAGGCTAGTCTAGGGGAGTAAGTCTGTGTCAGAGTACGAGGCTGAGTTCTTGAGGCTGAGCCGGTATGCTAGGGGCATTGTGGCTACAGAGCACGAGAGGTGTGTTCGTTTTGAGGATGGTCTGAGAGACGAACTGAGGTTGCTGATTGCTCCACAGCAGGAGCGTGAGTTTGCTGTCCTGGTTGAGAAGGCTAAGGTAGCCGAGGGTGTTAAGGAGTCGGTAAGGCAGGGCATGGACAGGAACAGGCATAAGAGGAGCTTTGGGTCTTCTGGGTCGTCAGGTAATCCTCAGAAAAGAGCTAGACAGAGTGGGCCGAATCAGTCTGGTAGGAATGTTGCTGCTAGTCAGGGATCGCCGCAGTGTAACCGTTGTGGGAAATCTCATTGGGGAGGTTGCTGGACCGGTGGAAAAGGTTACTTTGAGTGTGGTTCTCTGGATCACCGTGTGAGGGACTGTCCGCGTAAGTTGGCTAGGATTCAGTCTGAGGGTCAGGGCCGTACTCAGTTCAGGAATAATGGACCGCCACCGCAGAGGGGTCGTGGTAATGGCAGAGGAGGTAATGGTTCTGGTCGGGGCCGTGGAGCACCAGGCAGAGGTGCAGGTACTTCTGAGGCCAGACAGCCTGGGTTAGTATATGCAGCGAGGTGCCGAGAGGAGGGCGACGCACCGGACGTCATAATTGGTACGTTCTTGATCTTTGGTTCTCCATTTACTGCTTTGATTGATGTGGGTTCGACGCATTCTTACGTTGCTAGTAGTATAGTAGAGACCATGGATTTAGACTCTGAGATATCTTCTAGGCAGATGACTGTAATTAGCCCTTTAGGTCACTCTGTAGTAGTAGATAAGCTGTTTAGAGATGTACCCCTAGAACTCCAAGGGGTAGTGTTTGCTGCTGATCTGATGGAACTGCCGTTTGGGGAGTTCGATCTGATTCTTGGGACGGACTGGTTGGTTAACTACCAGGCGAGGTTGGATTACGCGGCTAAGCGCATGGTTCTTAAGACGGTTGAGGGTAATGAAGTGGCTATGATAGGTAATAGGAGAGATTACTTATCTAATGTTGTATCTGCTCTGAAGGCTGAGAAGATGGTCAGAAAGGGCTGTGAAGCGTATGTGGTTCATGTGTATGCCTTGGAGGCTAAAGAGTCTGCTGTAGAGAAAGTTCGGACAGTTGGGGAATTTGCTGATGTGTTTCCTGAGGAGCTTCCGGGTTGCCGCCGGATCGTGAGGTGGAATTTGGGATAGATCTGTTACCCTGGACTGTGCCAGTATCTATTGCTCCGTATAGGATGGCGCCCAAGGAATTGGTGGAGCTTGAGGCTCAGATCCAGGAGTTGTTGGATCGAGGCTTTATTAGGCCAAGTGTTTCGCCTTGGGGAGCGCCGGTACTCTTTGTCAAGAAAAAAGATGGTACGATGTGGATGTGTATAGATTACCGCCAGTTGAATAAGCTGACGATCAAAAACAAGTATCCGTTGCCACGGATAGATGACTTGTTTGATCAGCTGAAGGGTGCAGCGGTATTCTCGAAGATCGACCTGAGGTCTGGGTATCATCAGTTAAAGGTAAAGGAGGCTGATATCCACAAGACAGCGTTTCGGACTCGGTATGGGCACTACGAATTTCTGGTAATGCCGTTCGGGTTGACTAACGCGTCGGCAACATTCATGGATATGATGAATAGGGTGTTTCAGCAGTATTTGGATCAGTTCGTCGTGGTTTTCATAGACGATATCTTGGTATACTCGAGGACAGAAGAAGAGCATGATGCGCATTTGCGTGTGGTACTACAGATTTTGAGGGAGAAGCAGCTTTATGCTAAGTTTAGTAAGTGCGAGTTTTGGCTTAGAGAAGTGACTTTCTTGGGTCATGTAGTGTCGGCTGAGGGGATTCGAGTGGATCCTCGGAAGATTGAGGCAGTTTTGGATTGGAAGCCGCCTAAGTCAGTGGCTGAGATTCGGTGTTTTCTGGGTTTGGCAGGATACTACCGAAGGTTTGTAGAAGGGTTCTCGTTGATCGCAGCGCCGATGACCAAGTTGTCAAGGAAAGGGATTCCGTTTGTTTGGACTGAGAAACAACAGGAGAGTTTCGACAAGCTTAAGAAGATTCTGACAGAAGCTCCGGTTTTGATTCAACGTGAGGCTGGTAAGAAATTCACAGTGTACTGTGATGCATCACATACGGGTTTGGGTTGTGTGCTGATGCAGGAAGGTAAGGTTGTGGCTTACGCATCTCGGCAGCTGAGGCCACACGAGGTTAACTATCCGACGCACGATTTGGAGTTAGCGGCTGTAGTCTTCGCCTTGAAGATTTGGAGGCACTACTTGTACGGAGAGAGATCGATAGTCTACACGGATCACAAGAGTCTGAAGTACCTTTTGACTCAGAAGGATTTGAATTTGAGGCAGCGCAGATGGGTTGAGTTGTTGAAAGATTACAACTGTTCAATTGAGTATCATCCGGGCAAGGCTAACGTGGTGGCAGACGCATTGAGCCGTAAGGTTGTTTCGGACTTAAGAGCGATGTTTGCCCATTTGAGTTTGTATGACGACGGAAGTATTCTGGCAGAATTGCAGGTTAAGCCTACTTGGGTTGAGCAGATCAGAGAGAAACAGTTAGAGGATGAGGTTCTGAGTGCGCAGAGGTTGCAGGTGCAGGATGGTGGTTTGGAAGGTTACAGTTTGTCTAGTGATGAGGTGCTGTGTTTCCAAGCTAAAGCTTGTATGCCCAAGGATGTTGAGCTGAGGCAGAAGATTCTTCAGGACGCACATAGCAGTCCATATGCTATGCATCTTGGAGGTAGCAAGATGTATAGGGATCTTAGAGAGTAGTTTTGGTGGCCTGGTCTGAAAAAGGAAGTGACAGAGTTTGTAGGAAAGTGTCTGACTTGTCAGCAGGTCAAGGCTGAGCATCAGTTGCCGTCAGGGTTGCTTCAGCCAGTGAAGATTCCTCACTGGAAGTGGGAAAGGATAACCATGGATTTCGTCAGTGGATTACCGCTTACGCCAAGCAAGAAGGATTCAGTTTGGGTAATTGTGGATCGACTGACTAAATCAGCTCACTTTATTCCGGTGAGGGTTGACTACTCACTTCAGAAGTTAGCAAAGCTGTATGTGTCAGAGATAGTGAGGTTGCATGGTGTGCCAGTATCGATCATTTCGGATAGGGATCCCAGATTTACGTCAAGGTTCTGGAAAGCGTTACATCAGGCTCTGGGTACGCGTTTGGACTTCAGTACGGCTTTTCACCCGCAGTCGGAAAGGGTTATTCAGATCTTAGAGGATATGCTGAGAGGTTGTGTTCTGGATTTCAGAGGTAGTTGGGAGGAGTTTCTACCATTAGCTGAGTTTGCCTACAACAACAGTTACCAAGCGAGCATCAAGATGGCACCGTATGAGGCGTTGTATGGTAGGAAGTGTCGCTCACCTACGTGTTGGACGGAGTTAGGTGAACGTCAGTTGTTGGGACCCGAGTTGGTTGCTGAGACCGAAGACAAGGTTAAGTTGATTCAGGCTCGATTGAAGGAAGCTTCGGCCCGGCAAAAGTCTTATGCCGATCTTAAGCGGAGAGATATAGAATTTGCTGTGGGGGATCAAGTTTTTCTGAAGGTCTCACCATGGAAGAAAGTGTTGAGATTCGGAAGGAAAGGCAAGCTAAGTCCAAGATTTATTGGGCCGTATAAGGTACTGAGACGAGTGGGACCAGTAGCGTATCAGCTTGAGTTGCCAGCAGAGCTTAGTCAGATTCACGACGTATTTCATATTTCGATGCTTAGGCGTTATCGTTCGGATCCATCGCATGTGGTAGCAGTGGAAGAGATCGAGGTAAATCCAGATTTGACCATGGAGGAAGAACCTGTGCAGATTCTAGATCGGGATGTGAAGGTTCTGCGTAGGAAGTCTGTGCCTTTGGTTAAAGTTCTTTGGCGGAATCATGGCGTGGAAGAAGCTACGTGGGAACCCGAGGATGTGATGAGACAGCAATACCCGCAACTCTTCTGATCAGGTAATTTCGAGGTCGAAATTATTTTAAGGGGGTAGAACTGTAATATCCCGGGTTAGGGGCTATTTTTGGTTATGGCATGGTTTGCATGTGTTGGGTCTGTTATGTTGTTGTTTGTATGGTTTCGGGGCTTAGTTGTAAGCTAGGTGTGAGCCGGAGAGGTAGGAAAAATTTTAGTTTTGGGCTTAGGTGAGAGGAGCTGAAGAAGTTGGGGTTTAAAGGTTTTAATTGGTGGTTTTTAGCACAAGAAATAAGTTGGTGGAGTGGCAGGATAGGAGCCACTAAGGGCTTGTGAGTGTGACGCCACTTGCAAGGGGTGAGGTCCTGAGTTCAAGCTGCAGGATGCCCACTTTTTGTTCCATTTTGATGGCATGGAGGGGAGGAGTTGTAGGCAGTTCAAACTCTGCCTAAGACCAAGTCAAATGACTTGAATGGTGGGTGGAGAGTGAATTGTGGAGGTGGACTAGTTCAACTAGTTTGAATGGATGGTTGTGAGTAGTGGGAGGTGTTTGGCCGAATGTTGGAGAGATTTGGGGGGAGTGGACGGTTTGGTAGTGTGGGAATGGGCAGTGCCGAAATTCATTTTGAATTTTTGGTGCATATTCGGTCAATTTGTGTTTAAGAAAAATCCTTTCTTTTGGTTAGCTAGCCGAAAATTTCAAAAGAGTTTCTTCATTTCTTCTTGAAATCGAAAGTCCAAGCACATACTTGCCGAAAAAATTGCTTGCTTCTCTTAGTATTCTTTGTTAGCCGAATATTCCCATCCATCATTCTTTCTTTCTCTCAATGGTGTAAGCCGAAACTAATATCTCTTCTTCTCATACTTTCATCTCTTTTCTCTTAATACACTTGTGCCGAATTCACATTGCTCTCTTAGCTGAATTTCCATTTATTTCCCTCCATTCCTCTTGAGCCGAATCTTTCTTCAATTGTTTTCAATCTCTCTTCTTCTTTTGAACCACAATTTTTCATCTTCAAGAGACTAGCCGAATCTCTCCCCTGTGTTGCCGAAGCATCCCCTCTCCTAGTAGTTCTCTTTTGGCCGAATACTGGGGGTGGTGTAAACCTCTCTTGTGTGGTGTTCAATCGGGTTAAAGCAAGGTAAGGGGTTGACCGAATGTTCAATTCTCTTCTCTCCTTTGTTCTTTATTGATGTTGGATTGGTTAAGAGCCGATTTTTGCCTTGTGGATAAGGAGTTAATCTTTTGTGTGTAATCGATTTCAACATAGGGCCTTGGGATTTTGGTGGTGGTCAAGTGAAGCAGTCACCATTGGTTGATCGTTGGTAAGTAGTGGTAAGAGGTTGGTTCTTTAGGTCTAATCTTTTAGTTTCATTCAGTCAAGACCCAATGGATTAACTGTTCTTCTTAATAGGGTGTGCCGATTGTTAAAAGAGGAACCATTGTTGGTTCGGGATTTGGTAGGAAACCAAATCAGGTGTAAGGTAAGGGTTAATCGTTAACCCCTTTGGTTTAATTGATTGTGGCCGAATGGTATAAGTAACTAACCTATGTTTGGCCGATTATAGGATCAAGGTTGTCGAGGTGATCGAGGGATTTAGACGGGCTCTTTGGGATTTAGACTTGCGATTTACCAGGTGTGTAAACTAACACACTGATTTCCTAGTAATATGTTAACAACCTATTTGTGTAAAGTGAAACAATGCGGTTGATGCATTTGGTACCCAAATGGGGTATGTGTATGGATACGGGTAAGTCTGTTTCATTACGAGTTCTATTGTTGGTATATGATATCATGATTGCTGATGTATGTGATATGAGATGCGATATTAAGCATAATGGCATGATTGCATAATTTACATGCTTTGCATCGGTATGACTTGTATGGGTGATATGAGAGGAAGGGGAATATGATATCCGTGTCTTTGGGACACCAGAGGTTTGGCACCTCCAGTGGTTTGGTACCACAGATGATATTTTGTGTCTTTGGGACACCAGAGGTTTGGCACCTCAGCGTCTCGTCCCAGTGGCTTAGTACCACAGTGGGTTGGCCCCACAGTTGATTATACGGGATTGACGCCAGTGATTTGGTATCACACGATGGGTTGGCCCCATCATTCGATTCGTGACTGCGGTCACCAGTGATTTGGTATCACACTTGTGTCTTTGGGACACCAGAGGTTTGGCACCTCATTGCGACTCGTCCCTGTGGTTAACACCACCGTGGGTTGGCCCCACTTGAGAGATACGGGATTGTCGCTAGTGATTTGGTATCACACGTGGGTTGGCCCCACAGTTGGTTATTTGTGACTTTGGGTCACCAGTGGTTTGGCACCACATTGATGGATATCGTGACTTTGGGTCACCAGTGGTTTGGCACCACCAGTGGTTTGGTACCACACGGGGTAGAAAAGGTGTTATGGATGGTTAGGAACGGGTGCATTAATTGTATTGCTTGTTATGATGTGTGTTAGCATGTTGTATTATTGAGAGGGGGATTTATGCACTGAGTCTTGCGACTCACCCTCTCCTTTGACATTTCAGGTGACACTTAGACGCGGACATGGAGCCGGGATGGACTCGAGGTGCCCATGCCAGGCCTAAATAAGGATTTGCTCAGACTTTTATAAAATTGGTACTTTAGTTTATTTATTACTATTTGGTTTTACTTTGGATTGCAAACGGCCTTTAAAATTACGTTTTGCTATGTTTATGCTTAAAGTCGATTTTTAATATGCCTTAATAAATTAATTGGGTTAAAATTTGCTAAAACTTGGAAAGACAACGATTTCAAAACTACAAAGCGATATGTTTTAAACTATACCATCGGGTATCACACTGTAATTTGTGATAAAGGAAACTCAACCGTTTTTCAAACTTAAACTCGATTTTCTACTAAGTCAAAATGTTTCAGTAACAATACGAACAACTTGAATTTCTAAATGAGATAAACGTGTTTTAACTCCATAACTGATTAAGTTTTTTCGAAATTTCTGAGTTTTCAAACAAAACATCAGTTTTTAAACAATCATGCCCAAGATTTCCGCAAGTACAAAACTTATCAAAATGTTTTATCAAACTTTCAATCGGAAACTGACCTTCGAAAATTCGATTTTTCCAGTAGCATACCAGATTCGGTCGTGGTGTGTTGACCGGGTTTGGGGTGTTACATAGAGGATGGAATTTTAGGTTGGGTTGGGTCATTCAGCATGTACCTGTTCTGTTTCCATTTTGTGTGGGCCGAGGCCTAGAATGTGTTTTTGGGCCTCAAGCCGTTTATGTGATTCAGGGGTTTACACACTGAGTCTTGGTGAGTCACCCTTTATTTTTCTTAACCTTTCAGGTGAGCAGTAGATCGTGGATATGGGAGACGAGGCGGACTCGAGGGGCCATAAAGTCTTTTATTTAAGTGAACTTATTTCTGGTTTTCCTTTGTTTTATTTATTTTGGGTTTATTTTCTTTAGCATGTAACAAGGCCTCTTAGCTTAAATTTCCGATTTACAATTATTCATGTTTATGGATTATAAACTCATATTTTCAAAGTCTTAATTATAATAAGTAATGAAATGGGAGTTTCAAACACGCTTATCATAAAGCAATGGTTTTCTTGAAAAATCACTTAGTTAACGATTATTTGATGAACCAAATCGAGATTTCCAAAACCAACAAAGCTAAGTTTTCAACACAACATGTTATCGAAGAGTTTTTCAAATAAGATATGTGCTCTCTTAAAAGTAAATAAAGAACTTCGATTTTTAGCAATTCAACCAGTAGCATGCCAGATTCGGTCGTAGCGTTTGGGCCGAGTTTGGGGTGTTACACATAGTCCTTCATCCACTTAAGATTTAGGTATGTCACACTATGAACGTCACAAGTGAATTAATTCATAAACGGATTCAGGATCTATTGGTCTTGGGTCTAGTTAGATGTTCTATCAGCCAGTTAGTCACATCTATGTCTCTATCTTCTTGTAGTCATCCACATTGATGCTCAAGACAAAACATTTCCCTAATTGGACTTGATACATGTCATATTAGTCTTTCAATTAGTTTGCTCATTTCTGATTAGACTAAGGACATGTTTAGGTTTATCTACTAATATAAGTTGTCTTTCTGTATTACGATCCGACAAAATAATACCACTTAGTATTAGTTTAAACTTTAGATAACAAGCGAACAACATTTGCTTCTATGTAATATCCTAAATATAGGCCTGTGCATTTATATGTGGTACTTGATTAATTTGTAATTTAAGAATTTGATGTTGAATTGAGGCCCTGATTAAATATTTGGATTAGGGTTTAAATTAATGTTCTGGGTAATTTAAGTGATATTTTGGGCTTTAAAAATTTGGGTTAGGTGGCTAATAAATGGTGTTAGCTCATAATTTAAGTAGATAGTTAATTAAGTGACAAGCTGGGCTTGTGGCCCAAAGATTTGAGGAGCTTTAAGTGGGCATAAGGTGGCGTCATAAGGGGGGAGGAGTTTGGGCCATGTAAGGGCTACTGAGAGCCCAAGTTTTGGGTCAAAAATTCGGCACTTAGGAGCACTAGGAGTGGACGGCACACTAGCTACAAAATAGGGATTTTAATTCTTTTATTTTCTTGATAAATAGGAAGATAAAGGAAGAGAAAGATAAGGGCTATTCTTGAGGAGATAAGGGATTAAGATAACAAGAAAGATAAAAGCTATCAGATGACAGCAGAGTTGGCCGAAAATCCAACTCTGGGAGGGGGAGTGTATTGCCGAAATCTATATAAGCCAAGTGATCATCCTTTCTTTCAATTTTTCTCTCATCTTCCTCACCTAGCCGAATTTCTCTTCTTCTTTTCTCTCAAAACCTTTTCTTTGCCGCAACTCTCCAAACACAGTTTACTTTCCCCTCTTCTCTTCTCAAAGTCAAATCTACAAGTGAGATCTCTGTTTCCCGAATGTGCACCGTAAGCCGTATACTCCTCTTTAATCCGGTGAGTTTCAGGATTTCTCCTTTTTCTGTGATTCCTTTATTTTTATCAAGCTCCTAATCCAACTCATTATTTCGAAGGCCTTTTCGATTATACTCTTTATCCCTAGAAGCCGAATCTGTTCCATTAAAGCCGATTTGGTGGAAAAGCCGAAGGGAGGGAGGTGACGTTTCTTAGGGATTTTCGGGATTCGACAAATAAGGCTCTACGTTAAGGATAATAGATTTTCGCGATAACAGGTGTGTAATACTTCCCCACCATCTAGATCTAATCATAAAATACATGATCATAAGATTTATATATGTTTTTGATAATTGCCAACATCTCGGTTTATTGATGAAAAACCAAGGAGGGTAAAAGCGGATCCTAGGTTAGTAAATAATCTGTTTAAATGTTATAAGTAAAATGCTTGTATGTGATTGCATGGGATGGGTTGATGAAAGGAGGAAGTTATACGTTATATGTGTAGCGGTTTTTACCGTGATCTGATGTAGCGGCTAATGCCGTGAACTGTTATACGGGCTTCGGCCATTAAATATTATACGGGCTTCGGCCATTATATGTTATAAGGGCTTCGGCCATCATACGTGGATGAGCAGCAAGACTGCCATCATGGTGTGTAACGGTGTGGGGCGATTGTAGAAATCCACAATGGTGTGAACGGTTGGTACGGGGGCGTGTAGCGGATGGAAACCTAGGCAAACGGGTTGGGCCTTGCATATTATTTGTTATTAATGTTTGTTATGAGTATTAAACTGTTTATTTTGCTTAATGGGCTTAAGGCCCAAAAATCTAGTGGTGCATGAGGGTTGCACACTGAGTCTCGCAACTCACCCTTTTAATTAACATTTCAGGTGATACCTAGTGCTTCGGACCGGGCTGGAGAGGAACACAAGGTGGCCATGCAGCAGAATATGTGGATTTAGCAAAAAGACTCAAGTTATTATTTTATTTTTTAATTAATGGATTTTAAAATCTCGTTGTAATAAGGCCATGGGCCACTAGTTTATATTTTGTTTTATTATGGGCTTTTATTACTTTTAGTTATTTAAATTTTTATTTTAATTAAACTAAGGCATGTAATTAAGTTTGGGTTTTATTTTACAAAGGCATATTCTATATAAAATATATTTGGGCTTTTCTGAAAATACGACATGTTTTCCAAAATTTTTCTTAGTGACATACCGGATCCGGTTGTAGTGTTTGGGTTGGGTTTGGGGTGTTACATTCTATTTTTCTTTGTGTGCAAAAACCACATGAGGACAATTATACAAAGTATATTAATGTTATCCATGAATTGTTTTTTTAACCAAACTGTTCAAAAAAATTACAAGTGTATATAGACGAAAATACTACACTTATGACACCAAATCCAACATGATGAAACCCACCGAATATATAGTTAAAGGAACAAGCATAAATTTTGCAAACTACATAGTTCTATATATAGACTTAAGCAATCATCCCGCTCATAGAACCAAAGGTTTGATCAAACGATCAAAAATTTTGTAATTGAGCAAAATGTAGATGAACCTTATATTTATAAACATATTGGGGATGGAAAGGTGGTCTTTATCATTCTATATGTCGATGACATTTTACTAATTAAAAATGATGTAGGGACATTGTTATCAGTTAAATGGTCATTAACTCAATAGTTTAGAATGAAGGACTAGGGAGAAGCTAATTCTGTTCTAGGAATTTGAATCCTAAAGGATCTAAAGAACAAAGTGATAGAATTATCAAAAGCTTCATACATAGACAAGATATTGGAACTGTTGGATCTGGTGCCCTGAATTTAGTATATTTGTTTGTAAACTTGTAATTTTTTTCGAACTGATTGATTAATAAAACAAATTCATTGATTACATTAATATACATTATATGATTGTTTTCATATGGTTGTTGCCTAATGTTTAAACTAGTACTAAGCGGTATTACGTGGTTGGATCGTAATACGAAAAGACAACTTGTACTAGTAGATGGACCAAATATTTCCATGGTCTAATAAAAAATGAGCAAACCGATTGAAAGACTAATATGTCGCCTATCAAGTCCAATTGGGGAGATGCTTTGTCTTAGGCATCAAACTGAATGACTCCCAGAAGATAGAGATATAGATGTAATTCAATAGAATACAATACATCAAATTGGACCAAGAAGAATAGATCCTAAATCCATTTATGAATTTATTCACTTGTGACATTCATAGTGTGGCATACCTAAATCTTGAGTGGATGAAGGACTATGTATGCGTGACTTGTACACTTTGATGTAAGTAAAAACTTGAGTTCAAATAGATAAGGAATCGAAAGTCAATACATTAGGTGTGCGACTTCTACAATCTATAGTGTCATTCACAGTAGTGGAATTCATAGCCCACGACATGGGTAAATGATATCCTTCCATTGGCATTACATGTGTAACAACCCATTTTCAATGAAATCAAAACAGTGGTTTTGGAACCACAAATCCGAAGTTAAAAAATTTATTTTATTATTATTTTATTTCCTACAGTATGATAGTAATATCGTATAAAAATTTCGTTAAGAAATTTTACCGTTTACATAGTCAATTAGATAAAAAGGATTAAATCGCGTTACGTGCAAAAGTTGAGTTCTAATAGTTAAAGGTATTAAATAGCTATAGAACTTTAAAGTGGAAGTACTTATATGGTAAATACACCATTAATGGTGTTAGTGGATGAGCATGGCTTGGCATTTGTGTAAATTTGATTAATTTTTAAGGTTAATTGAGTAAATAAGTAAATAATAATAAAAAACTAATTAAACAAAATATGTTATCGCCTTTTATTCATCATCAGGAACCAAAAATTAGGTTTGGGGAAGCTATTTTTGTGCTTAAGCTTTTGGTAACTTTATCATGCTCTTAGGTAAGTGATTTTTGTCCCCTTTTTAACGATTTCTATGTTTTCGGGATCATTGTAGCTTAACCTAGTTAGCCTGAGGACTAATTTGTGAAACTGTTAAACAATAAGGGACTTACCATTGATGTATCTGTATGTGTTTTGATGTTTTATGGAAGAAAATGGTTAGTTGTTGTTATATAAAGAACTTTTGTTAAGGGAATTTTGATGAAATTGTCAAGTAGGGGTTAAATTTTGAAAAATATGATAAATTCATGGTATAATTTGTGAATTTATGAAATATGTGGGCTTCTATAAGCTTGTATAATAATCGGCTAGGCTTGGGTAGGGGTAAAATTGCATGAATTTCATTTTTTAAGCCTAGGGACTAAATTGCAAAAAAATTAAAAATATAGGGGCAAAATGATAATTTTGTAAAAAATTTGTTTTGGATTAAATTGAACGAACTATAAGTTGAATTGAGTTAAATTTATTCATATAGATCCAGTTAGACCTCGTACGAAATTAGATCGGGGCAAAGAGAAAGTCTCGGATTAATCGCCTTCATATCTACGTATACTCGTCGAGGTAATTTCGTGTAATTAAATTGCGTTTGTATGTTTTTAATTGAAATATATAAATGTTATGATTTGTTATATATAATTACCGAGTGCATATCCCATGGCATACGAAGATTACCGAGCCCCGTTTGAACCATAAGAACCCATAAGATACAAATGATATGTCATTAGGATTATTGATTTGGCGGAGATCCTGCATGTGTTGCAGATACTCTATTGCTCGTGAGACATATCGATCTATGACTTAAATGAGCATACCGATTCACAGCTCATATGAGCATACTTGTACATGAATTGATGGATTACAGTTATATGAGCTAGCACACTATGTGTGAGCTATCCCGGCTATCCAACAGTATTCTAAACGGTTCAACGGGCAATGTTCTGATACGAAATGATATGAGTTCGATATGAACTATTATTGGTATACAGATGAAATACATGGAAATGATGTTACATGATATATAGATATATGAAATGAATGATACATGTATATGGAATTTGATTAATTTCTAAGCACATCCATGATTATTGGTTCATATATGTATTTACATGGCTAATATGGTTAGTGTATATGTGCTTAGGCATTTGGCCAAAATGTGTTGGCTTATGCTTTGTTACTTACTTATTACTTGAGCAGATGGTAAGTTAAATTCTAAGTTATACGAACTTACTAAGCTTAAATGCTTACCCTGTGTTATTTTTTCGTGTTTTATAGCAAATTGGAATCTTGTTTGGGTTGGAAGCTTGTTGAAGCTATATCACACTACCCACCGGTTCTTTTGGTGCTTTTGGATATTTAATTTCGGTTATAAAAGCATTTATAGGTATTTTGGCTAATCTTGGCCTATATGTTTTGTTGTGAATATGGCCATTTGGTTTGGCTTGTGATTTGGCACTTAATGATGTTATGAGCTTAGTTTTGGCATGTAAATATTAGCATTAATATGGTTGATAATTTGCTTAATATGTTTGAACGATGAAAGGGGAAATAATAGTTGAATGTGTATATTATAGATGTCTTATAACTTGTTGTGAATTGGTATTTTGATATAGAAGACATATATGTATGTTAAGGTTAGTGATTGAGTGGTTATTTGGTACCATTTACTATGCTTTGGTAAGGTAACCAAATGTCATGTATTGTTACTAATGTGCCTATGAGTTAGTTGGGTATTTTGGACAAATAAAGTGCATGATTGAACATATTTACATGTTGCCATTTGTGGTGCCTAAGGGCATATTGGTTCTATAAAACTTCACCATATGTATATATCTTGTTTATGCTTGATTTGGATCACTTATTTTGGCTTGGTTATATGTGCAAAAGTGCTTGTAAGTACATGCTAGTTTGGGTGACAAAAATGGCTTGTCAAATGGCCTATTTTCGTCCACACTAGCAGATACACGGGCGTGTGTCTTAGCCGTGTGTGACACATGGCTAGGTGACAAGGCCGTGTGTCTTTGTAGCTTTAAAAGGGTTGCAAGTCAGGCTATTATATGGCTTAGCACACGGCCTGGCACATGAGCATGTGAGGTTATTTCGAAGGGTATACGGTCTAGCACACAGGTGTGTAGCTTGGTCATGTGACCAAGTCAGAGAGTTACACGAGCACGGGCACGAGCTGGGACACGGCCGTGTGACCCCTACAGTGTTGAAAATTTTTACTATTTTCTGAAAAATTCTCTGATTTTCTTAGTTTCGACTTGTTTCTAACATGTATTTTGGGCCTCGAAGGCTTGTATAATATGTATGTTTTCACTTGGTTTTAATATATTTATTTCTATAATATGAAATGTTTGAAATTTCTATCTGTTTGATTTGTAAACTCCGGTAATGCTCCGTAACCCTATTCTGGTGACATATACGAGATAAGGGTGTTACATTTATTGGTAACAGAGCTACGGTTTAGTCTATTCTCATACTGCATGTATTGTGTACGAGTCTAGCTATACATGCCATTATATAACCTGTGATAGTGTGATATCTCTTGATTGTTTGAAACATGTTTTCATATAGCAATGACATCCAACCAAGCTGACTCCGATGAAGTAGAGAGCAACGCTTAAGCCTCCGTTCATGGAGTAGCATCGAGCGGTACAAGGCCCTATCTAAGGGCCAGGGAGGAGTGGCTAAGGAAGCCTTCTTCCAGATGATGAATGAATGGTTTATCGAGTTTGTACAGACGAACCCGACAGCTCAACAACCTCCACCCCTTTTTGTTTCCCAACTGATTCTCGTTATTCCTCATGGTTTGGAACCAATCTGAATTATTAAGTCACCTGTCAATAAGATTCGTAAGTATGGGACTGAAGAATTCTGAGCTATTGCTGAAAGTGATCCCGAGAGAGCTAAATTCTGGTTAGAGAATACAATCAGGTTTTTGAAGAGTTATCCTACTCACCGGCCAAGTGCATTAAATGCACGGTATCGTTATTGAAAGATTCAACTTACCAGTGGTGGAACACGTTGATTTCTTTTTCTAGGAGAGCGGATCACCTGAGAATTTTTCCAAGTTGAGTTCCGAAAGAAATATATTAGTCAGAGATTTTTGGATCAGAAAAGTAAAGAATTTTTCGAACTCAAATAGGGTCATATGTCTGTACTAGAGTATGAGCATGAATTTGTTAGATTGAGCAAATATGCCTGGGAATATATTCTGACCGAGACTGCTATGTGTAAGAGGTTTGAAGAAGGGCTGAATGAAGACAAAGCTTCTGGTTGGAATTCTTGAGCTGAAAGAATTGTATTGGTTGATCAAGCACATAAAGTCGAGGAACTGAGTAAAGAGAAAAGATGTGTTGATTTTGAAGCTAGAGACTCGAGAAAGAGATTGACTGGAAAGTCATATTAGTTAATATTAAAGAAATCAAAAGAATATCACAACCGTTCTACAGCTACTATAGGTTATTTTGGTAGAGATAGGGGTACTCGATGCTCTAGTCCAAAATCGCAAGCTACATCTGTAGCAAGTGTGTGTAGTGTCAAAGATGTTTGGCTTGGGTGCAAACATGGTAAGAAACCACATTATGACAAGTTTCGATTAAAGAACAGAGTGTGTTTCAGGTGTGGTTCCTTAGAGATTGTCCAGATAAATCTGAAAAAGAGAAAGTTCAAACCACAAGGCCGAGCAACATTGCTACGAGAGGTAGACCACCTCGTAATCCTAGATATGTAAGTGGTAGTCGTGGTGTAATAAAATATTCTACTGTAAGATCTGAGGCACGAGCACCAACTAAGGCTTACGCTATTCGCACACGAAAGGATGCTTCTGATTCAGATGTTATTACCGGTACTTTCTCTATTTTTGATACTGATATTACTGCTTTGATTGATCCGAGATCCACTCATTCATATGTGTGCACGAATTTAGTGTTTAGTAAGAATTTACATGTTGAGTCCACTGAATTCGTGGTTAAAGTATCGAACCCTTTAGGTCAGTATGTGCTAGTTGATAAAGTCTGCAAAAATTATCCTTTGATGACTCGAGGTTACAGTTTTCGGCTGATTTGATGCTATTACCGTTTGATGAATTTGATGTAATTTTGGCCATGGATTGGTTAACTCTACATGATGCAATTGTGAATTGTAGACAAAAGCTTATTGTATTAAAATTTCAGAATGGTGAGACGCTTCTTATTGAATCAAATAGTCCAAGTGGGTTGCCTACAGTTATATTAGCTATGTCAGCGCAGAAATATGTGAAAAACGGTTGCGATGCATATCTTGCTTATGTTTTGGATTCTAAAATGTCTGAATCGAAACTTGAAACTGTACTAGTTGTTTTGCGAGTATCCTGATGCATTTCCGGAAGAGTTACCTAGATTACACCGATCAGAGAGGTTGAGTTTGCTATTGAACTGGTATCGGGGTCATCACTGGTATCGATAACACCTTAGAGAATGGCTCCTACAGAGTTGAAAGAGTTGAAAGCACAACTTTAAAAGTTAACAGATAGGCGTTTTGCTCGACCCAGTTTTTCACCTCGGGGTGCATCGGTTCTGTTCGTTAAGAAAAAGGAAGGATCGATGAGATTGCATATAGACTACAGTCAGCTCAACAAAGTTAAAATCAAGAACAAATATCTATTTCCTTGTATTGACAATCTATTCGATAAGTTGAAAGGTGCCACAGTATTATCGAAGATTGATCTTCATTCTGGTTATTATCAGCTATGAGTAAAAGATTCGGATGCACCGAAAACTACATTCAGAACCAGGTACAAACATTATGAATTTCTTGTGATGTCGTTTGGTTTAACTAATGCACCTGTAGTATTCATGAATTTGATGAACAGGATCTTTAGACCGTATTTAGACAGATTTGTTGTGGTATTTATTGATGACATTTTGATCTATTCTTGAGACAGGTCTGAACATGCTGGACACTTGAGGATTGTGTTGCAAACTCTGCGAGATAAACAATTGTTTGCCAAATTTAGCAAATAGGAGTTTTGGCTCTGAGAATTCAGTTTTCTAGGACATATAGTATTTTCTGAAGGCATCAGAGTTGATCCGAGTAAAATTTTGGCAGTTGTTGATTGGAAACCACTAAAAAATGTATCTGAAGTCAAAAACTTTCTGGGATTAGCTAGTTATTACCGAAGGTTCGTTAAAGGGTTCTCGAAGATAGCTACACTGATGACGCGACTCTTACAGAAGGATGTAAAATTTGAATGGTCCGAAAAATGTCACTGTTGTCTGAAGCACCAGTTTTGGTTCAACCTGAATCAGGTAAAGAATTTGTAATTTTCAGCAACAAATCTTTAAATGGTTTAGGTTGTGTTTTGATGCAGGAAGGCAAAGTAATAACTTATGCTTCCAGACAGTTAAAGTAACATGAAAAGAACTATCCGACACATGACTTAGAGATGGAAGCTATTGTGTTTGCGTTGAAAATTTGGCGACACCATTTTTTCGGTGAAAACTGTCATATATTTACCGATCACAAAAGTTTGAAGTATCTAGTGTCGCAGAAAGATTTCAATCTGAGACATCGTGGATGGCTCGAATTATTAAAATATTACGAGTTGATCATTGATTATCATTCGTGAAAAGCGAATGTAGTTGCTGACGCTCTGAGTAGAAAGTCTTTATTTTCTCTACGAGCGATGAATACACGACTGACATTATCTGATGATGGATCTATCTTAGCTATGTTGAATTCTAAACCGATGTTTTTACAGCATATATGTGAAGCTAAGAAATGTGATGATGAGTTGTTAGTTAAACGGGCACAGTGTGAGTCGACTTTCAATTCAGAATTTTAGAGAGGATTCGATGATTGTTTATTGTTCAGAGGTAGAGTTTGTGTATCGATAAATCCAGAGCTCATTCAAAGAATTTTGCACGAACCTTATAGTGGTAGCTGGACTATTCATCAGGAAGTAATAAAATGTACAATGACTTAAAACAGATGTATTGGTGGCTAGGAATGAAACGTGAGATATCTGACTTTATATCTAAATGCCTAGTATGTCAGCAAGTTAAAGCTGAACATCAGGTACCTTCTGGATTATTGCAGCCACTGATGATACCGGAGTGGAAATGGGATCGAGTTACAATGGATTTTGTATCAGGTTTACCCCTATCTCCAATAAAGAAAGATGTTATTTGGGTTACCATTGATCTTTTGACGAAGTCTGCACATTTTATTTTGGTATGTACAAATTTCTCCCTTGACAGATTAGCTGAGTTATATGTTTCTGAGATTGTCAGATTACACGGAGTGCTAGTCTCCATTATTTTGAATAAAGATCCATGGTTTACATCATGATTTTAAAGAAAGTTACAGGAAGCTCTTGGTACGCAGTTGCATTTTAGCACTGCATTTCTTCCCCAGACCTATGGTCAGTCCGAATGAGTAACTCAGATTCTTGAAGATATGCTTCGTTGTTGTGTATTAGAGTTCGAAGGTAATTGGGAGAAATATCTACCGCAGGTTGAGTTTGCGTAGAACAACAATTTTAAATTGTGTATAAATATGGCACCGTGTGAGGCTTTGTATGGTTGTAAGTGCCGAACTCCATTGTACTAGACTGAGCTCAGTGAGAAAAAGATACACAGGATTGATCTGATTCGAGAGATTGAAGAAAAATTAAAAGTGATCCGAGACAGTCTGAAAGCAGCTTCAGATTATCAAAAATCATACGCGGATCTTAAGCGTAAAGACATAGGATTTCAAGTAGGCGAGAAAGTATTCTTGAAAGTATCGCCCTGGAAGAAAGTTTTTCGATTTGGTCGCAAAGGAAAGCTAAGTCCGCGATTTATTGGACCTTATGAGATTACTGAAAAAAATGGACCTGTTGCGTATCGATTATCTTTACTGTCGAAACTAGAAAAGATTCATAATGTCTTTCACGTGTCTATGTTACGACAATACCGATCTGACCCTTCACATGTTATCTCCCCTACAGATGTTGAGATTCAACCTGATATGTCGTATAGTGAAGAACCAATCAAAATCTTGGCACGAGAGGTGAAAGAATTAAGAAACAAAAACATAGCTTTAGTAAAATTTCTCTGGCAATGACACGGTATAGAAGAAGCCACCTGGGAACTCGAGGAAGCTATGAAAAGCAATATCCGAACCCCTTTTCTAGTAAGATTTTTGGTGACGAAAGTCCCTTTAGGGTAGAGAGTTGTAACAACCCATTTTTAGTGAAATCGGAACAGTGGTGTCGAGGCCACAAATTTGAAGTCAAAAAATTTATTTTACTATTATTTTATTGCCTACAGTATGATAGTAATACTGTATAAAAATTTCGTTAAGAAATTTTATCGTTTACATGCTCAATTTGATAAAAAGGACTAAATTGCATTAAGTGCAAAATTTGAGTTCTAATAGCTAAAGGTATTAAATAGCTATGTAACTTTAAAGTGGAAGTCCTTGTATGGTAAATACACCATTAATGGTGTTAGTGGATGAGCATGGCTTGGCATTTGTGTAAATTTGATTAATTTTAAAGGTTAATTAAGTAAATAAGTAAATTATGATAAAAACTAATTAAATAAAATATATTATCATCTTTTATTCATCATCATTTTTAATTTTTGATTTCTACGTTTTCGGGATCGTTGTAGCTTAATCTAGCTAGTCCAGTGACTAATTTGTGAAACTGTTAAACTATTAGGGACTTACCATTGATGTATGTGTATGTGCTTTGATGTTTTATGGAAGAAAATGGTTAGTTATTGTTAGATAAACAACTTTTGTTAAAGGAATTTTGATGAAATTGTCAATTAGGGGTTAAATTTTGAAAAATGTAATAAATTCATGGTATAATTTGTGAATTTATGAAATATGTGCGCTTCTATAAGCTTGTATAATAATCGGCTAGGCCTGGGTTGGGGTAAATTGCATGAATTTCATTTTCCGAGCCTAGGGACTCAATTGCAAAGAAATTAACAGTATAGGAGCAAATTTATAATTTTGCTAAAAATATGTTTTGGATTAAATTGAATGAATTATACGTTGAATTGAGTTAAATTTATTCGTATAGATCTGGAGTTAGATCGGGGCAAAGAGAAAGTCTCGGATTAATTGCCTCCGTATTTACGTATACTCGTTGAGGTAAGTTCGTGTAATTAAATTGTGTTTATATTTTTTTAATTGAAATATATAAATGTTATGACTTGTTATATATAATTACCGAGTGCATATCTGATACGAACTAGCTCGGGATGAGTCGAAACGTATGCCGGTTGCCCAATCGTCTACGAGAAGGAATCAAACCTTCGAAAAATAATCGAAAAATATGAATGAATTTGCGGAAGCTTTAAGTAAATAAATAGGAGTTGGTTCGGTTTGATAAAATAAAAATAAAATAGAAAAAAAGGATAATTGGATGGAGATAGATAAAAGAACTTAAACGAGAACCGATTCAACACTAAAGAGTGTCACTCTGGGTTCTATAATGTTTAAGGTGAAAAATGGTAATCGAAGATGGAAATGGAAATACGAACTTAACTTAAGAAAGATTCAACACTATATAACAGTGTCACCCCGTTTCTTATATCGTTAAGGTAGAAAGATGAAATTCGAAGATGGACCAAGACCCGTTATCTAAAAAGATAAGAACCTATGGTATAAATAAATGGATGAGAAACGACTGACGCCACAAGCAAAGCTTGATAAGTCGGAATCGAAACTCATACGAAAGATAGAGAGGAGATAAACTCACTCAAATGAAATATTCATTCATTCAGAAAATCAAAAGTCTAGTCCCTTTTACAAATGAAAATAACAAGATATGTATAACTACTAGCCGAATGGCCAAAATACTAAGTTTAAAAGTGTCTTATCTTCAATTGCTTAATCACACGGATGCCCTCAATTTGCTGTCCAAGATATGAAAAATTAAATCCCCCCAAAAAAAAGTCTTGCCGTCCATAATCCTTAATTTGTTTTAATTCTCCACACCATAATGCCGTCCACCAAATGAAGACAAGGGATTAATTGGATATTCGGCCAACTTTGAAAGACATGGGAATATGGCCATGGTCACATTGGTATCATGAATGTATGGGAAAATATTAAAGAAATATGGGAGTATGGAAGCATGGTTGTTTTTACGTGGCAGCATTAATGTGTGGACATGAAAAAACATTTTTAAATCAACGTGATAAAGTGTAACATCCCGAATTTGGGCCTAGTAGGATTGAGCCCAATGGGCCTTGAGCGTAGTAGCGTTTAAATTTTTGGAGAACAAGAGATCGGCTTAAATGCAAGTTGGACCTATTAGATAAGTGATTTTGGAAGGTCAGGGGGCTTCTATGAAGTCCCGGGATCAAACTTTGGCTTTGGGAAAATTTTGGTTTTAGGTGAATAAAACCCTAGGAGTTAGTAGGTAGGCTTTAAGAATAAAATATGGAGGAAAATGACACAAATGGGCTTGTGTCCCAATGGCAAAGTGGCGCCACTTAAAGAGCAAGGAAGTGGCGTCAACTGGAGAGGCCCAAACTCTAGTTGCATGAAGCCCAATTCCTTTAATTAAATTTTAGCTAATTTTCGGCATTAAGGTTTTATTCTCCCACTCTCTTCTTCAATTTCGACATTAGGGTTTCTCTATTCTCCCATTCTCTATAAAAGCCAAAATCCCTAAGCCTATTCTTTTATCTTCACTTCTATGCAAAAGCCGAAAATTTATTATTCTTTTTTCTGTTTTCTTCTACAAAGCCGAAACCACCCAATTCTTCTCAACATCTTTCCCATCAAAACCCGAAACTCTAAACTTTCTTCTCATCTCCATAGCCGAATACCTCCTATTCTCTTTTGCTGATATCTTCACTAAAAGCAGAATCTCCATAGATTTCTTTGATTCATCTTCTCTTTTTGACCTTCTCAAAAGCCGAAACTTTATAGATATATTGAGATCATCTTTTCTTTTTGACCTTTTTAAAAGCCGAAATCTTCTAGGAGTTGCCAAACTCTCTGTAAAGATCTCTTATATCTAAAAGTCGGAAACGCTAGTCCCTAAATCTCATATCACTTTTCGAGAATTTCAAGGTAAGGATTTCAATTCTCCTTAAGATGATCAACGTTTCCATTTAGTTAGTCTTGCCTTAACCTAATGTTTCGTTACTAGTCTCTGAACAACACCTTAGGCAGATAGCAGCTGTGTTGGACTACGGATAGCGTCGATGTAGAAAGTTTTGTTCCAACGATAATCAGGTGTGTAGATCTCTAACGCACTATTAAACTTGTATGTATGTCTAAATATATATATTATGGGCTAAAAAGCCGAAAAGAGGCTGTGTGGACAGTCGAATGAAACCCTAAAAGGGTTAGGCAAGGATGCCAGGTACGTAATCATAGATATCTCTATGTGTATCAAAATATATATGAAAGCCTGTGTGTTGTTTTCCTTATGTGTGTATGCATGGGGTGGGACTATGATAATGAAGGGGAAGTGCATGATAGGTCACTTGGTGATCGGTGGTTAAACCACAAATTCAAATGTTAGGTCACATAGTGATCGGTGGCTATGCCACGTTTAATGATTCCTGAATAATAGGAATAGGCAGTACGGCTGTCGTTATGGTGTGTAGCGGATGGAGGGTTGATTGTAGAAATCCCCAAGGTGTGATGGTTGGTACGGGTTGGTGTGTAGAGGATGGAATTCTAGGATGGGTTTGGGCTATTCATCATTCATTATTTTGATGTAATTATGATTGTTGCCTTTATGTATGGGCTAGGGCTCATAATGTGTTTGTGGGCCTTAGGTCAGTGTGTCCGGGATTTATACACTAAGTCTTGGTGACTCACCCCTTTCATTTTTCTCTACTCTTTCAGATGAGTAGTAGATCGTGGACATGGGAGCCGAGACGGACTCGAGGGGCCATCAAGTCTTTTTTATCTTTATAGATTATTTCGGCTTTTCTTTAAGTTTTTAATTTTGGGAATGTTTATGTAATAAGGCCCCCATGGGTTATATTTCACTACATAGTTTTTTCTAATATTTTCAACTTATGAGATTTTGTTAAAGATTTAATTATTCAAAATAATAATAATACCAGGTTTATTTTCAAATGTCACCTATTAATTCAAATATTGTCTAATTAACTTACGCTTTCCAAAACAAACAAAGCAAAAGCTTTCAATATACAACCCGTAGCATACCAGATCTGGTCGAAACGTATGGGTCGGGTTTGGGGTGTTACATTTTGGTATCAGAGCCCAGTTCAAAAACTCGGGCTGTGAAATGGGCCTAGTAATGTTTTGTAAAGTTGATGTGAATTTGGGAAAAAAATTCTGGAAGAAGATATGGCCTTCGAGTCTACCGGCACCCAATCCACGCAGGTAAGTATTCTAACCCTTGATGTGATATACTTGTTGGGTTGATGGGCTTTATGGACGTAGACTAGTATGATAGTATTGATGGACCTTAGGCTTAGTTAAACAACTCTTCAATTCCATAAGACTTAATCCAACTAAACAAACCCGTGAACGAGTCGCTGGGTTAGGGTGTGGCAATAGGCATACGCATGTCTAGGATTGGATTCAGGGAGAGCTTGGTACTTAAGCGGTCCTAGTGACTCACCTCCTCTTCGCTGGAATCCTACCTGGTGCGTAGTGACTGTTCACCTTAGCCGCGAAGACTTGTTGACGGGCCAAAATATATAATTAAAACTCGAAAGAGACCAGCCATCCTATTTTGTAAAATTACTAAATTACCTCTGATTTGTAAAATGACCAAAATATCCCTGATTTGTAAAATTACTAAATTACCCCTGATTTATAAAATGACTGAAATACCCCGGATTGCAAAATTACCAAAATACCCTTATTTCACAAAATCACCAAGGAACCCTATTTTACAAATTACCAAAGTACCTCCAAGTTTTGCATAATTTCTGAAATACCCTGGACTTGTGAAAATTTCCCAGAATACCCTAAATTTATAAAATTACCAAAATTTGTGAAATTACTGAAACACCCCCGGTTGGCAAAATCACCAAAATACCTATGTTTTGCAAATATACCTGAAAACCCCTAGATTTACGAAAGTAATTCGGTTTGCAAAATTAAATTTTCCAAAATACCCCTGTTTACAAAAAAAAAACACATCAAAATATCTCTATTTCGAAAGAAAAACACCAAGATACCCCATTTTGAGGAAATTACAAAATACCCTGTAGGACAAAACTACGGAAATACCCCTGGGTAGAGAAATGATGAAAAAACCCTTATGTGATGAATGGGAGTGCATGGATTCTAATTGTATGTTGATGTATGATGGTTGATGTATGTGGTTCCTAGAAATAGGAGATACAAACTTGAGACTGAAACTCGTAGATATAATGTAGAATTCGAAAGAACTACTCTTAAACTACTGTTCATAAGATTGTTCGTGGTAAATCAGTGAAAGAAATTAATAATTCATAAAATTTCTAATCAGATAAACGCAAATCGGTAGAATGAGAACAAGGGGTCGTGGACGTCCACCGCTCGGCTGCGGTAGGGGTAGGATGGTCGTGTCGAAACCAGTAGGATCTGCCCACGGGTCAGGAATCGAGATGCCAGCTGCGGAGGCTGAATATCAGGATCAAACGGCTGGAGATGATGCGGTATCTCAGGCGATGTTCAGGGTTTTAGAGAGGGTTGCTGGGGTAGGCCTGGGCACAGGAGCCCAGAAATCTGTGTCAGAGCGACTTAGAGCTAATGGGGCAAAAGTGTTTAGGGGAATTTCTGGTATAGCCCCGAGTACAGCTGAGTATTGGTTGGAGAAAGTCAGGAACGTGTTTAAGATGCGGGTCTGAGGAGCATAAGGCTCGGGATTGTTTAATCACCATTAAGTCGGGTATGTTTTGTGTGGATGCTATATTTTTGGGTATAGAAACTGTATGCATGCAATGTTTATATATTATTAAATTAGAGTGCACAGCGAAAGCATAGTGGTGAGACTTGGGTAGTACGATTAATAGTTAGTTGGAAATTTCGAGGACGAAATTTCTTTAAGGAGGGTAGATTTGTAACATCCCGAATTTGGGCCTAGTAGGATTGAGCCCAATGGGCCTTGAGCGTAGTAGCGTTTAAATTTTTGGAGGACAAGAGATCGGCTTAAATGCAAGTTGGACCTATTAGATAAGTGATTTTGGAAGGTTAGGGGGCTTCTATGAAGTCCCAGGATCAAACTTTGGCTTTGGGGAAATTTTGGTTTTAGGTGAATAAAACCCTAGGAGTTAGTAGGTAGGCTTTAAGAATAAAATATGGAGAAAAATGACACAAATGGGCTTGTGGCCCAGTGGCAAAGTGGCACCACTTAAAGAGCAAGGAAGTGGCGTCAACTGGGGAGGCCCAAACTTCAGTTGCATGAAGCCCAATTCTTTTAATTAAATTTTAGCTAATTTTCGGTATTAGGGTTTTATTCTCCCACTCTCTTCTTCAATTTCGACATTAGGGTTTCTCTATTCTCCCATTCTTTATAAAGCCGAAATCCCTAAGCCTATTCTCTCATCTTCACTTCTATGCAAAAGCCGAAAGTCTATTATTCTTTTTTCTGTTTTCTTCTACAAAGCCGAAACCACCCAATTCTTCTCAACATCTTTCCCTTCAAAAGCCAAAACTCTAAACTTTCTTCTCATCTCCATAGCCGAATACCTCCTATTCTCTTTTGCTGATCTCTTCACTAAAAGCCGAATCTCCATAGATTTCTTTGATTCATCTTCTCTTTTTGATCTTCTCAAAAGCCGAAACTTTATAGATCTATTGAGATCATCTTTTCTTTTTGACCTTCTCAAAAGCCGAAATCTTCTAGGAGTTGCCGAATTCTCTGTAAAGATCTCTTAGATCTAAAAGCCGAAAACGCTAGTCCCTGAATCTCATATCACTTTTTGGGAATTTCAAGGTAAGGATTTCAATTCTCCTTAAGATGATCAACCATTTCCTTTTCGTTAGTCGTGCCTTAACCTAATGTTTCGTTACTAGCCTCTGAACAACACCTTAGGCAGATAGCAGCTGTGTTGACTACGGATAGCGTCGACGTAGAAAGTTTTGTTCCAACGATAATCAGGTGTGTAGATCTCTAATGCACTATTAAACTTGTATGTATGTCTAAATTTATATGTTATGGGCTAAAAAGCCAAAAAGAGGCTGTGTGGACAGTCGAATGAAACCCTAAAAGGGTTAGGCAAGGATGCCAGGTACGTAATCATAGATATCTCTATGTGTATCGAAATATATATATGAAATCCTGTATGTTGTTTTCCTTATGTGTGTATGCATGGGGTGGGACTATGATAATGAAGGGAAAGTGCATGATAGGTCACTTGGTGATCGGTGGTTAAACCACAAATTCAAATGTTAGGTCACATAGTGATCGGTGGCTATACCACATTTAATGATTCCTGAACAATAGGAATAGGCAGTACGGCTGTCGTTATGGTGTGTAGCGGATGGAGGGTTGATTGTAGAAATCAACAAGGTGTGATGGTAGGTACGGGTTGGTGTGTAGAGGATGGAATTCTAGGATGGGTTTGGGCTATTCATCATTCATTATTTTGATGTAATTATGATTGTTGCCTTTATGTATGGGCCAGGGCTCATAATGTGTTTGTGGGCCTTAGGTCAGTGTGTCCGGGATTTATACACTGAGTCTTGGTGACTCACCCCTTTCATTTTTCTCTACTCTTTCAGATGAGTAGTAGATCGTGGACATGGGAGCCGAGACGGACTCGAGGGGCTATCAAGTTTCTTTATCTTTATAGATTATTTCGGCTTTTCTTTAAGTTTTTAATTTTGGGAATGTTTATGTAATAAGGCCCCCATGGGTTATATTTCACTACATAGTTTTTTTTAATATTTTCAACTTATGGGATTTTGTTAAAGATTTAATTATTCAAAATAATAATAATACCAGGTTTATTTTCAAATGTCACCTATTAATTCAAATATTGTCTAATTAACTTACGATTTCCAAAACAAACAAAGTAAAAGTTTTCAATGTACAACCCGTAGCATACCAGATCTGGTCGAAACGTATGGGTCGGGTTTGGGGTGTTACAATTTGGTATCAGAGCCCAGTTCAAAAACTCGGGCTGTGAAATGGGCCTAGTAATGTTTTGTAAAGTTGATGTGAATTTGGGAAAAAAAATTCTGGAAGAAGATATGGCCTTCGAGTCTACCGGCACCCGATCCACGCAGGTAAGTATTCTAACCCTTGATGTGATATACTTGTTGGGTTGATGGGCTTTATGGACATAGACTAGTATGATAGTATTGATGGACCTTAGGCTTAGTTAAACAACTCTTCAATTCCATAAGACTTAATCCAACTAAACAAACCCGTGAACGAGTCGCTGGGTTAGGGTGTGGCAATAGGCATACGCATGTCTAGGATTGGATTCAGGGAGAGCTTGGTACTTAAGCGGTCCTAGTGACTCACCTCCTCTTCGCTGGAATCCTACCTGGTGCGTAGTGACTATTCACCTTAGCCGCGAGGACTTATTGACGGGCCAAAATCTATAGTTAAAACCCGAAAGGGACCAGCCATCCTATTTTGTAAAATTACTAAATTACCCCTGATTTGTAAAATGACCAAAATATCCCTAATTTGTAAAATTACTAAATTACCCCTGATTTATAAAATGACCGAAATACCCCTGGATTGTAAAATTACCAAAATACCCTTATTTCACAAAATCACCAAGGAACTCTAGTTTACAAATTACCAAAGTACCTCCAAGTTTTGCATAATTTCTGAAATACCCTGGATTTGTGAAAATTTCCCAGAATACCCTAAATTTATAAAATTACCAAAATTTGTGAAATTACTGAAACACCCCCGGTTGACAAAATCACCAAAAATACCTATGTTTTGCAAATTTACCCGAAAACCCCTAGATTTACTAAAGTAATTTGGTTTGCAAAATTAAATTTTCCAAAATACCCCTGCTTTACAAAAAAAACCACATCAAAATATCTCTATTTCGAAAAAAAAAACACCAAGATACCCCATTTTGAGGAAATTACAAAATACCCTGTAGGACAAAACTACAGAAATACCCCTGGGTAGAGAAATTATGAAAAAACCCTTATGCGATGAATGGGAGTGCATGGATGCTAATTGTATGTTGATGTATGATGGTTGATGTATGTGGTTCCTAGAAATAGGAGATACAAACTTGAGACTGAAACTCGTAGATATAATGTAGAATTCGAAAGAACTACTCTTAAACTACTGTTCATAAGATTGTTCGTGGTTAATCAGTGAAAGAAATTAATAATTCATAAAATTTCTAATCAGATAAACGCGAATTGGTAAAATGAGTACAAGGGGTCGTGGACGTCCGCCGTGTGGCCACGGTAGGGGTAGGATGGCCGTGTCGGAACTAGTAGGATCTAGCCACGGGTCAGGAAACGAGATGCCAGCTGCGGAGGCTGAATTTCTGGATCAAACGGCCGGAGATGATGCGGTATCTCAGGCGATGTTAAGGGTTTTAGAGAGGGCTGCTGGGGCAGGCATGGGCACAGGAGCCCGGAAATCCGTGTCAGAGCGACTTAGAGCTAATGGGGCAGAAGTGTTTAGGGGAATTTCTGGTATAGCCCCGAGTACAGCTGAGTATTGGTTGGAGGAAGTCAAGAACGTGTTGAAGATGCGGGTCTGAGGAGCATAAGGCTCGGGATTGTTTAATCACCATTAAGTCGGGTATGTTTTGTGTGGATGCTATATTTTTGGGTATAGAAACTGTATGCATGCAATGTTTATATATTATTAAATTAGAGTGCGCAGCGAAAGCATAGTGGTGAGACTTGGGTAGTACGATTAATAGTTAGATGGAAATTTCGAGGACGGAATTTCTTTAAGGAGGGTAATCCCGAATTTGGGCCTAGTAGGATTGAGCCCAATGGGCCTTGAGCGTAGTAGAGTTTAAATTTTTGGAGAACAAGAGATCGGCTTAAATGCAAGTTGGACCTATTAGATAAGTGATTTTGGAAGGTTAGGGGGCTTCTATGAAGTCCCGGGATCAAACTTTGGCTTTGGGAAAATTTTGGTTTTAGGTGAATAAAACCCTAGGAGTTAGTAGGTAGGCTTTAAGAATAAAATATGGAGGAAAATGACACAAATGGGCTTGTGGCCCAGTGGCAAAGTGGCGCTACTTAAAGAGCAAGGAAGTGGCGTCAACTAGGGAGGCCCAAACTCCAGTTGCATGAAGCCCAATTCCTTTAATTAAATTTTAGCTAATTTTCGGTATTAGGGTTTTATTCTCCCACTCTCTTCTTCAATTTTGACATTAGGGTTTCTCTATTCTCCCATTCTCTATAAAAGCCGAAATCCCTAAGCCTATTCTCTCATCTTCACTTCTATGCAAAAGCCGGAAGTCTATTATTCTTTTTTCTGTTTTCTTCTACAAAGCCGAAACCACCCAATTCTTCTCAACATCTTTCCCTTCAAAAGCTGAAACTCTAAACTTTCTTCTCATCTCCATAGTCGAATACCTCCTAATCTTTTTTGCTGATATCTTCACTAAAAGCCGAATCTCCATAGATTTCTTTGAATCATCTTCTCTTTTTGACCTTCTCAAAAGCCGAAACTTTATAGATCTATTGAGATCATCTTTTCTTTTTGACCTTCTCAAAAGCCGAAATCTTCTAGGAGTTGTCGAATTCTCTGTAAAGATCTCTTAGATCTAAAAGCCGAAAACGCTAGTCCCTGAATCTCATATCACTTTTTGGGAATTTCAAGGTAAGGATTTCAATTATACTTAAGATGATCAACCATTTCCTTTTCGTTTGTCGTGCCTTAACCTAATGTTTCGTTACTAGCCTCTGAACAACACCTTAGGCAGATAGCAGCTGTGCTGACTACCGATAATGTCGATGTAGAAAGTTTTGTTCCAACGATAATCAGGTGTGTAGATCTCTAACGCACTATTAAACTTGTATGTATGTCTAAATATATATGTTATGGGCTAAAAAGCCGGAAAGAGGCTGTATGGACAGTCGAATGAAACCCTAAAAGGGTTAGGCAAGGATGCCAAGTACGTAATCATAGATATCTTTATGTGTATCGAAATATATATGAAAGCCTATGTGTTGTTTTCCTTACGTGTGTATGCATGGGGTGGGACTATGATAATGAAGGGGAAGTGCATGATAGGTCACTTGGTGATCGGTGGTTAAACCACAAATTCAAATGTTAGGTCACATAGTGATCGGTGGCTATGCCATGTTTAATGATTCCTGAATAATAGGAATAGGCAGTACGGCTGTCGTTATGGTGTGTAGCGGATGGAGGGTTGATTGTAGAAATCCCCAAGGTGTGATGGTTGGTACGGGTTGGTGTGTAGAGGATGGAATTCTAGGATGGGTTTGGGCTATTCATCATTCATTATTTTGATGTAATTATGATTGTTGCCTTTATGTATGGGCCAGGGCTCATAATGTGTTTGTGGGCCTTAGGTCAGTGTGTCCGGGATTTATACACTGAGTCTTGGTGACTCACCCCTTTCATTTTTCTCTACTCTTTCAGATGAGTAGTAGATCGTGGACATGGGAGCCGAGACGGACTCGAGGGGCCATCAAGTTTTTTTTATCTTTGTAGATTATTTCGGCTTTTCTTTAAGCTTTTAATTTTAGGAATGTTTATGTAATAAGGCCCCCATGGGTTATATTTCACTACATAGTTTTTTTTAATATTTTCAACTTATGAGATTTTGTTAAAGATTTAATTATTCAAAATAATAATAATACCAGGTTTATTTTCAAATGTCACCTATTAATTCAAATATTGTCTAATTAACAAACGATTTCCGAAACAAACAAAGCAAAAGTTTTCAATGTACAACCCGTAGCATACCAGATCTGGCCGAAACGTATGGGTCGGGTTTGGGGTGTTACATAAAGTGGCATGGGCAAGGCCACATGAAATTAAAATAAGGGCACTTGAATGATATGGCCAAAGAAATTGTATGATATTAAAGCA
Source organism: Gossypium australe (assembly GCA_005393395.2). Classification (NCBI taxonomy): domain Eukaryota; kingdom Viridiplantae; phylum Streptophyta; class Magnoliopsida; order Malvales; family Malvaceae; genus Gossypium; species Gossypium australe. The sequence goes on along the minus strand of CM016616.1, from coordinate 134,202,992 downwards.
TGGCTAATCACGTTGGGGACATGGTGTCATGGAAGATATTTAAAAATCATGGAGCATGGCCACTTGAAATAAATAAAATAAGGAGCATGGGGCACTTTGAATATTCGGTCAAGGGTGTTTGTATGGGAATGTGTCCATAGCTTGTTGACCTACGATCAATGTACCTACAAAGAAAAATACGAGAACCAATTTAATTCAAGTGTATGTTCAGCCGAAATAAATATTAATAAAACTTAGACACCCTAATTAACACCTAAACTAAGCTAAACAAATTTAATAGTCTTAAACAAGATATATTAAATTTGGCTATGGCTAACACAAACATATTAAAACACGCAATAACTAGGACATATTAAATTAAATTATTTAATTAGCTTAAACTAAATTAATTAAATTTCATTTCAGCAATTTAATTAACTTAAATTAAGTTAACTAATTTTTATTCCAACAATTAACTAATTAAAATGAGCTAAGAGTGAGCTATTAACGAGATCAATGAGTTGGAATGAGCTCGGATAAGCTTAAATTGAGCTCAAATGAACTAATCCGGCTCAATTTGGAAGTGCACCAGAGTGCATATCTGCTTCACGGCACATGGGGCATTGAAGTCGAGCTTCATCGAAATGGAATTCGTTGGCGCCCCAGGCGTGCTTGTATCATCCCCTCCCTCTTCAAGACGATTTGTCCTCGAATCAACCCGTTGGTTGTCCGAACAAAACTCCTTGCTCGTCTTTCCTCGATCAAACGGGACAGATGATAAATGCGATACCTGAAAAAGATAACCAAGAATTAGCAAGAAATGTTTTAAACATACTTGCAATCCGAATAAAAAACAACACCAAACAAATAAATCGCATGCAGACAGGCATAAGCGCTTTATCATACAAATGGATCATTGCCTTGTCAAAATTTTGGAACAAAAGGTAGATATATTCGTCACAAACAAGTAGTGGAGAAAGTGCATATGGCATTTGAAGTTGAACATCCAAACCTTGATTTGTATGAAATAAGGAACCACTCGCACATGAATTGTAACAAGTATCGAACACAAGAATCTTTTTGTCAATCATTAAAGCAGATAGACCATTAATAGGCAGAACATAACATTTGAACATATCAAGATCTAAATGCTTTACAAAAATGAAATCAGCACCATGTGTTCTATCAATATCCAAAGCAGATAGATCATAAAGAAACAATTTGGAATGGCTACGCATATCATGATCTAATTGCTTTGCAAAAGGCAGTTCATCAACATAATGCATGTCATCATCCGAAGAGAGCAAGAATATATCAACTATCTCAGAAGACTTACCTTTAGGCGCAAAAAGATAGAGATCGTTTTTACCTTGCTTGTCTTCAGAGGCTAAAACTCGAAGATCGAATTTACCTTGCTCGATCAAGACGAACCTTCTCTCCTCGGGCATGTAATGTAGTCGATGCTTTATTCGCGAATCAACATTTTTCAAACAAAATGGGAACTCCATGTACACGAATTGCATATACAAACACAAAATTTGCTTAAGGAACGAATAAAAATTGAAAACAAGGTTGACAAAATTCGTTACCTTATTTAGAAACCAAGTATCGAATCGATGGGGATTTCTCACACACGATTGTTGAGATTTGATTTTTTCACAAAATATATCGGATGATACAAAACATATTCCCAGTTTAAAAACATGGGTTTGGTTGTTTAAGTTAAAATGTAACAACGGTTTCACTAAATCAAACATGTTAAACCAATAGGAATTGTGCAAACTTAAGATCAAATGATCAAAATTCTTGACGAGTTTCAAAATTGATTTACAAAAATTCAAAGATTTCGTATCAGACAAAGAACAAATCTCGTAATAACCACAATCAAACAAATTGGGATTAAAAGAAAAATCATCGTCGTACTTGAACGAATCTTGTATTAGCTGGGCTGGACACACATTACTCCACCTTCATACTTTGCATCACAAGGATTTTTATTAGACAAACTCAACTTAACATCATTGAAAACATCATATTGAATCGAGGGATGGAAAATATCGATATTGTCCACATGTTCACAAACATTAGAAAAATTTGGTGGAGACGAAGTCGTTTCGAAACACTTACCTTCCTCACCTTTTGGCTCGAGAGGTTCAACTTCACTTTCAACTTTACCTTTTTCAATCAAACAAAATCGTCACTCGTCAGGAAGGTATTGAAGTTGAAGGTCATCGTACGTTTTGTCGGAAACCTGAAAAGAAGAAATAGAAGAAGAACAAATTTCAAGTAGGTTAATTGACTCAACACTCTCTTCTTCTCTTTCGTTTTGTTCTTTTTCTTTCTCTTTTTCAATCTTAATTTCCTTTTCAATTTTCTTTTATTCATTTTCTTTTTCTCTCACTTCTCTTTTTCTTTCTCGATTTCTTTTTCGACTTCTTTTCTTCTGTATTCTTTTTCATTACAACAAGGGGATGATTCAAAAGAATTGAAAGGAGAAAATTTTGACTCAAGGATCGAAGAAATATTTTCATAGATATCACGATTGATCCCTCGTGAAAAATTCTTCGTACGAAACTTCGTTGAATCATACATCGAATAACTCGTACTTTCTTCTCGTTCTTCACCATAATAGGCTTTAAACTTTGCTTTGCTTCGCATTGAATCCTTCGTCGAATAGGAATCATAGTATGAGCCACTTCGAGAATGATCTTTTGTGGATGAATTCCTCGACGCATATGAACCACGTTCACTTCCTCCTAAAGGTTTCTCCGTAGATAAATAAGTTGACACTTTTGAAGAAGAAATCATACCTTTGCGATGGTAACCTTGAAAGGTCTCAAGTTCGCAGTTTGATTCATACTGCCTTGAACTTCTTGAGGAATAAAAATCTCGGTCAAAACCTCTTCTCGAATAATCTTCGAAAGCAGGTCTTTGAGAGGACATTGACTTCGTCCTTTGTCTTGAAGAAATTCGCCCTCGATGATAGGAAGATGGGAGGAACCGCTTGCGCATCACATCTTGCATTTCAGACCACGTTAATATTGGGTGCTCTCCATTTCGTTTTTGACTCTTGGTGAATTGATCCCACCAAGTCATGGCATAATCGGTGAAACTATTTTCCACCAGCCTTACTTTCTTGCTTTCCAAATAATCGTGGTACCCAAAAACCATTTCTACTCGCATTTCCCATTCAAGGTATGCATCCGGATCGGCTCTACCTTGAAACGGTGGAATGTTTGACTTGTTATTCTTCTTGACGCCATTAGAACATCCTTGATCTCTAAAGCCTTGGTTTCTTTGATAACGACGCCTTTCACTTTGGTTGTATGATGGATCGAACCAATCGCCATCTACAATACTTCTTCTTTGGAAATCTAGAGACATGCTATCGTTGCTGAAAGAAATATGTTATAAAGAAAAAAAAATAAAATAAACATAAAAAGTTAAAAATACCTTACCACAAAACTCACAAGTCACTCACAAAGAAAAATCACTCACACTCGTGTTTCACTCGTTTTGTGGCTTTTTCTCTAATGAGTACACTCGTGCCTTTTACCACTCTTTCTTGCTCTCACAATTTCGTACTTCGTTTTAAAAAGACTTATTGCGGCTTGAGGTCGGCTTCAAGTTAGTTACAAGGGTTAAATGATTTACAGGTATAGGTAGGATGAAACAAAAGGAAGATTTTTTTTTTAAGATCGGGGTAGAAATATGAAAGTAAAGCAAAACTTGCAAACTTCACACTTCTCTTTTTTTTTTACCTTCTCTTTTTTTTTAACCTCGATTTTTTTTCAAATTTTTTTTTGTATCTCTCGTTTTTTTTTTTAAACTTCAAATATACTATAATGAAATATAAGAAACAAAAATCACAACTTAAATTTTTTTTGATTTTTTTTACATCAAATATAACAAACAAGAAAGAAAATTACAACTTACAATTTATTTATTTATTTATTTATTTTTTCAAATTTTTTTTCACGAACATATTCTGGCTCTCGTCATCGTTGTGCTCCTCGTTTTATAGCTCTGATACCAGATGATACGAACCGGCTCGGGATGAGTCGAAACGTATGCGGGTTGCCCAATCATCTACGAGGAGGAATCAAGCCTTCGAAAAATAATCGAAAAATATGAATGAATTTGCGGAAGCTTTAAGTAAATAAATAGGAGTTGGTTCGGATCGATAAAATAAAAATAAAATAGATAAAAAGGATAACTGGATGGAGATGGATAAAAGAACTTAAACGAGAACTGGTTCAACACTAAAGAGTGTCACTCCGGGTTCTATAATGTTTAAGGTGAAAAATGGTAATCGAAGATGGAAATGGAAATACGAACTTAACTTAAGAAAGATTCAACACTATATAACAGTGTCACCCCGTTTCTTGTATCGTTAAGGTGGAAAGATGAAATTCGAAGATGGACCAAGACCCGTTATCTAAAAAGATAAGAACCTATGGTATAAATAAATGGATGAGAAATGACTGACGCCACAAGCAAAGCTTGATAAGTCAGAATCGAAACTCGTACGAAAGATAGAGATGAGATAAACTCACTCAAATGAAATATTCATTCATTCAGAAAATCAAAAGTCTAGTCCCTTTTACAAATGAAAATAACAAGCTATTTATAACTACTAGCCGAATGGCCAAAATACTAAGTTTGAAAGTGTCTTATCTTCAATTGCTTAATCACACGGATGCCCTCAATTTGCTGTCCAAGATATGAAAAATTAAATCCCTCCCCAAAAAAAAAAAGGTCTTGCCGTCCATAATCCTTAATTTGTTTTAATTCTCCACACCATAATGCCGTCCACCAAATGAAGACAAGGGATTAATTGGATCTTCGGCCAACTTTGAAAGACATGGGAATATGGCCATGGTCATGTTGGTATCATGAATGTATGGGAAAATATTAAAGAAATATGGGAGTATGGAAGCATGGTTGTTTTTACGTGGCAGCATTAATGTGTGGACATGGAAAAACATTTTTAAATCAACGTGATAAGGTGGCATGGGCAAGGCCACATGAAATTAAAATAAGGGCACTTGAATGATATGGCCAAAGAAATTGTATGATATTAAAGCATGGCTAATCACGTTGGGGACATGGTGTCATGGAAGATATTTAAAAATCATGGAGTATGGCCACTTGAAATAAATAAAATAAGGAGCATGGGGCACTTTGAATATTCGGTCAAGGGTGTTTGTATGGGAATGTGTCCATAGCTTGATGACCTACGGTCAATGTACCTACAAAGAAAAATACGAGAACCAATTTAATTCAAGTGTATGTTCAGCCGAAATAAATATTAATAAAACTTAGACACCTTAATTAACACCTAAACTAAGCTAAACAAATTTAATAGTCTTAAACAAGATATATTAAATTTGGCTATGGCTAACACAAACATATTAAAACACGTAATAACTAGGAAATATTAAACTAAATTAATTAAATTTCATTCCAGCAATTTAATTAACTTAAATTAAGTTGACTAATTTTTATTCCAACAATTAACTAATTAAAATGAGCTAAGTGTAAGCTATTAACGAGCTCAATCAGCTGGAATGAGCTCAATAAGCTCTGATACCAGATGATACGAACCGGCTCGGGATGAGTCGAAACGTATGCGGGTTGCCCAATCGTCTATGAGGAGGAATCAAGCCTTCGAAAAACAATCGAAAAATATGAATGAATTTGCGGAAGCTTTAAGTAAATAAATAGGAGTTGGTTCGGTTTGATAAAATAAAAATAAAATAGATAAAAAGGATAATTGGATGGAGATGGATAAAAGAACTTAAACGAGAACCGATTCAACACTAAAGAATGTCACTTCGGGTTCTATAATGTTTAAGGTGAAAAATGGTAATCGAGATGGAAATGGAAATACAAACTTAACTTAAGAAAGATTCAACACTATATAACAGTGTCACCCCGTTTCTTATATCGTTAAGGTGGAAAGATGAAATTTGAAGATGGACCAAGACCCGTTATCTAAAAAGATAAGAACCTATGGTATAAATAAATAGATGAGAAACGACTGACGCCACAAGCAAAGCTTGATAAGTCGGAATCGAAACTCGTACGAAAGATAGATAGGAGGTAAACTCACTCAAATGAAATATTCATTCATTCAGAAAATCAAAAGTCTAGTCCCTTTTACAAATGAAAATAAAAAGCTATTTATAACTACTAGCCGAATGGCCAAAATACTAAGTTTGAAAGTGTCTTATCTTCAATTGCTTAATCACACGGATGCTCTCAATTTGCTGTCCATTATATGAAAAATTAAATCCCAAATAAAAAAGGTATTGCCGTCCATAATCCTTAATTTGTTTTAATTCTCCACACCATAATGCCGTCCACCAAATGAAGACAAGGGATTAATTGGATCTTTGGCCAACTTTGAAAGACATGGGAATATGGCCATGGTCACGTTGGTATCATGAATGTGTGGGAAAATATTAAAGAAATATGGGAGTATGGAAGCATGGTTGTTTTTACGTGGCAGCATTAATGTGTGGACATGAAAAAACATTTTTAAATCAACGTGATAAGGTGGCATGGGCAAGGCTACATGAAATTAAAATAAGGGCACTTGAATGATATGGCCAAAGAAATTGTATGATATTAAAGCATGGCTAATCACGTTGGGGATATGGTGTCATGGAAGATATTTAAAAATCATGGAGCATGGCCACTTGAAATAAATAAAATAAGGAGCATGGGGCACTTTGAATATTCGGTCAAGGGTGTTTGTATGGGAATGTGTCCATAGCTTGTTGACCTACGGTCAATGTACCTACAAAGAAAAATACGAGAACCAATTTAATTCAAGTGTATGTTCAGCCGAAATAAATATTAATAAAACTTAGACACCCTAATTAACACCTAAACTAAGCTAAAAAAATTTAATAGTCTTAAACAAGATATATTAAATTTGGCTATGGCTAACACAAACATATTAAAACATGCAATAACTAGGACATATTAAACTAAATTATTTAATTAGCTTAAACTAAATTAATTAAATTTCATTCCAGCAATTTAATTAACTTAAATTAAGTTAACTAATTTTTATTCCAACAATTAACTAATTAAAATGAGCTAAGAGTGAGCTATTAACGAGCTCAATGAGCTGGAATGAGCTCGGATGAGCTTAAATTGAGCTCAAATGAACTAATCCGGCTCAATTTGGAAGTGCACCAGAGTGCATATCTGCTTCACGGCACTTGGGGCATTGAAGTCGAGCTTCATCATGGAATTCGTTGGCGCCCCAGGCGTGCTCGTATCAATATCCAACGACGTAAAATGATTACCAAGCCCCGTTTGAATCATAAGAATTTGTAAGATACAAATAACATGTCTGTAGGGTTACTGATTTGGCTGAGGTCCTGCATGTGTTGCGAATACTCCACAGCTCGTGAGAGCATACAGATCTACAGCTCAAATGAGCATACCGATTCATAGCTCGTATGGGCATAATTGTACATGAATTGACGAATTATAGTTATATGAGCTAGCACACAATGTGTGAGCTATCTCGGGTATCCAACGGTATTCTAAACGGTTCAACGGGCAATATCCTGATATGAAATTATATGAGTTTGATACGAACTATTACAGATATACACATGAAATACATGGAAATGATGTTACATGATATGTAGATATATGAAATGGATGATACATGTATATGAAATTTGATTAATTGTTGAGCTCATCCATGATTATTGGTTCATATATGTATTTACATGGCTAATATGGTTGGTGTATATGTGCTTAGGCATTTGGCCAAAATGTGTTAGGTTATGCTTTGTTACTTACCCATTACTTGATCAAATGGTAAGTTAAATTCTAAGTTATACAAACTTATTAAGCTTAAATACTTTATGTTATTTTTTTCGTGTTTTATAGTGAATCGAGAGCTCGTTTGGGTTGGAAGCTTGTTAGAGCTATATCACACTATCCACCGGCTCTTTTGGTACTTTTGGATATTTAATTTTGGTTATAATGGCATGTATATGTATTTTGGCTAATGTTGGCCTATATGTTCTCTTTTTTGAATATGACCATTTGGTTTGGCTTGTGATTTGGCACTTGATGATGTTATGAGCTTAGTTTTGACATGTAAATATTAGCCTTAATATGGTTGATAATTTGCTTAATATGTTTGAATGATGAAATGGGAAATAATAGTTGAATGTGCATATTATAGATGTCTTATAACTTGTTATGAATTGGTATTTTGATATAGAAGACATATATGTATGTTAAGGTTAGTGATTGAATGGTTATTTGGTACCATTTTCTATGCTTTGGTAAGGTAACCAAATGTCATGTATTGTTACTAATGTGCCTATAAGTTAGTTGGGTATTTTGGACAAATAGAGTGCATGATTGAACATATTTACATGTTACCATTTGAGGTGCCTAAGGGCATATTGGTTGTATGAAACTTTACCATATGTATATATCTTGTTTATGCTTTATTTGGATGCCTTATTATGGCTTGGTTATATGTGCAAAACTGCTTGTAGGTACATCCTAGTTTAAAAATGGCTTGTAAAATGGCCTATTTTTGTCCACACGAGCAAAGACACGGGCTTGTGTCTCAGCTGTTTGTGACATGCGGCCAGGTGACACGACCGTGTGTCCCCTGTAGCTTTAAAAAGGTTGCAAGTCAGGCTGTTACACGGCCTAGCACACGGCCTGACACACAAGCGTGTGAGGTTATTTTGAAGGGTACACGACCTAGCACAGGGGCATGTCGCTTAGCTGTGTGACCAAGTCAGAGAGTTACACGGGCACGAACATGGGCTGGGACACGGCCGTGTAACTCCTACAGTGTTTAAAAGTTTTACTATTTTCTGAATAATTCTCTGAGTTGCTGATTTAGTCTTAACTTGTTTCTAACACGTATTTTGGCCTCGAAGGCTTGTATAAGGGAAAATATGTATGTTTTGACTTGATTTTAATATGTTTAATTCTATAATACGAAATGTTTGAAATTTCTGTCCGTTTGATTTGTATACTTCGGTAATGCTCCGTAACCCTGTTCCGGCAACAGATACAGGTTAGGGGTGTTACAACATGGTTGATGAAAAGTAAACGTAATCTTGGGTCATTCATCTTTGTGATGAATGACTTGATTACTAGCCGATAGTAATTGACTTTTCGCAAAGGAAGATGTAATGGTTGCCATGAGATAATATTTGATCATATTGGGAGAACGGATATGATCCTAAAGAAATTAAGGATATCCTATGAGGGTAACACACTTATGACAATATAATTGGAAAAGCATTGATCGAGTTGCTTTCGTAATGGTCTGTCATTGGGTAGAGCTCAATCACAATACTATAGTAGAATGATACTGTGAATAAATGAGTTTATAATTAATAGATGGAAAGCTAGAACTTAATTATAAATCAATTGCATGCTGAATCCAATGAACAGAAATGAATACAAATGGTGAAAATGGAGAAATGGGAAACATTAGGAAATGATTATAGTTTTCTCCAAAATGAAAATGAGAATGAGAAATGAAAATGACCTAAAAAATGAATTTATGTTTTTTGAATTAAATGAAGTTCAAAAATGGAAATAAATCATTTGGTTACAGTGAACCATTGAATACGAAAATATTAAATATATTTTCTCATGGATTCTTTTACGGTAAAGTCGTAATGATTTTAAAGGAATTAGAATTGGATCGAGAAAATTATTTAATTGGAAATATATTGAAGTTTATTTTGGGAAATAGAAAAACAAATATTGGGTTGAATAAAATTATAAAATATTGGTTTAAAATTTCGGGAAGTACTTGTAATTGGACCCAATATGGAAGATGCCGAAAAGCCTCTTATATAATAAGGTGGGATGGTAAACCCTAGTATTATTAACTAGGGTTGTTGCCCCCTATACTCTTAGTTAGATTAGGAGTTCGTTTTTCTAGTAGAAATAAACTTCTACAATTCAACATGTTTTTTTACCTTCTCTCCCTATAAATAGATGACATCGGTAGGATTATTTACACAACTTTCATATATCATTATTCTACCCAAAAATAGAGAGATTTTTATTCTCTAAGAATTTAATATATTTTCTAGAATAACGATTCTGTTAGTTTCTATTTGAGAAGAGAATTTTCGTTTTCACATTAAAGAAAAGAAAACTAATTTTAGTTCTGTGTTTGATTTAAATCGTTTAAGCCCACACTTGAAGTAGTTTTTGGTATGAGAATAGTGAAGATTGTTTCGTTGAAAGTCGGGAACGAAAATGATCCATCTATTCGGAAACACATGTGTGAATTCAGTCTAGTGTTTATTACTATAAATATAAAAAATCGAGTTGGTTTTCAAAATTTTTATTTTTTCCTGTGCATGAAAATCATTTCAAATCATATTTTTTTTTCCAGTTGGTATCAAGTCAAGGAGTTGTGTTATGTTTATAGTGTAAGCCGAGACTGAAATTCTCTCTCTTGTTCCTGAATGATTATATTTGATAAGATATAACATTCTTGTAATTTTATGCATGTTTAGGTCAATGTATGTGAGTGAATTATGATATAATTTTATTATTATTGATGATAAACTATTTTTTCCAAAGTTCTGATTCCTAGAAATTAAAATGTAATTTATTATTATCTCGGACATGTTTATTTTAGATCGTGGACTATCATCTCCATATAGGGTTTATTTTATTATTTTAGAATAAAATATGTGAGCCAAAAACGGACATAGCTATTTTGTAATGTTTTTTCTCGATGAAACCAAAAGAACCGATGTAACACCCCAAACCCGGTCAACACACCACGACCGAATCTGGCTTGTTACGGAGTGAAAACAGTTTGAATACACAAGTGTGTCGGGAAACTTTCCAAGAAATTCTTTGGTCGTTTTAAAAAAATGTTAAGGTGATGTTGAAATCGTGTAAAGGTTGTTTTAAACCTATGCTAGAAAAATTCACTTGATACTACAAATTTTAGAAAACATTTAATATTTATTAAAACTGAGTGTGATAGGTAAAATCAAGTTATGAACTGTTTGCTTTTGAAGTTGTTTGAAAATTTAAGTTATACAAACATTCAAGTTACCTTATTATTTTGTGAACTTTGTTACCCGATGGTAACGTTTTTAAAACCGGAAAGAGTTATAGTTTTGAAAACATGCTTTTTACCGGTTAATTTAACAAGTCCGTAAATCCAATTTATGAATAATATAATCAAAGTAAAAGCAAGTAATTAAAACCTAAAATAACACTAGCGGCCTTATTACAAACCCAAAACCAAATTAAAAGAAAGCTAATAAAACGAAATAGCAGTTTAAAGTCCAAAACCCAACTAAGATGCATGGCCACCTCGAGTCCTCCTTAGCTCCATATCCGCGATCTATGCCTCATCTGCAAAATGTAAGGGAAGGGGTGAGTCACCGAGACTCAGTGTATAACTCCCCAACTCGATAGTTAAAGCACTTACACAGATCATCAGTAAAACATGCAAATCATGCAACCCCATAACCTAACCATCCGATCTCCTTTATCTACCCCGAGTGGTCAAAACCACTGGTGGTCAAAACCACTGGTGACCGAGGTCACAAATATATATCGGTGTGGTCAAAACCACTGGTGACCGTAGTCACAAATCAAGTGGTGGGGCCAACCCATCGTGTGGTCAAAACCACTGATGACAATCCCGTAATAATCATGTGGGGCCAACCCACTATGGTACCAAACCACTGGGACGAGTCACAATATCCATATGTGGTCAAAACCACTGGTGACCATAGTCACAAATATCAATCGTATGGTCAAAACCACTGGGACTTAGTCACAAATCATATTAATAGTGTGGTCAAAACCACTGGTGACCGCAGTCACAAATCAAATGATGGGGCCAACCCATCTTGTGGTCAAAACCACTGGTGACAGTCCAAATAAATCATCCCCCTCCTCTCATCAATCCCATCATCGTCATGCTCATATCATACGTGTCATAATATCATGTATCATGCATTTAGGGATAGCATAGCATTTAACAAGTCATGAGGATGTATAGCAAAAATCACATAACAGGGGACTTACCCGGAATCCAAGCTCATGCCTACAAGGCAAGTCACTAATACCAATGGTTATACAGTAACATAATAAGCATCGTTATACTAACAAAGTGTGTAAGCGATACACACCTGATTACACGCAAGACTATGCTATCTACGTCGGTACTGTCGTTAATCGACACTACCGCTATCTGTCTACTGCTTTGTTCCGATGCCGGTCCACACCCAGGTGGCCAATCGCGAACAGCCGACACTGCCCTCCTCTTGAACTTAAGGGCTAGGGTCTCAGATCCAATCTCCCCTAACGTTCGGCTGACAACAGGATCCATAACGCCTAAGTCGAAAAAACCCCGAGGCTCTAAGCGTAACCCACAACCTATGAACCCCGAAAGTTCACACAAGATGACGTCACAACATTCCCCTACTTTCGGCCAAGAGCAACACTATTAGGCTAATAGCCCTTCGACTTTTGATCAATTAAGAAATAGCTCCCAAAACAATAAAGCACTTACCTCAGTTAACAACCAAGTCCCGAAGATCCACAAGTTCGGGTTGTACTCCTCCCTACAATCGGTTTTGACACATCATTTTAAGTCTAAAGGCCATTCGGCCATAATCATAAATCCCGAAACCAAAGGGATTATCGCTACCTTACCTTGTTGATTGATTCGGCTCCTAACCGCTACAGATCGGCACCCCTTAATGTTGTTAGGGGTTTCGGCTACCTTTAAAGAATAAGAATAAAATTCAACACATAACTCTATAATAGAAAGATGATAGAAAAGAGATGGGGTTTCGATCATTACCCGGATTGATCAAAAAGAGAAAAGATATCACTTACCACTAGATTCGGCTATCCTCAAAAGAAAGAACTTGATTTCGGCACTGAGATGATGATGAGGAAACGCAAGAAAGAAAGACTTCTTAACAGAGTATTCGGCCAAAGTACATGAAAGGAGAGAAGAAGAAGAAAACTCACCAAGTTTCGGCTCTTGAAGATGGTAAGGGTGGAGAAGAAAACAAGAAATAGAAGGGGAAATTCGGCTAAGGATTTGAGAGGGGAGAAAGATGAAATCGCAAGAAATAGAGACAAGGATGTGCGGTCAACTTTCGGCTTGCACAAAATGAGGAGAGGAAAAGATGAACAAAAGATGGTTTCGGCAATGAACAATGGAAAGATGAAGAAGAATGATGCAATGGAGAAGAAGGGTTTCGGCACAGGTGAATGAATGGAATTTCGGCACAAGGGAGATTGAGGAAGGAAGAAAAAGATGTCGATTGGAAAAGAAAAGGAGAGAACTAAGTTTCGGCTCCTCAAAGAAAGCTGCAAACTTGGTTCGGCCAAAAGCCCAAGTTACCGAAAAGAAGAGAATGCAATTTGGGGATTCGGTTTTGATACAACACAAAAAAATGAGAATTTCTCCACCTAGCCGACCTTAGCTACATCCCTTAGCATATTCGGCCACCCCCTAAACCTCAAAACCGATTGCACCTCCTCTCCAACAGTTTAAAATTCGGCTAACACTCCCAAGCTCTCCCATCCACTCATTCAAATCAATTTGAATAAGTCATCTCCACATTTTCCTCCTCTCCATCCATTTCAAACCTGTTGACTAAATCCTCATCCATTCATGAGAGTCCCACCTGAGCACACCTCTCCCTGTCTGTGGCGTCAAAAATAAATACCCAAGGGGAATTTCTGCAGCTCGAACCCAGGTCCTCCTTGCTCCCTGTGGCGTCATCTCCCTTGCATCTGAGTAACGCCTCCCTTGCCACCTTACCACTTGGATTCTTGTGACTATCTCCTCCAATAAATTCTTTTAACCCCTATTTCCCCTAGCTCATTTCTCTTAAGTGCTAAAACAAAAAAATTTAGCCCTAACTCAGGCCCAACCCAGGGTCATACCTAAACCCCCAAAACATGATAAATGAACGTGATAGACATATCATCACATGGAACACATGCAAAAATGCAGAGACCCCGATTTAAGGATGTTACAGCTCTACCCCCTAAAAAAATAATTTCGGCCTCGAAATTACCTGGTTAGAAGAGTTAAGGGTATTGCTGCCGCATCACATCCTCTGGTTCCCACGTGGCCTCCTCCGTACCCTGGTTCCACCATAATGCTTTCACCAGGGGTACTGACTTCCTACACAGAAGTTTGACATCCCGATCTAAGATCCGTACAGGTTCTTCCTCGAATGACAAATCAGGACTCACCTCTATCCCCTCAACTGGTACAACATGTGACGGATCTGATCGATAGCGCCTAAGCATGGAAACATGAAAGACATCGTGAATCTGAATTAACTCTGCTGGTAACTCGAGCTGATAAGCTACCGGTCCCACTCGCTTTAACAATATAAATGGCCCAATGAACCTAGGGCTTAGCTTGCCTTTCTGACCAAACCTCAACACTTTCTTCCAAGACGATACCTTCAGAAAGACCTTATCGCCCACTGCATACTCAATATCCCTGCGCTTAAGATCGGCGTAAGATTTATGCCTGTCTGACGCTTCCTTAAGACAAGCTCGAATTACCTTAACCTTATCCTCTGTTTCTGCTACCAACTCCGGACCCAACATCAGTCGTTCACCCAACCCTGTTCGACACGTAGGTGTACGACATTTCCACCCATAGAGTGCCTCATATGGTGCCATCTGAATACTCGCTTGATAACTATTGTTATAAGCGAACTCTGCCAAAGGTAGGTACTCCTTCCAACTACCACTGAAATCTAGAACACCACCCCTTAACATATCTTCCAGAATTTGAATTACCCTTTCAGACTGTCCATCAGACTGCGGATGAAAAGCCGTGCTAAAATCCAACCTTGTGCCTAAAGCCTGATGCAAAGCTTCCCAAAACCTCGACGTGAACCTGGGATCCCTATCCGAAATAATGGACAATGGCACTCCATGCAACCTCACAATCTCTGCCACATACATTTGGTCAAACGATCCACTATTACCCATACTGAGTCCTTCTTACTAGGCGTAAAGGGAAGCCCACTGACGAAATCCATCGCAATCCTTTCCCGCTTCCACTGTGGGATCTTTACTGGCTGCAACAGCCCTAACGGCAACTGATGCTCAGCCTTAATTTGCTGGCACGTCAAACACTTGTGCATAAACCCTGCTACTTCCCGCTTAAGACCTGGCCACCAGAACTGTTCCTTCAAATCCCAATACATCTTACTGCCTCCAGGATGTATAGCGTATGGGCTACTATGAGCTTCCTGAAGAATCCGCTGTCCCAACTCGACGTCCTTAGGCATACATACCTTCCCTTGAAAACACAGTGCTCTCTCACTATCCAAATTGTAACCCACAGCTTCACCACTCTGCACTGGTAACCTCCGAGCACTCAAAACCTCATCTGACAGTTGTCTTTCCTTAACCTGATCAATCCAAGATAGCTTAACCTGCAATTCTGCCAAAAGACTCCCATCCTCATAAAAGCTAAGGTGAGCAAACATCGCTCGCAAGTCCGCTACCACTTTACCGCTCAACGCATCGGCTACTACGTTAGCCTTACCCGGATGGTACTCAATCGCACAGTCGTAATCCTCCAACAATTCAATCCACCTTCGCTGCCTCAAATTTAAATCCTTCTGAGTCAAAAGATTCCTCAAACTCTTATGATCCGTATACACTATCGACTTTTCCTTCACGGTTCGGACATTCCTCACAGCTGCATCCTTAGCTTCCAAGGCACAAACATGCACCAAAAGTGCTTCACAACCCTTTCTAACCATTTCCTCAGCCATTAGTGCGGAGACAACATTAGATAAGTAATCTATCCAATTATCTATCAGTACCACCTCATCACCTTCCATGGTTTTCAACCCCATGTGCTTAGCTGCGCCATCCAACTAGCCCGATACTCTACTAGCCAATCCATCCCGAGAATCAGATCGAACTCCCCAAAAGACAGTTCCATCAAGCCAGCCAAAACACGACCCCTTAAAGTTCTAGGGGTACATTCCTACATAGTTTACTTACTTCTACAGAATAACCTAGAGGGCTTATCACAGTCATCTTCCTAGAAGTAATCTCAGAATCTAAGTTCATGGTTTCCACTATGCTACTAGCAACATACGAGTGCGTCGAACCAACATCAATTAAAGCATTATAAGGTACTCCAAAAATTAAGAACGTACTGGTTATGACGTCCGGTGCGTCGCTCTCCTCTCGACGCCTCGCTGCGTAGACCACCCAGGCTATCTCGCCTCCGTACCACCTGTTCCTCTACCCGGTGTTCTACGGCCTCTACCAGAGCCATTACCTCCCCTGACTGAACCACGGCCCCTCTGTGGCTGCTGATTATCCCTCCTAAACTGTGTACGGTTCTGCTCCTCAGAATACAGCCTAGCTGATCTCTGTGGGCAATCCCTAACTCGATGCCCCAACGATCCACACTCAAAACATCCCTTGTTACCAGTCCACCACTCTCCAGTGTGAGACTTTCCACACCGAGCACACCGTGGCGGCAACTGAGTAGTAGCAGCAGCAGGCCTAGCAGCTTGATTCGGCCCACTATATCTCGTCCTTTTCTGCTGATTCCCGGTAAACCCAGATGACCCAGAACTCCTTTTATTCCAACTCCTATCTTGGTTCCGCCTTACAGACTGTTTTACCCCTTCAGCAACCTTAGCTTTCTCCACTAGAACGGCAAACTCTCGCTCCTGCTGTGGGGCAATTATCATCCGCAGCTCGTCTCTCAGCCCATCCTCAAATCTGACACAGCGCTCATGCTCTGTGCCCACAATACCTCGTACATACCGACTCAACCGAAGGAATTCCGCCTCATATTCCGCTACAATCTTATTACCCTGAACCAAGTTCAAGAATGCCCTGCGTTGCGCATCCACATAGCTAGTCCCTATGTATTTCCTCTGATAGGCTGCTCTAAAGAATTCCCAAGTGAGGTCATCTGCCATCGCTCCATTCCTAACTGTGAGCCACCACTGATATGACTCATCTCGCAGCAGCGATACTATGCCCTTCAGCTTTTCCTCAGCTGAAAAATCCAGGTCATCCATGATGCGTACTGTCGCCTCCAACCAATATTCCGCTGTACTAGGTGCCACGCCGGATACACCTCTAAATACCTCTGCACCATTAGCCTTGAGTCGCTTGGTCACAGATTTCCGAGCCCCCATACCTCCACCTGCTCCAGCTACCCTCTCTAGAACCCGCAGCACCACCTGTGACACTGCGTCATCACCACCCGTCTGCTCTTGAAACTCAGCACCCACAGCTGGCGGCGGTGGTGCCTCATTCCCTGATCCATGGCCAGACCCAGCTGGCTCAGATATAGCCATCCTACCTCTACCCCGTCCACGTAAATTACGCCCCCGTCCACGTGCACTTATGTTTACCGATATGAATCAAGCTGATTAAAAGTTTTATGCGTTAGACTTTTATTCCACTATCTATTAAAGCACAATCTTATGGAAAGTTTTAGTAAGGGGTTGTTTCCGCGAGTACACATCATCCTATAGTTTGAGTCTCTAGAGTAGTTCCTACTACTATTCAGTCGTGTCATAATCATCACAATCATATTATCATATCATCAAAAGCGACAGTTTGGGGTACTTACCTGGGCGGATTGGTACCGGAGACTCGGTGCCATGCTTTCACCACTGTTCTTTTTTTTCCATAAAAACCTTTCATAATCCTTTTCAAAACTTTTTTGGGCCTCGGACCCACGGCCGAGCTGTTGAAACTGGCTCTGATACCACAATTGTAACACCCCAAACCCGGTCAACACACCACGACCGAATCTGGCTTGTTACGAAGTGAAAACAGTTTGAATACACAAGTGTGTCAGGAAACTTTCCAAGAAATTCTGTGGTCGTTTTAAAAAAAATGTTAAGGTGATGTTGAAATCGTGTAAAGGTTGTTTTAAACCTATGCTAGAAAAATTCACTTGATACTACAAATTTTAGAAAACATTTAATATTTATTAAAACTGAGTGTGATAGGTAAAATCAAGTTATGAACCATTTGCTTTTGAAGTTGTTTGAAAATTTAGTTATACAAGCATTCAAGTTACCTTATTATTTTGTGAACTTTGTTACCCGATGGTAACGTTTTTAAAACCCGAAAGAGTTATAGTTTTGAAAACATGCTTTTTACCGGTTAATTTAACAAGTCTATAAATCCTATATGAATAATATAATCAAAGTAAAAGCAAGTAATTAAAACCCAAAATAACACTAGCGGCCTTATTACAAACCCAAAACCAAATTAAAAGAAAGCTAATAAAACGAAATAGCAGTTTAAAGTCCAAAACCCAACTAAGATGCATGGCCACCTCGAGTCCTCCTCGGCTCCATATCCACGATCTATGCCTCATCTGCAAAATGTAAGGGAATGGGTGAGTCACCGAGACTCAGTGTACAACTCCCCAACCCGATAGTTAAAGCACTTACACAGGTCATCAGTAAAACATGCAAATCATGCAACCCCATAACCTAACCATCTGATCTCTTTTATCTACCCCGTGTGGTCAAAACCACTGGTGGTCAAAACCACTGCTGACCGAGGTCACAAATATATATTGGTGTGGTCAAAACCACTGGTGACCGTAGTCACAAATCAAGTGATGGGGCCAACCCATCGTGTGGTCAAAACCACTGATGACAATCCCGTAATAATCATGTGGGGCCAACCCACTGTGGTACCAAACCATTGGGACGAGTCACAATATCCATATGTAGTCAAAACCACTGGTGACCGTAGTCACAAATATCAATCGTGTGGTCAAAACCACTGGGACTTAGTCACAAATCATATTAATAGTGTGGTCAAAACCACTGGTGACCGCAGTCACAAATCAAATGATGGGGCCAACCCATCTTGTGGTCAAAACCACTGGTGACAGTCCAAATAAATCATCTCGCTCCTCTCATTAATCCTATCATCGTCATGCTCATATCATACGTGTCATAATATCATGTATCATGCATTTAGGGCATAGCATAGCATTTAACAAGTCATGAGGATGTATAGCAAAAATCACATAACAGGGGACTTACCCGGAATCCAAGCTCATGCCCACAAGGCAAGTCACTAATACCAATGGTTATACAGTAACATAATAAGCATCGTTATACTAACAAAGTGTGTAAACGAAACACACCTGATTACAAACCAGACTATGCTCTCTACGTCGGTACTGTCGTTAATCGACACTACCGCTATTTGTCTACTGCTTTGCTCCGATGCCGGCCCACACCCAGGTGGCCAATCGCGAACAGCTGACACTGCCCTCCTCTTGAACTTAGGGGCTAGGGTCTCAGATCCAATCTCCTCTAACGTTCGGCTGACAACAGGATCCATAACGCCTAAGTCGACGAAACCCCAAGGCTCTAAGCGTAACCCACAACCTATGAACCCCGAAAGTTCACACAAGATGACGTCACAACACTCCCCTGCTTTCGGCCAAGAGCAACACTATTAAGCTAATAGCCCTTCAGCTTTTGATCAATTAAGAAATAGCTCCCAAAACATTAAAGCACTTACCTCAGTTAACAACCAAATCCCGAAGAT
Organism: Gossypium australe; assembly: GCA_005393395.2. Lineage (NCBI taxonomy): Eukaryota > Viridiplantae > Streptophyta > Magnoliopsida > Malvales > Malvaceae > Gossypium > Gossypium australe. The sequence goes on along the minus strand of CM016616.1, from coordinate 134,183,390 downwards.
CCACAAGTTCAGGTTGTACTCCTCCCTACAATCGGTTTTGACACATCATTTTGAGTATAAAGGCCATTCGGCCATAATCATAAATCCCGAAACCAAAGGGATTATCGCTACATTACCTTGTTGATTGATTCGGCTCCTAACCGCTACAGATCGGCACCCCTTAATGTTGTTAGGGGTTTCGGCTACCTTTAAAGAATAAGAATAAAATTCAACACATAACTCTATAATAGAAAGATGATAGAAAAGAGATGGGGTTTCGATCATTACCTAAATTGATCAAAAAGAGAAAAGATATCAGTTACCACTAGATTCGGCTATCCTCAAAAGAAAGAACTTGATTTCGGCACTGAGATGATGATGAGAAAACGCAAGAAAGAAAGACTTCTTAACAGAGTATTCGGCCGAAGTACATGAAAGGAGAGAAGAAGAAGAAAACTCACCAAGTTTCAGCTCTTGAAGATGGTAAGGGTGGAGAAGAAATCAAGAAATAGAAGGGAAGTTCGGCTAAGGATTTGAGAGGGGAGAAAGATAAAATCGCAAGAAATGGAGACAAGGATGTGCGGTCAACTTTCAGCTTGCACAAAATGAGGAGAGGAAAAGATGAACAAAAGATGGTTTCGGCAATGAACAATGGAAAGATGAAGAAGAATGATGCAATGGAGAAGAAGGGTTTCGGCAGAGGTGAATGAATGGAATTTCGGCACAAGGGAGATTGAGGAAGGAAGAAAAAGATGTCGATTGGAAAAGAAAAAGAGATAACTAAGTTTCGGCTTCTCAAAGAAAGCTGCAAACTTGGTTCGACCAAAAGCCCAAGTTGCCGAAAAGAAGAGAATGCACTTTGGGGATTCGGTTTTGACACAACACAAAGAAATGAGAATTTCTCCACCTAGCCGACCTTAGCTACATCCCTTAGCATATTTGGCCACCCCCTAAACCTCGAAACCGATTGCACCTCCTCTCCAACAGTTTAAAATTCGGCCAATACTCCCAAGCTCTCCCATCCACTCATTCAAATCAATTTGAATAAGTCATCTCCACATTTTCTTCCTCTCCATCCATTTCAAACCTGTTGGCTAAATCCTCATCCATTCATGAGAGTCCCACCTGAGCACACCTCTCCCTGTCTGTGGCGTCAAAAATAAATACCCAAGGGGAATTTCTGCAGCTCGAACCCAGGTCCTCCTTGCTCCCTGTGGCGTCATCTCCCTTGCATTTGAGTAACGCCTCCCTTGCCACCTTACCACTTGGATTCTTGTGACCATCTCCTCCAATAAATTCTTTTAACCCCTATTTCCCCTAGCTCATTTCTCTTAAGTGCTAAAACAAAAAAATTTAGCCCTAACTCAGGCCCAACCCAGGGTCATACCTAAACCCCCAAAACATGATAAATGAACGTGATAGACATATCATCACATGCAACACATGCAAAAATACAGAGACCCCGATTTAAGGATGTTACAATCGAGACGCATCCAGATCGAACGAGACGACACAAACCTGACCCAGCCAAACTGGCACGAAACCACAGTGTTCTAGCAGAAAGAGGTAGCCGATGGTCTAATGGTGGTGATCGACAGTAAGGTCTTCCAGTGGTGGCAAACAATGACGACATGGAATCAGTGGCAGAAAGACAACAATGACAACAAAAATGACGTGGTGGCAAAATAAAGACTCAAAGTATGCTTTGGGGTGAATTTTATAATTTTGCAATTTTTTTTAAAAAAAATTTGGGATGGAATCATGGACACTTTGTTTGGTCAGAGTCATTTAATTTTATGCTTTTATTTATTAGATAAGCATGATGATATTTATATGATTGCGAATATATGTTCATACATATATGAGATAAGCATGGCATATATTGATCAAATGTACTTTTCATGCATATATTGATCATTTATTATTGAAATCGAACATTAAAAATCTTACATGTTTTTAAAATATTGAGTGGGAGAAGGTTCCTAAATAAGAGCTATGGCCTCTATCAATGGTCTCTTGTGATGACATGACAATTTAACTACCCCACGGTAGAATTTCCATGTAGATCTCACTGAAGAGATTTTCTAAATGTAAGTAGAAATTTCTTGTGATCATATACTAGTTGGACCAGCCTTCGTGGTAGGGGTACTATCATACGATATTTTAAGAAGTTTTGTCTTTAAAGAGGACAACTAGTCACAACATGCTACTCGGTGAGATTTACCACGATGACTCGTTTGTGGTGCATGATGCGATAGATGTTGAGTTGATGGTTATACACTCAAGATCTTCTAGTTAGGTAACTCTCCACGGAGCTCTACATAAATTAGAATAATGGCCAAACATTACACAATTATTAGTACGTTTGAATGTCTAAGGAATTAGGTTCATGTAATAATTGGATCGAAATCCATGTTCTTACTAGTTGATCATAACCACCCCATGGTGGCTTGATTCAATGGGTGTAGGAATTATCATTGCTACGATTTACAAATGTTTTCAAGGTTTAATGTAAGACACATGCATCATCTTAATGCATATCGTAATGTTACAAAATATTTTCAAACATTTACTTAATACAAATATATTAATATACGAATGTTTTATTTTTAGTCCGAAAATGACACCAACTCCCTTATTAAACATACTCACTGAAAGCAAACTTAACGAAAATAACTATAAGAATGGAAAAGGAACCTAATGATTTTCCTAAGCTATGAGAAACTTAAAATAGTCTTTAGTAGTAAGTGCCCTCTAGCAACTCAAGCTAAATCTAGAAAATGCTGGGAAGAGTCTAATGAGATATCTCATTGCTATATGCTAGCAAGCATGACCAACACCCTATATAATAAACTAGAGAGCTGTAAGAGTGCCAAAGCAATTCTAGATAAGCTAGAAGACATGTTCAGAGGGCAAGTTGCCTTGGCTTGAAGTTCACTATAACTAGCTTGATGAATGTCCAGCAAAAGCTCGATACTTCAGCCAAATACCATATGATAACTCTTATGAGATACTCTACGAAGGCTGCAAAAAATGAAAACAAAGTTAGATCGGAACACTAAAATTGAGATGGTGTTTGATCGTTGTTTTATGCGATGTCAAAGTCTTAAAATTTATATAAAGAATGATCGAACCTGGAAGCTAACTATGACAACGATTTGAGGCAAGCGCACCTATCGAACAGCAGTATAATTAAGGCAAGACCGGATTGTCGAACCCAAAGGAACCAAAAGTACTAATACTAACTCTCTTTTTATTATTTAGCCTAAGAATTAAATGAATTTTTATCTAATCTAAAATTAACTAATCAACTAATCTAAAGATGCAAAGACAAAGAGAATGATTGGGAAAAATAACTTTGAGGAAAAACCAATTGATTAAGACGATACCCAAGGAAGAATCCATCTAGACTTCACTTGTTACCTAACTCTGAACCAGACGATTTATTCATTTAACCTGATCCGTAGGATTCCCTAACGTATATTAATCCCTCTCTCGAGGCAACTAACGTCTAACCCTAGGTTGATTAATTGAAATCTCTTTCTAATTAAAACCCCTAGAATTGCATTAACTCGATCTATGGACTCCTATATTAGGTTTCACCCTAATCCAGCAAAATCTCATCACCCTATCTCTAGGCGTGCGATCAACTCCGCTTAATTAAGCTAGATCTACTCTTAGGCAGGGACTTTTGCTCCTCCACCTAAGCACATCATACTTGAATTAATATCCCGGAAATATCAACACAAGAATTAAGAACACATAATTAAGAACAAGTCAAATATTTATCATATAGCTCAGAAAACGATAACAAGATTAATCTTAGGTTTCATCCCCCTCAGGTATCTGAGGGTTTAGTTCATAACAATAAAAGAAAACATCTCAGAAGAAAAGATAAAACAAAATATAAGAAATCCCTAAAACCCCCTGAAGGAATTGAAGGAGAAATCCTTCGTCTTAAGTATGATTTTCGCTTCTTGAAATGAATCAACTGGCTATCTTCGAGTAAATCCCCACAAATCTGCCCTCTTTGGCCTAGCTAGACGCCCCCTAACTAAAGCCTTGGGTTCCCCCGACAAAAGCCCTGGCAGAAGGCTTCTGCCGAACTCTGCTTAAGTTGCCTCCTAGGGTGTTTATATAAGCTTTGAGATGTCTTACTTGGCCCCTAAGTATCCTAATTTGAGTAGAATTCCTCCTGAGGTGTTTAAATAGGCTTTGGAATGTGTTTCTTTACCTCCAAGTATCTTATTTCGAGTAAAACTTCTCTTTGTCATGGCAGGGACACGCCCATGTAAGTCGTGGCCAGGCCGTGTTCGAGGCTGTTGAAATAGGCACAGTGTGGTTTTGGGCCCAGGCCGTGTGGATTTCGTGATATGGCCTATTTACTCCATTTTGGGCCCATTTCTCGTTCTTTTCGTCCTTTGGTGCTCTCCTGGGCATAAAACATGAAAAAAAAGGATTAAGAGCACCAAATTACACAATTCAAGGCTTAAGTCATCCAAAAGCATGCTAAATGTGGGCCTAAAATATGTTACTCTTATGGTTTATCAAATACCCCCACACTTAAGCTTTTGCTTGTCCTCAAGAAAAATTCTCAACTCACAATTAAAACGAACTTCCCTGGTTCATAATATTCATCAATAATGTTTCATCATAATTCAAAGATAATTCATACATTGATAATTCAACTCAAAGATTCCTAAAGATTCAAACAATCAAAGTCATACATTTATAGCCCGAAAACGTTAGGTGTTTCCCCTTACCTAATTATTTACCTTTGATTCAAAATTGACAAGGGTTGGCATCCTCACTAAAGATTCACTCAAATCACTCAAAGTGTTTAAAGTTCAAAATTAAGCACTCAAAAGTTGAACATGAAGAGTTAATCCCATAGGCTTGCATGAAAATCAAATCTCCACCACTATAATATGAGATGCTACACAAATCAAAAGGTCTTTAACAGGGTTGTAACGGGGCTTGGGTTAAAGGTGTGGATAAAGGCTGAATTGGGGATTAGAATAGAGATTGACTTGACAAATCACCTAACTAGAGATATCAAACTGATAATAATTACATAAATAATATTCTGATATGAGCTTCTTCTTCATTAATTGGAATTTAACGCATAAGCTCGCCTAATCACAAAACTAATATGGAATATTCTTTGATTTTTTTAAGAACAAGTCAAATTACATAATAAAAGATGAATTCCACTAATAAAATAATTAGGCAACCGATCAAATCAGATCTAGACAGAAAGGGTAGTCAATGGTGATAACAAATACAAAGGGTTTTGGGTTAATATTAGTGGGTGAGTCAATAAAAAGGGTTGTTAGGATTAAACGGGGTTCACTAGGGGTTAATTATGAATGTAGGCTTTTAGTGGAGTAAGTGGGTTAAAACCTAGGTGCCCTTATCATCTCTGTATATCAAATCAAAGGTGTGGTCTCGACATGTGTAATCGATGCAAGTTCTAGAATAACAAATCAATGTTGACACACTCATAACCAATAAGTGAGCAAGGAAAAGAATATATGCTCTAAAAGGCTCAAAATCTCACAAAAATTATGGGTGTTTGATATCAACCTCATAAATTTTAAACTTCAAGGTAATAATTAGATTCAAGTAGACAACCTAACAAATTTTAAATTTCTGAAAAATAGACTTATTATGCTTGATTCTCTAATATCTTAAAGTTTAATCATCAATGCACAATTATCGATGAATTAATCCAAAACATATCAATAAAAACCATAAATCAAGGAATTTCATTCTAATCATAATATGAGGAAATTACTTTAAGACAAGACATCATTCAGGGATTTGAGAATAATGTAAAAAGTTAGGCACTTTCTCGAAATAAATATTCACCCCCCACACTTAAGATGTACATTGTCCTCAATGTACAAAGATGTATATGAAATTTAAGAGGAAGTGAGAGGTGAAACTTCTTGAATTTGGATGGTTTCCTTGAGTTGGGAGTCCCGAGATCTGGTGGCTGCTACCGAGCTCTGCGCTAGATGAAGAAATTGGGAAGCTCGTAGAGAATTAGCTAGGAAATAATAATAATTCAAAATATACTAAAGATATATTTAAAGACAAGAAAGATAAAGAGAAAGAAAATAGAAAGTAAAATAAAATTAAAGTAAAAGATGAATGGACCGAAGAGTCCTTATTATTAGATGGGTTGCGAGGTGGGTGTGACTTCTAAGGCTAGATTGGGGTGGCGATGGCCGAAGTGGCGTGATTCCCAAACAGCCTTTAGAACCTACAACCATGAAACTAAAATGAAATGAACTAAATTAAGCATAAGATAGTCAAAGAGAAGGAAAATAAAGGAGAAGAGAAAATAAAAATATAAGTTAATTGGTCTCAAAGACCCTTAGCTTGTCGAGTGGATGAAGCGGCCGGCATGAACTTATGTAGATCGGTCTCCCACGGGGGACTGTGTTTGGATCCTTCCGTTTCTTCGACATAGTTGTGGTATGGCTCGATGGTTGGGGAAAAGATTAGAGAAGAGGAGTATGAAAGGGTTTGAGAAGGAGAAGGAAAATAGAGTGGTATAGGAGGGGAGGGGTGGGTGGTTTAAATAGAAATTTGGGGTCTGGTGCCTCCCCACACTCGTGTACCATGGGCGTGTGGTGTCACACGGTCATATCACACGGTCGTGTTTTGCTTTGTTCGGTTCTCCCACGCCCATGTTCAGGTCTCCACGCCCGTGTATGATTTAACAGTGTTGGCCACGGCCGCATCGCACGGCCGTGGCGTGGTAGTTGGAGTCTGTGACTCGAAGATATGATTCGTTCTGACTCGTACCATCTCTGCCATGTCAGTACAAAGATTCAGTGCATCTACATGGCCACGGCCACGGCTGTGTGTAAGGCCGTGTGGCTTGAAAATCTGCACTTTTGGTTAGTTTATAATTAGATGCGGGAGTAGAAATAAAAAAATAAAAATAAAATTAAAGGAATGTAAAAGTTAATAGAGTTAGTGCTCGGGTTGCCTCCCGAGAAGCGCTCGTTTATAGTCTTAAGCTAGACTTACCTCTCATTCGCATATTCATGGTGGTTTGAGGAGTTGAAAGTCCTTCCTCATGCTAGCAGTTCCATTATCATGATAGAGTGTAAGACGAGTGGCGTTTATTTTCAAAGTGCCAAAAATAGGATCACTTATCTCTACTGTTCCGTATGGGAAAACGTTGATTACCTTAAAAGGGATTTCTTTGTTTGTGTTAGGATCAGGAAAAGGTATTCATGGCTCTGCTTTTTCTATCAATACTTGATCTCTAATTTTGAACTTGTCTGTCTCATAAAGTGGCTTTGGTTTTGCTTCATGTATCCCTAGTTTTTCTTTAAGATGTGTCTTCCACTCTTCTAGTTCATCGATCTGAATCCCTTGTTCTTCATGAGTTATTTCCTTGTTGGCACTGGGTCTAGGATCAGGTTCACTTGTGTTCTTTTGTGGTGATTCCTGAAAAGAAGGGTTAACCGAATGGTTATCTATAGCATTTACTTTCTCACATTGATTATTCGATGTCCTAGCTAAATCGAGAGCTTGAAGAGTGATTGTCTTGTCATCTACACAGAGCATGAGTTCACCTGTGTCAACATCAATTTTAGTCCTGGCAGTTGCTAAAAATGGTCTTCCTAAAAATAGGGGAATCGTGTTGTCCTCATCCATGTCTAAGATGAAAAAGTCTACTGGGAATACGAATTTATCGATTTTCACTAGTACATCTTCGATTATACCCCTAGGAATTCTAATAGTTTTATCAGCTAGTTGAATGCTCATCCTAGTTTATTTGGGTTTCCCTAGACCTAGTTGTTTAAACATTTTATAAGGCATGACATTTATGCTTGCCCCTAGGTCAGCTAACGCATTATCAACAGATAAACTACCAATTAAGCATGGAATGGTAAAACTCCCTGGATCTTTTAATTTTCATGTAGTTTATTTTGCAACATTGCTGAGCACACTACATTCAGTTCCACATGTGATTCCTCATCTATCTTTCGCTTATTTGTCAATAGCTTCTTTAAAAATTTCCTAGAATCTGGCATCTGCGAAAGAGCTTCAAGAAATGATAAGTTAATATGTATTTTCTTTAAGAGTTTAAGAAACTTACCGAACTGTTCCTCTGTGTTGTCTTTTGTTATCGCTTCGGGATATGGTATGCGAGGTTGGTATTCTTTGATTACCGGTTTTGGCTTTACCTCAACCTTACCTTCTTCTACCATGTTCTTTTGCGTTAAATTGGGCTCGTCTAACCCTTCACTATCATGAGCTATTATGGCTTGAATTTTCTCTTTTGGGTTAGTCTTGGTGTTGCTTGGTAGGCTTCCTTGTGGTCTTTCAGAGATCTGTTTAGCAAGTTGCCCTAACTGATTCTCGATCCTTTGAATCGATGCTTGTTGATTTTGGAAACGTGTTTCTGTGGCTGCTATGAATTTTGTCAACATCTCCTTGAGGTTCGGCTTCTTTTCATGTGGGTAGGGCTGTTGTTGGAGGTTTTGGGGTGGTTGTTGCCTTTGGTTTCCTTGACCACCCCATGAGAAATTAGGGTGGTTCTTCCGACCTGGATTATAAGTATTACTATAAGGGTTATTGTTAGACTAGAAATTGTTACCCATATAGTTCATTTGTTCGCTCTCCATGCCCTGTCCGTAGGGTGGGTACTCAGGATTCGCCACTCATCCACTTGCGTCGCACTGCATAACTGGATGTGCCTGCGAAGAACCGTATAAACCATCAAATTTTTTATGTAACATCTCTACCTGATTTGATAGTAGGGTTACTGCGTCGAGGTTGAAAACTTCAGCTGCTTTGGTTGGCCTTGTCCTTGTAACTTGCCACTAATAGTTATTCAATGACATCTTCTCTATAAACTTGTAGGCTGCTTCAGGAGTTTTGTTGTTCAAGGTTCCGCCGGCTGCTGAATCGATTAATTACCTTGTTGAAGGGTTCACACCGTTGTAGAAAGTTTGGACCTGTAGCCACAAAGGTAATCCGTGGTGTAGGCACCTCCTCAACAAGTCTTTGTATCTCTCCCATGCATCATAAAGTGTCTCTAAATCCATCTGCACAAAATAAGAGATATCATTCCTCAACTTGGCCGTTTTGGCCGGTGGAAAATATTTTAACAAAAATTTTTCGGTCATTTAATCCCATGTAGTGATTGACCCTCGTGGAAGAGAATGCAACCACTGTTTGGCTTTATTTCTTAAAGAAAAGGGAAATCACTGAAGTCGTATGGCATCATCAGTAACGTCATTTATCTTGAAAGTGTCACAAAATTCTAGGAAATTCGCTAAGTGTGTGTTAGGATCCTCATCCTGCAAACCATCAAACTGAACAAACTGTTGTATCATCTGTATAGTGTTAGGTTTCAGTTCAAAATTATTTGCAGCAATAGTAGGCCTAACAATACTTGACTTAGTTCCTGTTAAACTAGGTTTAGCATAATCATACATAGTTCGAGAAGCATGATTTTTGGCAATCTCTAGAGGTAGCGGATTATTCTCAGCTATCTCTTTGGTGGTATTGATTTTGGCTTCTTGCCCTTCTTCTATGTAGTTTAAGCTTCGCCTTATCTCTCAGCGATTTCTACGAACGGTACCTTCAATATCACTATCGTAAAGTAGGGGTCTTGTTGGGTTCCTTCTAGTCATAAACTAGAGGTGCCTAAAAGGAACAAAAGAAAGAAAATTAGCAAAGTTAAAAAAAAATTGCAAAAAATAAAAATGGCTAAAGTAATAAAAATTAAGCTCTCTTAATATTTTAATTCCCCGGCAACGGCGTCAAAAACTTGATTGTTGTTTTATGCGATGTCAAAGTCTTAAAATTTATATAAAGAATGATCGAACCTGGAAACTAACTATGACAATGATTTGAGGCAAGCGCACCTATCGAACAGTAGTATAGTTAAGGCAAGATCGGATTGTCGAACCCAAGTGAACCAAAAGTACTAATACTAACTCTCTTTTTATTATTTAGCCTAAGAATTAAATGAATTTTTATCTAATCTAAAATTAACTAATCAACTAATCTAAAGATGTAAAGACAAAGAGAATGAATTGGGGAAAATAACTTTGAGGAAAAACCAATTGATTAAGACGATACCCAAGGAAGAATCCACCTAGACTTCACTTGTTACCTAACTCTGAACCAGACGATTTATTCATTTGACCTGACCCGTAGGATTCCCTAATGTATATTAATCCCTCTCTCGAGGCGACTAACTTCTAACCCTAGGTTGATTAATTGAAATCTCTTTCTAATTAAAACCCCTAGAATTGCATTAACTCGATCTATGGACTCCCATATTAGGTTTCACCCTAATCCAGCAAAATCTCGTCACCCTATCCCTAGGCGTGCGATCAACTCTGCTTAATTATGCTAGATCTACTCTTAGGCAGGGGCTTTTGCTCCTCCACCTAAGCACATCATACTTGAATTAATACCCCAGAGATATCAACACAAGAATTAAGAACACATAATTAAGAACAAGTCAAATATTTATCATATAGCTCAGCAAACGATAACAAGATTCATCTTAGGTTTCATCCCCCTCAGGTATCTGAGGGTTTAGTTCATAACAATAAAAGAAAACATCTCAGAAGAAAAGATAAAATAAAACAAAAGAAATCCCTAAAACCCACTGAAGGAATTGAAGGAGAAATCCTTCGTCTTGAGTATGGTTTTGGCTTCTTGAGATGAATCAACTGGCTATCTTCGAGTAAATCCCCACAAATCTGCCCTCTTTGGCCTAGCTGGACGCCCCCTGACTAAAGCCTTGGGTTCCCCCGACAAAAGCCCTAGTAGAAGGCTTCTGCCAAACTTCGCTTAAGTTACCCTCTAGGGTGTTTATATAAGTTTTGAGATGCCTTACTTGGCCCCTAAGTATCCTAATTCCAGTAGAATTCCTCCTAGGGTGTTTAAATAGGCTTTGGAATGTGTTTCTTTGCCTCCAAGTATCTTATTCCGAGTAAAACTTCTCTTTTTCATGGCAGGGACACGCCCATGGCACACACCCATGTAAGTCGTGGCCAGGCCGTGTTTGAGGTTGTTGAATGAGGCACGGCCATGTGGTCTTGGGCCTAGGCCGTGTGGATTTCGTGATATGGCCCATTTATTCCGTTTTGGGCCCGTTTCTCGTTCTTTTCATCCTTTGGTGCTCTCCTGGGTATAAAACATGAAAACAAAGGATTAAGAGCACCAAATTACACAATTCAAGGCTTAAATCATCCGAAAGCATGCTAAATGTGGGTCTAAAATATGTTACTTTTACGGTTTATCAATGTTTAAAAAATTGTCCAAGGACTTTGCTGGTTTTCAAGTCGCATATAACCTTGGAAACAAGAACCTAACGCTTACATAACTCATGAAGGAGTCACAATCCTATGAGTTGATTGTGAATGGCGGTTAGCTAGTTCGAAGAGTAGAAGCAAATATAGTTGTCGCTTAATCCTTAAAAGGGAAGAGAAACCGTGCTAAGAAAGACAAGGCTAAGGTCTCTAGGCCACTACAAGTAGAAAAGAAGAGAACCAAAAAGCCTAAAGACTTATCTAAGTTTAAATGTTTCTTCTGCAAGGCACTTCAAGGCGAACTGTAAAGAGTGAAAAGAATACCTGGCCACCAAAGGCAAATGTATGGAACTCTTTATGATAGAAACTTATTTAGTGGAAGATTCAATAGACCACTAGGTTATTGATCTGGGTGCCACTAATAATGTTTGTGTTTCTCTATAGGGGTTCAAGGAGACGATAGATCTTAGAGATAAAAATGTATCGTTGTGGACCAGAAATGAGACAACTGTGACAGCTAAAGCAGTGGGAGATGTACATCTTTATTTTGACAATTTTAGGAAGATTATTTTGAGAGACGTTTTCTAGGTACCAATTTTCAAAAGAAACTTAATTTCAATTGCATGTTTATAAAAAGATGGATTGATCGTGTTTAATAATGGTCTTGCAATTTTTAGAAATCAAAATCTTATCTGTAATAGATGGATGTAAAATAATCTCTATTATCAAACCAAAGATGTACATGCTACTTGAGACTGAAATAACGAATAAAAGACTTAAAATTTCTCACTCTAATGAGGCGTACCTTTGATGTTTGAGACTTGGTCATATTAATCAAGAAAAAATCACTAGACTTGTGAAAGACGACATCTTAAGTTAATTTAAAGAAATCGATCTTCCACAATGTGAATCTTGCTTGAAAGGTAAGATGACCAAGTGATCTTTTAATTCAAAAGGAATGATGGTCGTAAAACTCCTATAACTTGTGCACAATGACGTATGTGGCCCCATGAGCGTCAGTGTAAAAGGTGGTTATGAATATTATGTAACCTTTTTTGATGATTATTCCAAATATAGGTATGTATATCTTATATTGGATCGTCGGTAAATATTCCGGTGATCACCCATGGATCCATGTACGAGGAACGAATCGGTGTTGAAACAAGGGTTGAAAAATATACCTTTCGAACCTAAAAAGTAACGGATAAAGTTGTTGATAGGACCCCTTTTCGAGATGTCGATTCCAAGCCGCAACAATAATGTCTTGGCCTCTACATAATCCACCCAGTCAAAGAACGAACAACATCAAACTCTTGAACTTTTTTAGAGAGTATGTTAAAAAAAACTGCTAGACCTTTTGTTTTATATTTTCACTAGGTAACTCTAACACATCAGGGATTCATATTCCCCCTTTTTTTTATATCATATATCAAGAAATAACAGGATTATTCCCTAATTTTTAGAGAAACAAATGAAAAGTCGGAATAAAATTATATTCCTTCCAAAAGAATATCAACTTCAATGTCCTTTTATATTTGACCAAAATTATTATTATAATTATTTATATTAATAATTTTTGTAAACTATATTCAATTAATATTTTGTATGAATTAAATTCATATATTAATTTTATCTATGTTCTCATTTGTGTACAATAAGCTTGTACATATAATGTGTTTAATATTTAACTATCAAATTAAATTAAATTCAATAATTAATTTAATTCATGTGACAGCTAAACACAATACTAAATGTATTTGGTTTTTGTTCACTTCAACTATAGGGTGTGACCCTACAGGCTCTTGTAACATTAGTAGTAATACTAGAACGTTTCTAATATTACAAGCAATGAGTGGCATCTAGCAATGCATCATTGCTACCCAAGTTATAAGAAGTTGTGATTCGACATAACCTTTTTGTGATAATCTTTTTCATGTATTATTACCTTTTATCCTTAATATCTAGATTGGACATAAGTTATGGAATAGTCACACTTGTATAGCTCAATCTCATATTTCTTTATATTCCGAGTACACTGCAATAAATAAATAAGTGTGATATCTCATATCAACTTATTCGAGCATGGTCATGTATTTCTAGTCTCACTCCGTCAAGAGGCCTAAGATATTGCTCCCATTATGTAGGAGGGACAAATCATATCTTGATCAACCATATCACTCTACATAGATTGCAACATACCCAACATCATTTTTTAAATTTTAAAAACACTTCCATAAGATTGGAAGAACTCAAGCCTACGAGAGACCCTCCCACTACGATAAATCACCCTATATTGTTGATCATTTGTAGGTCTACTATTAGGAGTTGGTTCTGGAGTCTATTCTGTAGGGTTTTGTATATTTCCTGAAAGTTTCTTGAGTACCTCTTTACTCAGAGGTTTGAAGTCATTCATTTAACTTTTTTCAAGGAAAGTAGCATGAGTTGGCACTATACTAGTTTACTTTTTTGGGTTATAAAACAAACCACTATTTGTTTCCTTTAGATATCCTACAAACATGAACAATTTTGTCCGTTAGTCCAACTTCCTCGCATCTTTGTCCGATACATGGGTTGGGCATTTCCAAATCCTTAAATGGTTTAGATTCAGCTTCCTTTCGTGCCACAATTCGTATGGAGTTTTCAGTACTACTTTAGTTGGCATATCATTCAAAATATAGCAAGTCGTTTATAGCACATATCCCCAGAAAGAGATTGGCAACTTTAAATAACTTAACATAGAAGGTGCTATGTCTAACAACGTTCGATTCCTTCTCTCTATCACGTCATTTTGTTGTGAAGTGCCCCACGCGGTTAAGTGGGATGGAATTGCATTCTCTATAAGGTACCTTAAGAACTCATCTGACAAATATTCCCCACCTTGATAAGACTAAAGTGTCTCATACATAATAGGATTTGTCGCAATCTATATAAAGGGATATGGTCGATCAAGATAGGATTTGTCCCTCCTACATAATAGGAGTAATATCTTAGGCCTCTTAATAGAGTGAGACTAGAAATACATGGCCATACTCGAACAAGTTGATATGAGATATCACACTTATTTGTTTATTGTAATGTACTCAGAACATAAAGAAATATGATATTGGGCTATACAAGTGTGACTATTCCATGACTTGTGTCCAATCTAGATATTAAGGATAAAAGAATATAAAACATGAAAAAGATTATCACAGAAAGGTTATGTTGAATCACAACTTCTTGTAACTTGGGTAGCAATGATGCATTGCTAGATGTGACTCATTGCTTGTAATGTTAAAAACGTTCTAGTATTACTACTAATTTTACAATAGCCTAGAAGGTCACACCCTGTAACACCCCAAACCCAGCCCAATTACTACAACCGGATCTGGTATGTCACTAAGAAAAATTTTGTAAAACATGTCGTATTCTCAGAAAAGCCCAAATATATTTTATATAGAATATGCCTTTGTAAATAAAGCCCAAACTTAATTACATGCCTTAGTTTAATTAAAATAAATGGTTCCGATAACTAAAAACAAAAATAATTTAAACCCATAATAAAAGGAAATAAAACTAGTGGCCCATGGCCTTATTACATCGAAGTTTAAAATCCATCAATTAAAATACAATATAAAATAATTAACTTGAGTCTTTTTGCCAAATCCACATATTCTTCTGCATGGCCACCTTGCTCTCCTCTCCAGCCCGGTCCGAAGCACTAGGTATCACCTGAAATGTTAATTAATAGGGTGAGTCGCGAGACTCAGTGTGCAACCCTCATGCACCACTAGATTTGGGCTTTAGGCCCATAAAACAAAATAAACAGTTTAATATACATAATAAAAATTAATATGCAAGCCCAATCCCAAAACCTAAGTGTCCATCCGCTACACGCCCCCGTACCAACCAAGCACACTATTGGGGATTTCTACAATCGACCCACACCGCTACACGCCTTGATGGCAGTCTTGCTGCTCATCATCAGATCATGGTCGAAGCCACTACAACAGATCACGGCTAAGGCCGCTACAACATATAACAGATCACGGTAAAACCGCTACAACGTATAACTTCCTCCTTTAACAAACCCAACCCATGCAATCATAAAATCAGTATACTTTTATCATATAAAGTCAAAACATTCACTGACCTGGTGATTTGCTTCACCCTTTTCGGGTTTCCAACATTAAACCGAGATTTTTACTTTTATCACAACATATAAACTTATGAACATGCATTTTATAAGCAGATCTAGATGATGGGGAAGTATTGCACACTTGATATCGCGAAATCTACTATCCTTAGTTGATATCGAAATCTACTACCCTCAGTGCAAAGCCTTGCTCAAAAGCCGGAAAATCACACGAAGATTTAGCCCTTCAATATTCGGCCAAGGTTAATAAATCTCAAATTACACGTTAACTACTAATAGATCCCTTACCTTGAAATAACACGACTTGAGTATTACTGATCTCTTGACTTAAAGATCTAGGTGTTGAACTTCCCTTCAGATCCGAGATGCCGAAAAGAAGAAAACCTTTAATTAGTCACTACATAGCCATTCGGCTAGAAACCTTGAAAAGCAGGAGAAATATTGGAACTTAAGATCGACACATACCTATTGTTTTCTTCAAAATTTCGGCACAGGTAAGTACCTCAGAATGATTTTGGCACATCTACAGAAGACTAGATCTCGTGTTTTCGGCTTTTATGTAACTTTGGGAAAAAAGGGATGAATCCTTGAAGGTTCAGCTGTGGAAGGAAGAAATATGGGCAAGGAGAATTCGGCTTAAGTGTTTGAAAAGAATGAGAAAAGAGTTGTCAGAGAATTCGGCCTAATAGAGGAAGAAAAGAAAGAACAATTTCAGAGGAAGAAACAAGTGAAGATTTCGGCAGAGGAAAGAAAAAAGATGAAGGGATCTTGTTAGCAGAATTTTGGCTACTACAAAAGCCTATACTAAACCGATTCTTCCCCCCTGTAGTTAAGTTTCGGCCAATTCTGCAACCCACAGGATAGCTCTTATCTTTCCTGTTATCTTAATCCCTTATCTCCTAAAAAATAGCCCTCATTCCTCTCCTTCTATTATCATCATTTAATAATCAAAATAAAAGAATTAACTCTCCTATTTTGTAGCTAGTGTGCAGTCCCACCTAACTCCCCTGGGCTGCCGAATTTTTGACCCAATCTTTTGGGCTCCAAGCGGCCAAATTTGGGCCCTTCCCAAGTGCTTGTGACGCCACCTTAAGCTCCCCTCTACTGTGCCCCTAGCTACTGGGCCACAAGCCCAATATATCAATTAAATTACCCAAAACACTATTTTTAAACCCTAGGGTGACTAATCCAAATATTTAATCAAGGCCTTAGCCCAAACCTCAAATTCTTAAATTACCAATTAATCAAGCACCACATAAAAATACACAGGCCCATATTTAGGATATTACACACCCTATAGTTGAAGCGAACATAATCCAAATACATTTTGTATTGTATTTAGTTGTCACATGAATTAAATTAATTATTGAGTTAATTTAATTTGATAGTTAAATATTGAACAAATTATATGTACAAGCTTGTTGTACACAAATAGAGAACACAGATAAAATTAATATATGAATTTAATTCATACAAAATATTAATTGAATATAGTTTACTGGAACTATTAATAAATAGTTATAATAATAATTTTGGTCAAAATATAAAAGCATATGGAAATTGATATTCTTTCGGAAATAATATAATTTTATTCTGACTTTCCATTTGTTTGTTTAAAAATAAGAGAATAATCTCGTTTTTCTTAATATGTGATATCAAATAAAAAAATAAAAGCAATATGAATCCATGATGTGTTAGGGTTATCAAGTGAAAAAAAAAAAAAAACAAAAAGGTCTAGCAATCGTTTTTAACATACACTCTCTGAAAAAGTTCAAGAGTTTGTTGTTGTTCGCTCTTTGACTGGGTGGATCATGTAGAGGACGAGACGTTATTGTTGCGACTTGGAATTGACATCTTTGAAAGGGATCCTATCAAAAACTTTATTCGCCGTTTTTAGTTTCGAAAGGTATAGTTTCAACCCTTGTTTCAACACCGAATTGTTCCTCGTACATGGATTCATGGCTGGTGATTATCAGAATATCTTTTTCACTGCACCACGAGGCGTACCGGTGATCCAATATAAGATATACATACCCATATATGGAATAATCATCAATAAATGTTACATAATATTCGTAACCACCTCTTACACTGAAGCTCATGGGGCCACATATGTCAATGTGCACAAGTTCTTGGAGTTTTTAGGTCCCTCATTCCTTTTACATTAAAAGATCACTTAATCATCTTAGCTTCCAAATAAGATTCACATTGTGGAAGTATACATGACTTTGGATGAAATGCAAGGCCTTTTAAGCAAGGACTTGGAAATTGCTGCTGACTAACGACTTGGTTTTCTACTAGCTAGTTGTTCTAGCTTAATTTTATGTACCAAAAAAAAATATAAAATATAATTCTATCATAAAATATGTAGAGCTAATTGTTATAACAAGAGTTTAGACATACTGTCTTAAAATAATGTTGTAAAAAAACCATGAATGAGTAATGGATTTTGTGAAACAAACATCTCTTTAATCCAACAAAACCCAATTTTCTCTTCCTTCACCCCTCTTGCTCCTGACCCTCTTGCTCCTGACCAGCTTAGCTCTGGTCACCATGGGACTTCCTCCTTTCCACCTTTTTCATCTCTGTTTTAATCTTTGGTTTTATTTTGTTTTTTTGTTTGTTTGTGTTTCTATGTAGGTTTGATTTTGGGCTGTATTCCAGCAACTTCATGGTTTGGCTTGATGTGCCCTCCCGGTGGGGGTATTTGGCTTCTATACTAGGTGATTTCTGCCACTCCGTAACACTTCGAGTTCGTAGAATAGTTCTAGGGTGTATGACTTTGCCTGAAGGCTTTCATGGTTGGATTATCTCCTGTCTCCTAAGTTGTCGGATACTCTCTTACGTGTGCATTACCTCTCTCGACCGAACCTTGATGATTAAGAACTTAGGATTGTTGTTTTTTTTTTTTTTTTTGTGTGTATGACTCAAAGTTGAAGATTTGTCAAATTTAGTCTATTTCTTTGAGTCTTTTTTGTTTTCTTTTAGGCCTATTATGGTCTATTATTTTAGGTCGATTGAGACCACTATCTATAGGCAAGTTGTGCCTATTTTCACTCTGCCAAATGTGGTTCTCGTCTACTCGATTAAATATTTTCGAGTTTAGTTTAATTACGTTATCATCGTATTTTTTTCTTACCCTTATTTCTTTAATAAAACTCTGTTGTTCAAAAAATGTTGTAACATTTTCTAGAAAATAATGGAGTCCTATCTTCCGAAAAAGGTTCCAAGAATTAAGGGATATATGGAAATTTGGTAAATCAAGATTGGAGGGGAATAGGCACAATTATGGTTTAGAGGAATTTTATTGGTATATAGAGAACTATATAATATATCTTCATCAACAAAAATAAGCAAACAACCTAGAATATACAGCATTCTCAATCCTTCCCTGTAGTTTTATGTTTAGGGAAAGGGCTCTCCATAAACTAAGAAACAAAGTAAAATCTAAAGTCAAAAAGAAAAAGAAAAAGAAAAAAGAGATCGTATGTGGTTTCATGTTTTAGAGCTTATTATCTTCACATGGCCGATACAGCTTGGAACCTTGGTTCTTTCGGGTGGAACTTTTGCTGATAATAAACAGACATATAGTCACCAAACACAAATTTGGGATAAGCTTGATTCCATTCTTCATTCGTTTCCTTCATCAGTTGAGGTGCAGGAGCAATGATGGCTTTATGTGAAGGATTATAATACGAAGCAACGGATCGCCTGTTGCTATCAGTGGTGCTGAAAACACGGTGCCAAGCGCTCTTATATCGCCCATTGCTAATCACCTCGATCTGATCACCGACGCTGATCACGATCGTGTTCTTCAACGGCTCCACATCGATCCATTCCCCATCTTTCCATACTTGAAGGCCGCCCACTTCGTCGTCTTGAAAGAGTAAGATGAGGCCACCGGCATCGGTGTGGGGTCGAAGACCAATGACCCTTTCAGGGTTCGGGCATGGCGGGTAGTGACTCACCTTTGTGCCAAAGAAGGCATTGTTTTCACCTTCTTCACCGTCGAAAGCCTTCTTAATGTGCCCTTTTGGTAACCCCAAGTTTTCATCCAATACTTCCAAGATTTTTTCAGCCAATTTCTTCAGCTCATATCTGAATTCCTTAAAGGTTTCCCTGTCATCAACATCAACATCAACACACACACACACACATATAATCACAAACCAATCATTTTAATGAATGTTTAACTAGATATATATTGTTGCTTACTTAAATCCTGGTGTTTGAGACGGCCATTCATTTACATTATCATCCGTCAAAGTTATAATATCTTCCCAATCCACATTCTCCAACTTTTTATCACCAGTTTCATTCAACAATTTCATCACCTTCGAGTTCTTGAAATTCTCTTCCCTTTCCAGCTTATAGAAATCTGTTGAAACCTTCTTCACTCTCTCCAGCAGATCCTCTGCAATCCCATGGTTCACCAGCTACAACAATTCGCATATATTTACATACAGATCGACCAAAACTAATAGTCTTTGCTCACGATGTTACTCAAATTAGGATGTTAATGTCATGTAGAAGAAATATCTAACTATGTCATGTATTTAAAGATTTTTTTATATATTTAGAAAGTTTTTAAAGGGCTATATAAACATGTACATATGATCACATTAATGTTAAACATGAATATTAAGAAAAAAGGTAAGAAAAGGGTACATGAAAAAATCCCCAATCCTCGCATGCATTAGCAATGTGAGCCAGTGTTTTGGCCCTCTCGTGGCCATTTAGCTTAGAGAAATCAAGCACCGGAATCGCCCTTGAAATGTCGAACAACAAAAAAAAGAAGAAAAGAAGAATCGCCATTGAAAAGAGATGAGTGGAAATGCTTGCTTAGCTAAGTTTCTTCTTTTTATTTATTTGGAGTTGTCTGTTTATTTGTGGTTAAATAACAATGGGAAGAGTGGTTGGCCACTATTTATAGCAAAGCAAAAGCAAGGGTGCCCATCGGATTCGTCAAACCATTTATTTTTGTTTCTATAAGTAACCGTTAATGGTGTAGAGGGCGTGAGTTGTGGCCGATGGTGACACACTAATTGATTAAAGGTTAAAATATAATATAAGTCTATATTTTTTATGTATTTAGAATTTAATCACTCTACTTCTTTAAAAGAAATTTAGTCTTTTTATTTTTTAAATTTCAAAATTTAAGTCTGATTTTAAATTATTTTTTAATTTATTAATATGACATTTTGAAATAAAATAACACTCACTTTACATTCATGTAATTAAAAAATAATTATAATAAACTTAAATTTAACAAAATATTTAAATTTAAAACATAAAAAGTAATATTAAATTCCTAAAATTAAAAATATAATGACTAAATTTTAAATGTAAGGTAAATATAGAAACTTATAATATATTTTAAACTTGATTAAATCTATTCCTATAATTTAAAAGCATTCTCAAGTGGGGTCTCTAAAGTTGCCGAGATTAGAAAATTATATCTTTAGGTTGAAAGTTTGAATTTCACCCTATATTATTTGTTTAATTACAAATATACCCTATCAATACTAGGCTTCTACAAGTTAAGATGAAGTGTCTAATGATACAACACATGAAAAACTAAAGCACACAACTATTCAAGAATTACTGATGATAGAACATAGGATGTCAAAGGTCAACTCTTTCGCATTATGTTGATATACAAATTCCAAGTTAATAATACATAATATAACCTTTTATGTTATAATTTAGGATATAACGAAAGTCAAAATAATTGGTCTTGATCCAAGTAATAAATGGTGCTTGCAACGAATGTAAAAATCCACTTCAGTTGTGTGCAGAAAAATTTTGGTGTTTGAATCATTCCAACACCTCTGCTCAGATAAGTATATAGCTAAATATTATATTAAATAAAATAGTACATTGTTTAATGATGTGATATATATAGAGCAAAATATTATATTAAATAAAATAGTACATTGATTAATGATGTGATATACTTCCTGAAATAGCCATCAGTTTGTTGGATGTTTGATATAGTTGTCGCAATTGATATTTTTTTTTCTCAGTTAAAATAAAAACTTATATTATGCAAGGGTAAAAAAACATTAATTTATATGCATGCAGAGAAGTTATAAAGATTAATTACGATTTAAATCATCATAATTTAAAATAAATTATGCTGAAGCTTCAAATTTTTCTTTCGTTTCCTTTTTTAAACGAAGGGTACGTAAGAGCTAGAAATATTATCATATTGTTAAGTTCTCAATTATTAATGTTAACAATCTAGATTCTTTCCTTCATGCAAACTGCTTCTTAATTTTCTTTTCTTACAAAATGAACCAAAAAAGAATATGAAAGAAAGAAAAAGAATAGTAGAATGAAAGAATCCTCCGCTTATATACTCTTTTACCACCGCTTCCTTTAATCCCCAAGTCAGTAAGTACTATTAATACAATTAATCATAATGTATTTCACTAGCAGAAAACCCTTAGGTTTTATGTAACCTGACTAAACAAACAAAAAAATTTTCTATTTAAATACTCATAATTTCCATTATATCAAACCTTTAACATTTTTAGGTGTGACATGGGTGGTGATGTGACTACTTGTATTCAAAAGGAAGTAGGCAAACAACAGCAAGAGCTCTCTAAGTTTCAAATAAATTTGGATAGGAAGTTGGAAACTCAGTTCATAAGTTTTCACGACGATTTTTCAGCAAAACTTAAATATGAGATTAAGGCTCTCTATGAGCAATATTTGGGCAAATCCAATCTTGCTGATGGGTTATGGTCCTCAACACAAGGTTAAAGGCATTCTTGGGGTTGCTCCATCATGATTTCCTCCTCTTGGCCCTATTACTCATGTTTCTTTCCTTCCTTTAGATATGGTGGGATCTGGTTCAATTCAAGGGAGGCATAGTAGCTAGTAGTCCTCGTGTTTTCAAGTTGGATTGTCCCAAGTTCGATGGTTCTAATTTTCAAGGTTGGTAGGACAAGATAGAGTAATTATTTGAAGGGGAAAGGGTCATTGATACTGCTAAAGCCCGAACAATCATGCTACATTTGGAAGGAAGTATTGGATCTGGTGCCCTAAATGTAGTATATTCATTTTGTATACTTGTATTTTTTTCAAACAAGTTGGATTAATAGTAATATCCATTAATTACAGTAATACCCGTCGTATATTATCCTTAATGGTTTTGCATGCAAAGCAAAATGGAAGCATATATTGGCTTACTGGTTATCTAGCGTTTAACTAATACTAAGTGATATTATGTTGTCAGACCGTAATACAAAAAAAATAGCTTGTATTAGTAGATGAACCTAAACATATTTTTAGTTTAATAGAAAATGAGCAAACCGATTGAAAGGCTAATATGTCGTCTATCAAGTCCAATTGGAGAAATGCTTTATCTTGAGTACTAGAGTAGATGACTCCCAAAAGATAGAGACATAGATATGATTGATTGGACTGATCGTACATTGGACAAGACCCAAGTAGAATAGATCCTAAATTCGTTTATGAATTTATTCACTTGTGACGTTCATAGTGTGGCATACCTTAATCATGAGTGGATGATGAAACATGTATGTGTGACTTGTATACTTTGAAGTAAGTAAAAGCCTAAGTTCAAATAGATAAGGAACTGAAAGTTGGTGCGTTGGGTATACGACTTCTGCAGTATGTAGCATCATTTACAATAGTGGAATTCATAGTCTAACTAACGGGTAAATGAGATCCTCTCATCGATATTTCATGATAGATGAAAAGTAAACATGGCCATGGGTCGCTTATCGTGGTGATAAATGACTTGATTACTATTTGAAAGTAATTGACTCTTCGTGAAGGAAAATGTAATGGTTACCATGAGATCAAATAAAATCTCATTGGGAGAACATGTTTATCCCAAAGAGATTAAGGATATCCTATGTGGGTAACACACTTTTGAAAAAGTCATTGGACGAGTACTGATTGAGTAGCTTTAGTAATGATATGTAATTAAGGAGAGCTTAGTCACAATATTATAGTGGAATGACTTTGTGACTAAATGAGTTAATAATTAATAAGAAAAAAATTTAAAACTTAATTATAAATCATTTGAGCTCTAATTATATATGTCCAATCAGTCCTTCCGCTAGCTCGTTCAAACCGGAAATAGATTGCATGTAGAACTAAATTAATAGAAATATATGGAAATGATAAAGTTAGAGAAATGAGTCATATTCAAAAATTAATATGTTTTCTCACTGAGTATAGAAATAACTTGAGAATTAATTTAAGATTTTCAAATTATTATTTAATTAAATAATTTAAATTCATAAATTTAATTAAATTAATTAGTCATTGTAAATTCATTGAATATGAAAATTAAATATATTTCCTCACAGATTATTTTACAGTAAAATTGTCATGACTTTAACAGAATTAGAATTGAGTTGAGAAAATTATTTAATTAGAAAAATCAATTTATCTAATTAAATTAAATAATAAATAATATTTATATTAGAAAATAGAAAAACATGTATTGAGTTAGATTAAATTATAAAGTGTTAGGTTAAAAGTCCAAGAAGCACATATAATTGGACCAAATACAAATGAGACTTAATTCTACTCATATTATATATGTGAGGGGCGACAACCTTAGTACATTTTACTAGAGTGTCCCGCCCCCTATTCAAAGTAGACAAGAGGACTAGTTTTTATATTAAATAAATATTGTTTGTGTTTTACTAATTCAATCAGGATTCTCCTATCTCTCTGATGTGTCTTTAACTAACTATGATCACAATAAAGGCAAGCACACCTATCGTTTAATAGTATAGTTATGGTAAGACCGATAATATCGTATCCACAGGGACCAAGAGTACTAGTAATTACTATCTTTTTATTATCCAGCCTAAGAATTGGAGTGATTTCTTTTAAACTAAAACTAATTAAAAGCACGACAAAGAACGAATTGGGAAAATACTTTTAGACAACTTTATGAGAGAGACAATACCCAAGGAAGAATCCACCTAGACTTCACTTATTACTTTTGATTCATACGATTTATTCACTTGACTTAATCTGTAGAAATCCCTGATTTATGTTAATATCTCTTTCAAGACTAAAAACAATTGACTCTAGGTTGTTTAATTGAAATCTTTTCTAACTAAAACCCCTATTGTCGCATTAACTCGATCTATGGATTCCCTTATTAGATTTGACTCTAATTCGGCAGATTTATATTGCCCTATTTCTAGGGGTTGCAATCAACTCCGCTTAATTGTGTTGATCTACTCTTAAACAGGGACTTTTGCTCCTCTGAATAAGTACATTCGACTTGAATCAAGAACCTGGATTATCAAAACAAGAATAAGAACTCACAATTAAGAATAAGAACAAGTATTTATCTTATAAATCAAATAATAATAAGATCTGTCTTAGGTTTCATCCCCTTAGGTATTTAAGGGATTTAGTTCATACTGATAGAGGGAAATATCTTAAAATAGGGAAAGCTACAAAACATAAGAAAACCCAAAAACTTCAAGGGAAATTGATAGGAGATCTTCAGTCTTGATGGAGATTCTTCTTCCAAGCTGCTCCCGATGGCTATCTTCGAGTATTTTTTATACAGGCTTTGGGATGCCTTTCTTGGCCCACAAGTAGCCTTTTCCAAATAGAATTAGACTTGGGTTCGGCAGGGACACGCTCGTATTTGATAGCTTAAGTCGTGCTTGATTCTGCTCGGCACATACGACCGTGTGGTCTTCAACTTAGGTCATGCTCGATTCTGGTCGTCACACACTGTAACACCTCAAACCCGGCCTAGAAGTTAGGCTCGAATCCGGCGTGTCACATTAGAGGCACAATTCAAAATGATTTTGCAAATTAACAATTTAAGGCCCAAAAGCCCAAAATCCTTGAGTCTTGTTAAGTAATGAAAAAAAACCCATTTTTATAATTTTAAGTATTTTCGAAACCAAGTTTAAACGTAAGAAATTTACTTAGGTTTCATAATTAAGTAAACAATTGAAACAACAAAACCCAAAATCTAAAGGCAAATCGGAGTACAAGGTCTTATTACATCCAACGAAAATAAGCAATTAAAACTATGTCTTTTTAAACAAATAAATAAAAATTTAAACATCTTGTAGTGTGGCAATCTCCGAGTCCTCTCCCACGTCGAGCCATTTATTGAGGAGCACCTGAAACATTAAATAAAGGGTGTGAGTTTCGAAACTCAGTCTGTACAACCCTTGGCATTCAATTCAATATATAATTATCACATTGGCCTAAGCCCTATCAAAATTGGTGGTCTTGGGCCTTGGCCCACAATGACCTCATATCATATCATATCATATCATATGCAAAACAAGGTAATGCAAAACCCTTCCCAAAAATCCATCTACTACACACCATTTCCCTTCCAACCCGACACACCTGTGGGGATTTCTAAATCGACCCACCCATCCTCTACACACCACAGGTAGCACTCACAGCGTCACTACTCATCGTTTTAGCAAAGCTGCTAATCACATAATGGGCTTAAAGCCACCAGTGGATCCATGGTCGTCAAGCGACTATGCGATCCTCAAATATTCCTTCGTACCATAATTCCCACCCATAAGCATCCTAATCAGAATATCATATGAATGCAACATGCACATGAGTAACATCCACAAAACTCATACTCATCACATAGGGGTATTTTTGTCATTTCACAACCCAAAGGTATTTCCGTAAATATACTCTACAGGGGTATTTAGGTAATTTTGCAAAACAGAATTAGTTTGGAAATTTTATAAATCAGGGATATTTTGGAAATTCTGCAAATCAGGAGTATTTTAGTAATTTTACAAATCTAAGTAATTCTACAAATCAAGGGTATTCTGGTAATTTCACAATTCGGGGGTATTTTAGTGATTTTACAAATCTAAGGATGTTTTGGTAATTTTCAAACTAAGGGTATTTTGGTTATTTTCAATCAGGGGTATTTTAGTAATTTTACAAATCTAGGGGTATTTGGTCCCTCTCGGGTTTTAGTTATGAACTTTGGCCCATTAACAAGTCCTTGCGGCTAAAGTGAACAGACACTATGCACCAGGTAGGATTCTTAGAGAAGATGAGGTGGGCCGCTAGGGTCGCTTAAGTACCAAGCTCTCCCTATATCCAATCCTAGACATGCACATGCCCGTTACCACACTTTAACCTAGCGACTTGTCCACTGACATGTTTAATTATTAGAAAGTCTTATGCGGTTTAAGAGTTGTTCAGTACTAAGCCTAAAGTCCATAAAACCCTAGCATACTAGTCTACATCCAATAAAGCCCATCAACCCATTTCACGTTCATATAACCCATAATGGCCATATCACATTCTTATGGCCCACTAGGTCCAAATCTCAGTAATATAACTCATTAGGCCCAAAACAAATCCAGATCATGTACATGCATGCCTAACCCAATTCATATATTCAAATTAATCCATTTCATCAAACTTAGCCTCAGGGCCCACCGGGCCTATTTAACCACTTTTGGCTTTTCGGTATTGTCGGATTCGTGTGTGCATAGTGTTTGTACACACCTGGTTACTGCGACGTGCTATTCTATCCTTAGCCTTGAACCTACAACCAACCAACCTTCAATCAACCACTCATACTTAATCAAAATATTTACTCAAAAGTCGAAACCTTACCGTGTACCACCGAGTTCTAATAACCCTTCATTAGCAATTAATCGCAAGTGTTCCCTATATCTGCATTCATACATATTTCATCAAAATCTAGTGACTCATTTCTCACATAAGTCACCCCTATAAGCCATACCTACATTCGGCCATCCATTAATCCATAACTGAGACGCGTACACTTACCACTTTGCTAACGATCCTTATGATCGTGTCTGCCGAGTCTTAAAATTTATAAAAAGAATGATCGAACCTAGAAACTAACTCTGACAACGATTTTTGAGGCAAGCGCACCTATCGAACAGTAGTATAGCTTAGGCAAGACCGGAATATCGAACCCAAAGGAACCAAAATTACTAATACTAACTCTCTCTCTTTTTATTATTTAGCTTAAGAATTAAGGGATTGTTTATCTAATCTAAATTAATTAACTACTAAACTAAAGATGCAAAGACAAAGAGAAAGAGTTTGGGAAAAAACTTGAGGAAAAACCAATTGATTAAGACGACACCCAAGGAAGAATCCACCTAGACTTCACTTGTTATTTAACTCTGAACTAGACGATTTATTCACTTAACTTGATCCATAAGATTCCCTAAGTTATATTAATCCCTCTCTCAAGGCGACTAACGTCTAACCCTAGGTTGATTAATTGAAATCTCTTTCTAATTAAAACCCCTAGAATCGCATTAACTCGATCTATGGACTCCCATATTAGGTTTCACCCTAATCCGGCAAAATCTCGTCACCCTATCTTTAGGCGCGCGATCAACTCCAGTTAATTATGCTAGATCTACTCTTAGGCAAGGACTTTTGCTCCTCCACCTAAGCACATCATGCTTGAATTAATATCCCAGAATTATCAACACAAGAATTAAGAACACATAATTAAGAACAATTCAAATGTTTATCATATAGTTCAGCAAATGATAACAAGATTCATCTTAGGTTTCATCCCCTTAGGTATCTGAGGGTTTAGTTCATAACAATAAAAGAAAACATCTCAAAAGAAAAGATAAAACAAGACATAAGAAATCCGTAAAACCCCCTGAAGGAATTGAAGGAGAGATCCCCCGTCTTGAGTATAACTCCGGCTTCTTGAGATGGATCAACTGGCTATCTACGAGTGATTTCCACAAATCTAACCTTTTTGGCTCGGTTCCTTAGCCTAGCTAACCGGCCCCTTCTAGGTTATACTTAGGGTGTTTATATAGGCTTTTGAGATAGGTTTCTTTGCCCCTAAGTATCCTTTTCCGAGTGAAATTGCTCTTTTCCACGACAGGGACACGGCCATGGCACACGCCCGTGTGAGTCGTCTTTAGGCCATGTTCGGACTTTTAATGAGGCACGGCCGTGTGGTCTTGGGCCCAGGCCGTGTCTATTTCTATTTTGGCCCAATTTGGTCTGTTTTAAGCCCATTTCTCGTTCTTTTCATCCTCGGGTGCTTTCCTGAGTATAAAACATGAAAAGGAAGGATTAAGAGCACCTTTTTACATAAATCAAGGGATAAAACATCCAAAAGCATGCTAAATGTGGGCTTAAAATATGTTACTTTTACGGTTTATCAAATACCCCCACACTTAAGCTTTTACTTGCCCTCAAGTAAAATTCTCAACTCACAATTAAAACGGACTTCCCTGATTCACAATATTCATCAATAGTGTTTCATCATAATTCATAGATAATTCATACATGGATAACTCAACTCAAAGAGTCCTAAAGATTCAAACAATCAAAGTTATAATTTTTATAGTATGAAAACATAGGTGTTTCCCTTTACCTGAATAATTACCTCTGATTCAAAATCGACAAGAATTAACATCCTCACTAAAGATTCACTCAAACCACTCGAAGTGTTTAAGGTTCAAAACTAAGCACTCAAAAGTCGAACATGAAAAGTTAATCCCATAGGCTTGCATGAAAATCAAATCTCCACCACTATAATATGAGATGATACACAAATCAAAATGTCTTTAAAGGGTTGTAACGGGGCTTAGGTTCAAGGGTATGGATATAGGCTGAATTAAAGGGTTAGAATCAAGATTGACCTGACAAATTACCTAACTAGAAATAATAGACTAATAATGAATAATTACATCAATTGAAAACTTGTACTACTAATAATAATACTTTGATATGAGCTTCTTCTTCAATAATTGGAATTTAACATATAAACTCACTTAATTACAAAACTAATAGTAACTATTCTTCGATTTTTTTAAGAACAAGTCAAATAATGAATTCAACTACTGAAATAATATGATTAGGCAACCGATCAAATCAAATCTTGATAAAAGGGTAGTCAGAAAGAATGGTGATAACAAATACAAAGAGTTTTGAGTTAATATTAGTAGGTGAGTCAATAAAAAGGTTGTTAGGATTAAACGGGGTTCACTAGGGGTTAATTGTGAAGATAGGCTTTTAGTGGAGTGAGTGGGTTAAAACCTAGGTGCCTTTATCATCTCGGTATATCAAATCATAGGTGTGGACTCGACATGTATAATAAATGCAAGTTCTAGAATAACAAATCAATGTTGACACACTTATAATCAATAAAGTGAGCATGAAAAAAAATATATGCTCTTAAAAGGCTCAAAATCTCACATAGAATTATGGGTATTTGATATCAACCTTGTAAATTTCTACTTCAAGGTAACATTCAAATTCAGGTAGACAACCTCAAAATTTTAAATTTTGAAAAATAGACTTATCATGTTTGATTGTCTAGTATTCTTTAAATTTAATCATCAATGCACAATTATCAATGGCTTACTCTAAAACATATCAATAAAAATCATAAACCAAAGGAAATTTCATTCGAATCATAATATGAAAAACTTACTTCAAGACAAGATAATATTTAGGGATTTGAGAATAATACAGAAAGTTAGGCACTTTCTTGAAATAACTATTCACCCCCCACACTTAAGATGTACATTGTCCTCAATGTACAAAGATATATATGCATTTTAAGAGAGGGAGGTGAGACTTCCTGAATTTGGATGGTTTCCTGTAGTAGGAAGTCAATAGGGGTGGTGGCTGCTACCGAGCTCTGTGCTAGATGAAGAAATTGGGGAGCTCATAAAGAATTAGCCATGGATTATTAAGACACATTTAACATAAACTAAATATACAATTAAAGACAAGAAAGATAAAAAGAAAGAAAATAGTAATATAAATAAAATTAAAATGAAAGATGA
Organism: Gossypium australe; assembly: GCA_005393395.2. NCBI lineage: Eukaryota > Viridiplantae > Streptophyta > Magnoliopsida > Malvales > Malvaceae > Gossypium > Gossypium australe. The sequence goes on along the minus strand of CM016616.1, from coordinate 134,153,145 downwards.
ATGGACCGAAGAGTCCTTATTATTAGATGGTTCGCAAGGTGGGTGTGACCTCTAAGGCTGAGGAGGTGTTGGCGGTGTCAGAAGTGGCATGATTCCCAAGTAGCCTTTAGAACCTCTAAGGCTGCTTTGAGGTGGTGGCCGTGGTTCCGGTGTGATTCCCTAGCAGCTTTTTGAACCTGACACTAAGAAACTAAAATAAAATAAATTAAATTAAGCATAAGATTGTCAAAGAGAAGGAAAATAAAGGAGAAGATAAAAGTAAAACAAAAGATAAATGGTCTCAAAGACCCTTGGCTTATCGAGTGGATGAAGCGACCGGCATGAACTTATGTAGATCGGTCTCCATTAGGGAAACTGTGCTGGGATCCTTCCGTTTCTTCGACATGGCCAAAAGATTGAGAATAATGCTATGAAAACAAAGAATGCTGAGAATGAAGGGTGTAGAAGGGTGTAAGGGAGGAAGAAAGGTGAGAAATAGGTGAGAAGAGGGAGGGGTGGGTGGTTTAAATAGAATTCTCAAGTTAGGTACATTCACACTCCCGTGTCTTGTGGGCGTGGCATCTCACACGGCCATATCGCATGGCCGTGGTGGGCTTCGTTCGTTTTTCCCACTCTCGTGCTCCGTTTGCCACGCCCGTGTGTTATCAGACAGTGTTGACCACGGCCGCATCGCACGGCTGTGGGGTTTTGTCGGTGCCCATGGTGTGGTAGTTGGAGTCCATGATTCAAAGATTTTATTTGCTCTTACATGTACCATTTCTGCCATGTCAGTACGGAGATTCTTGAGGTCCACACTACTACGGCCACGGCCGTGTGCAAGGTCGTGTGGCCTGGAAATCTGCACTTAGTTAGTTTATAGTTAGGTGCTAAAAAGGAAGATAAGAGAAAGAATAAAACAGAATAAATAAAAATAAAAATGTAAAAGTTAATGGGGTTAGTACTTGGGTTGCCTCTCGAGAAGTGCTCATTTATAGTCTTAAGCTAGACTCTCCTCTTATTTGTATATTCATGGTGGTTTGAGGAGTTGAAAGTCCTTCCTTGTGTTGGCAGTTCCATTATCATGATAGGGTTTAAGACGAGTAACGTTTATTCTCAAAATGCCAAAAATGGGTTACTTACCTCAACTGTTCCGTATGGAAAAACATCTATTACCTTGAAAGGGATTTCTTTGTTTGTGTTAGGATCAGGTGGAGCTATTTGTGGGTTTGCTTTGTCTAATAGTACCTGATCTCCAATTTAGAATCTGTCTGCCTCGTGTAGTGGCTTTGTTTCTGCTTTGTGTATCCCTAGTTCTTCTTTAAGATTCATCTTCCCCTCTTCTAGTTCATCGATCTGAATCTCATGTTCCTTGTGAGTTATTTCCTTGTTGGCACAGGGTCTAGGATCGGATTCAGTTGTGTTCTTTCGTGGTGCTTCCGGAAAAGAAGGGTTAATCGAATGGTTATCAATAGAATTTACTTTCTCACCTTGATTGTTCGATGTCCTAGCTAAATCGAGGGCTTGAAGAGTGACTGTCTCCTCACCTACACAGAGTATGAGTTCACTTGTAACACCCCAAACCCGGCCCACGAGTCCTGACCGGATCTGGTATGTCACGGAGTAAAATAAGTTGAGTCACTTTGAAAACTCGGTGAAAGCTTAGTAGAATTTGGCTGAAGTAGGAAAATAGGGCTTGAAAACTTAGTTGGCTTTTATAAACATAGTTGGGTTGATAGACCCTTTTGAAAACATTGATCATGTATCATTTTAAAATCATCAAAGTGATAGTTGACTTGGTAAATTTTGTTACCCGATGGTAACTTCTTGGAAAACCCGTTAAATTTTGTTAAGTTTGAAAAGGTTACTTTTAACCGGTTCAATTAATATTTATAAAATATAACATAGGTAAAATAAAATAGTGTAACAAACATCCAAAATAATAATAGCGGCCTTATTACAAATCCCAAAATAAAAGACTTAGAAAATAATTTAATCTCAACAATGGTAAGGTAAATCAAATCCAACGATAAGCATGGCCGCCTCGAGTCCATCCGGCTCCATCTCCGCAATCTACTCATCTGCAAAATGTTAAGGGAAAGAGGTGAGTCACCAAGACTCAGTGTATAATCCCCCACCCGGTAAAGTAACTCATACACAAATCATTAATAAACATGCACATGCAACCCAACCGAACCATCCATACTCCTTTTCTACCCCGTGTGGTCAAAACCACTGGTGGTCAAAACCACTGATGACTTAGAGTCACAAATCAGATGATGGGGCCAACCCATCGTGTGGTCAAAACCACTGATGACCATGAGTCACAATTTATCAAATGTGGTCAAAACCACTGGTGGTACCAAACCACTGGGACTTAGTCGCAATTAATCAATCGTTGTGGTCAAAACCACTGATGACCATAGGTCACAATAATCTGATAGGGCCAACCCATCTTGTGGTCAAAACCACTGACGACAGTCCATAATTCATCCCCCTCCTCTCATCAATCCCACCATCACATGCTTTTATAACAATTTTCATAAATCATACCGTAGCATTTATTCATCATGTGATGGCATGCAAATCATATATCAAAAATCACAAGTTAGGGGACTTACCCGGAAACCATGCTTAGCCATAAGCAAATCACTACCACATAGGTGAATAACAACAACAATAACCATGTAAATTAATAAAGTGTGTAGTGAGTTCTTACACACCTGTTACTATCGTAATTCCTAGATCCCAAAAAGCCAATCTACGATGCTAGATCTTGACCCTAATGCCTTTGAGTACTAACTACGACAACCGGTACGCAAATTTGCTTCACTTTCCTACAATCGACAACCATTAATATAATAGCCTTCGGCTTTAGAATAATCGAAAGAATAATCCCTTAAAATAAATCCTTACCACCTTACCAAAACCGATTTCTAGAGAAGTCCCGATGAAAACTATGTTACCTTCAATATTCGGCCAAAGAGATTCAAGATAGAAGATGTGAATTTTCGGCACAACAAAGAGGTATATTCGGCTATATGACAAAAAGAAAAGAATAGGAAAAGAAATAGAGTTTCGGCAAAGAAAAGTGTGTAGGAGGTTTTTGATGTTTAAGCAAAACGAATGGAAGAACAAAAGGTTAAAGCAAGTTTCGGTTTTTGAGAGGATGAAAAGGAGAAATAGATATTGAACAAATATGACCAAATGGTCAAAAAGTATTAGGCTTACCACAATGTAGAATTCGGCCAAAAAGAAAAGTGTTTGAGAGAAAATTGTTTTGCAACTTTTGCACCAAATGAAAGAAATGACCAAAACAATTCCTAAGCCTTACCAACACTAGCATATTCGGCCAAAAACCCCCCCTTAGCCACAATGCCGTCCAAGTTCATGGCATAAAGGCCATGGATTTGTTTCCAAAACACTTCCCACAAACCAAGCCTTTGTCCCCTCAATTTACCATAACTTCAAGATATCTTTCCATAACCTTATGAATCTTATCCCTTAATCCATGCTTTCCTTAAACAACAATTCAACTTACCAAAAATTATTAGTCCACCTATCATAATTATGTTTGACCGTCCATTAAAGCTAACATACAAAAATAACTTTAAAAAAAAAATGCTATACCTACTACTCGAACCATTAACCTCATGCAACTCTTCAAACTCCTTATCCACTATGCCGCTAACTCCTCTTATGCTATAAATGAACACTTGAATTAACTTAAGTGCTAAGCTCACCTAATCCACTTCATTAAATAAACCATACTAAAATTTATTCTAACTTCCTAATTAAAATCAAGCCTTCCCAAGACTATACTAACACACAAAATTCATATCCAAGCCAACACAAAAATAAATAATATTCTAATTTTCCTAAAGCCCAATTCCCAATCGGCCCAATCCTACTAGGCCCAATTTTGGGATGTTACATCACCTGCGTCGACATCAATTTTAGTTCTGACAGTTGCTAAAAATGGTCGTCCTAAAATTAGGGGGATCTTGTTGTCCTCATCCATGTCTAAAATGAAAAAGTCTACCGAGAATACTAATTTGTCAATCTTCACAAGTACATCTTCAATTATACCCCTAGGAACTCTAATAGTTTTATCAGCTAGTTGAATGCTCATCCTAGTTTGTTTGGGTTTCCCTAGACCTAGTTGTTTAAACAATTTATAAGGCATGACATTTATGCTTGCCCCTAAATCAGCTAACGCATTATCAATAGTTAAACTACCAATTAAGCATGGAATTGTAAAACTCCCTGTATCTTTTAATTTTCGTGGTAGTTTATTTTGCAATATTGCTGAGCACACTGCGTTCAGTTCCACATGTGATTCCTCGTCTATCTTTCGCTTATTTGTTAATAGCTTCTTTAAAAATTTCCTAGAATCTGGAATCTATGAAAGAGCTTCAAGAAACGGTAAGTTAATATATAATTTCTTTAAAAGTTTAAGAAACTTACCGAATTGTTCCTCTGTGTCATCTTTCGTTATTGCTTGGGGATATGGTATACGAGGTTTGTACTCTTTGATTACCGGTTTCAGCTTGTTATTAACCTCAACCATATCTTCTTCTACCACCTTCTTTTGTCCTGAATTAGGCGCGTCTAACCCTCCACTATCTTGAGCTGTTATGGCTTGAACTTGCTCCCTTGGGTTAGTCTCGGTGTTGCTTGGTAGTCTTCCCTGTGGTCTATCAGAAATCTGCTTAGCAAGTTGCCCCGAATTGATCCTTGAACTCTTGTGACAATGCCTCAAGTTTTGTTTCTACCTTCTGGAAACGTGTTTTTGAGGCTGTTATGAAGTTTGTTAGCACCTCTTCAAGGTTCGGCTTCTTTCCTGCGGGTAAGGCTGTTGTTGGAAGTTTTGGGAAGGTTGTTGCCTTTGGTATCTTTGACCGCCCCATGAGAAATTGGGGTGGTTCTTCCAACTTGGATTATAAGTATTACTATAAGGGTTATTGTTAGATCGAAAATTATTACCCATATAGTTCATTTGCTCGCTCTCCATGCCCTGTCCATAAGGTGGGTACTCAGGGTTCGCCACTCCTTCACTTGCGTCGCACTGCATTACTGGATGTACCTACGAAGAACTATAGAAACTATCAAATTTTTTATGTAGCAATTCTACCTGATTTGAAGCATGGTTACTGCATCAATGTTGAAAACTCCAGCTGCTTTGGCTGGCCTTGTCCTTGTAACTTGCCACTGATAGTTATTCAGTGACATCACCTCTATAAACTCGTAGGCTACTTCAGGAGTTTTGTTGTTCAGGGTTCCACCGACAGCTGAATAGATTAGTTGCCGTGTTGAAGGGTTCACACCATTGTAAAAAGTTTGGACCTGTAGCCACAAAGGTAATCCGTGATGTGGGCACCTCCTTAACAAATCTTTGTATCTCTCCTATGCATCATAAAGTGTCTCTGAATCCATCTGCACAAAGGAAAAGATATCATTCCTCAATTTGGCCGTTTTGGCCGGTGGAAAATATTTTAATAAAAATTTCTCGATCATTTGATCCCATGTAGTGATTGATCCTCGTGGAAGAGAGTGTAACCACTGTTTGGCTTTATTCCTCAAAGAAAAGGGAAATAACCGAAGACGGATGGCTTCATCAGAAACATCATTTATCATGAAGGTATCACAGAATTCTAGAAAATTCGCTAAGTGTGTGTTATGATCTTCATCCTGCAAACCATCAAACTGAACAAACTGTTGTATCATCTGTATAGCGTTAGGTTTCAGTTCAAAATTATTTGTAGCAATAGTAGGCCTAACAATACTAGACTCAGTTCCTGTTAAACTAGGTTTAGCATAATCATACATAGTGCGTGGAGCATGATGTTCGGCCATATCTGGAGGTGGCGGATTATTCTCTGCCATCTCTTCTGTAGTATTAATTTAGGCTTCTTGCTCTTCTTCTATGTAGTTTAAGCTTCGCCTTATCTCTCTGCAATTTCTGCGAACGGTACCTTCAATATCATTGTCGTAAAGTAAGGGTCATGTCGGGTTCCTTCTAGTCATAAACTAGATGTACATGAAAGGAATGAAAGAAAGAAATTAGAAAAAAATAAAAATAGACTAAAAAAATAAAAGTAAATTGCAAAAAATAAAAATGGCTAAAGTAATAAAAATTGAGCGTTCTTAATATTTTAGTTCCCCGGCAAAGGCGCTAAAAACTTGATCGTGTCAATCGAGTCTTAAAATTTATAAAAAGAATGATCGGACCTAGAAACTAACTCTGACAATGATTTTTGAGGCAAGCGCACCTATCGAACAGTAGTATAGCTTAGGCAAGACCGGAATGTCGAACCCGAAGGAACCAAAAGTACTAATACTAACTCTCTCTTTCTATTATTTAGCCTAAGAATTAAGGGATTGTTTATCTAATCTAAATTAATTAACTACTAAACTAAAGATGCAAAGACAAAGAGAAAGAGTTTGGGAAAATAACTTGAGGAAAAACCAAATGATTAAGACGACACCCAAGGAAGAATCCACCTAGACTTCACTTGTTATCTGACTCTGAACCAGACGATTTATTCACTTGACTTGATCCATAAGATTCCCTAAGTTATATTAATCCCTCTCTCGAGGCGACTAACGTCTAACCCTAGGTTGATTAATTGAAATCTCTTTCTAATTAAAACTCCTAAAATCGCATTAACTCGATCTATGGACTCCCATATTAGGTTTCACCCTAATCTGGCAAAATCTCGTCACCCTATCTCTAGGCGCGCGATCAACTCCGCTTAATTATGCTAGATCTACTTTTAGGCAGGGACTTTTTCTCCTCCACCTAAGCACATCATGCTTGAATTAATATCCCGAAAATATCAACACAAGAATTAAGAACACATAATTAAGAACAATTCAAATATTTATCATATAGTTCAGCAAACAATAACAAGATTCATCTTAGGTTTCATCCCCTCAAGTATCTAAGGGTTTAGTTCATAACAATAAAAGAAAACATCTCAAAAGAAAAGATAAAACAAGACATAAGAAATCTCTAAAACCCCCTGAAGGAATTGAAGGAGAGATCCTCCGTCTTGAGTATAACTCCGGCTTCTTGAGATGGATCAACTGGCTATCTACGAGTGATTTCCACAAATCTGACCTTCCTGGCTTGGCTCCTTAGCCTAGCTAACCGCCCCCTTCTAGGTTATACTTAGGGTGTTTATATAGGCTTTTGAGATAGGTTTCTTTGCCTTTAAGTATCCTTTTCCGAGTGAAATTGCTCTTTTCCACAACAGGGACATGGCCATGGCACACGCCCGTGTGAGTCATCTTTAGGCCGTGTCCGGACTTTTAATGAGGCAAGGCCGTGTGGTCTTGGGCCCAGGCAGTGTCGATTTCTATTTTGGCCCAATTTGGTCTTTTTTAAGCCCGTTTCTCGTTCTTTTCATCCTCGAGTGCTTTCCTGAGTATAAAACATGAAAAGGATGGATTAAGAGCACCTTTTTCCATAAATCAAGGGACAAATCATCCAAAAGCATGCTAAATGTGGGCTTAAAATATGTTACTTTTACGGTTTATCACCTTACCACGCTTGCGATCTTTGAACCCTACCCTTGTTAATACAAGGTTAATGACGATGAGAAGTTAGATAGCCCTTCAGCTTTTACCGAACATACTAAAGGAAAATTGACTAAGTACTTACCCAAGGAGTAATCGACCCAGGAAGCTTCTGGCTTTTGAGACTAGTATGGTGACAGGGACAATTCGACACCAATAGGAAGAGGAAGAAAAGGAGAAGTGATCGGCTAGAACTAAAGGTAAACAAGAGAAGGAATTTAAGAAGAGAAGGTATGATGAATTCGGCTAGAGAGAAAACCAAAATTTCGAGAAAGGAATGATGGGTTTTTTCTGCAAATGGAAAAATTTGGCTAAAGGGGAGAAAATGAAATGTAATGGAGCCCAAGGAACCTCTCCAAGGAATTCGGCACATCTCCTAATTTTTCTCCATGATATCTCCCTTATCTCATCCGAAATTCCCTCCTTTTATCAGCTCACAAGACCAATTCAAACACTTCAACAAAAGAGTCCAAATTCCACACAACTCTGACCGTCCACTAAGCAAAATAAACACTCCAAAAACACCTTACTACTACTCGAACCTTGGACCTCTTCACGCCACCTTGTAGCTCCCCTAGTGATGCCACCTTGCCACTAGACCACAAGCCCATTTGTGTCCTATTTTCCCCTTAATCTACTTAAGAGGCCTAATGCCTGAGACTAGGGTCCACTAAAGTAAGAAAATAATTTTTTCCCTATGGTCATCCCTATCTCTAAGACTTCAAATAATCCCGATAATACCTTAAAATTAATATTCTAAATGCTACTCATACATACCAACCTCAGTGCACAGAAATTTAGAGTTTTGGGATTTTTGGGGCGTTACAACCTAATAGGCCCAAATTCGGAGCGTTACAAACACGACCGTGTAATCTTCCTGTGTGCTATAGTCCAGGCCGTGTTGATTTTTGAGGTAGGCCCATTTTGTCCCTTTTTAGCCCGTTTATCGTTCTTTTCATCAAATTCATCAAATCTAATGAAAATTCATCCAAAATAAAGCCAAGCATGGGGTAAAAATATGTATAAATTATGGTTTATAAAATATCCCCACACTTAAGCCTTTGCTTGTCCTCAAGCAAAATCCTCAACTCACAATTAAAATTAACTTTCTTAATTCATAATCCTTCATCAATAATGTCTCATCATAATTCACAGATAATTCATACATTGATAATTTAAGTAAAAGAGTCTTTAAAGATTAGAACAATTTAAGTCAGAAATTTTTATAGCACAAAAATATAGGTGTTTCCCCTTACCTAAATAATTACTTTTGATTCAAAATTAAAAAGAATTGACATCCTTACTAATGATTGAATCAAATCACTCAAAGTGTTTAAGGTTCAAATTAAGCACTTAGAAGTCAAACATGAAAAGTTAATCCCATAGGCTTGCATGAAAATCAAATCTCCACCACTATAAAATAAGATGATACACAAAAGGTCCTAGAGAGGGTTGTAATGGGGCTTGGTTTAGAGGTGAGGGTAAAGGCTGAATTAGAGGGTTAGAATCGAGATTGAATTGACAATTTACCTAACTAGAAAAATAACTAATATGAATAATTACATCAATTGAACTTATCACTAATAACACGAGCTTCTTCTCAGAATATGAAATTAACTATTTAATTTGGACTAGCCTCTTTATTCAATTCAATTAGATGTTAATTTAATGTAAATGAACCATAACTATGTAAACCTATTCCTAATAGATTGACCCCAAAATAGCATATCCAAATTATAAGAAATCCCATAGAAGCCACAAGTACGGAATATACACCTTCCAAATTTTTATTTGTTCAGGTATGGAAATAAATCACGAATACGGTCCAAGTAATAAACGCCCAAGTTTCCTTTGGGTCCCAATTCCAATATGTTCCCCACGCCTCATTAGCCCATAAGGCTCCCGAAAGAATTCCTATGGTTAAAAAGATAAACCCGAGACTAATAATACGATAACTCCAACGATCTAATTGTTGAGTCAATTGATACCTGTAATAATTTTTATAAGAAATAAAATAAGTGTTTAGTAAAACATTGCTTCTTTCATTCAAGTATTGGATTTTCCCCAACGAAAATGAAAGATTATTGTTTTCACCAATAATCTTTATAGCCTTTCGAAATGTAATGACTAGAAGAGCTACTGATAATAATGATCCACATAAAAGAGCTACATAGCCTAATACCATCATACTTACGTGCATCATTAACCACTGGGATTGGAGAGCAGGTGCTAATATTGCGGATTGATGCATTTTGGTTAAAAGACCCGAAGTGGCAAAGCCTTGGGTAAAAATAGCACTTGGTGCAGTTATTGCACTTAAATTATTTTTGCGCTTTTTAAATTTTAAATAGGAAACCATATGAATAAGGGAGAAACCCCATGAAAGAAAGATTAAAGATTCATATAAATCACTTAATGGGAAATGTCCTGAATAAATCCAACGAGTGACTAATAATCCTGTTATACAGAAAAAGGTGACTATCATGCCCTTTTCTGATGAATCATATAGTCCTACGACTTCATCTACTAATAAGAATAAGGTTAAAAAATGAATTGCAATTACAATTGAAATGACAGAAAAAGATATATGAGTTAATATATGCTGTAAAGTTGAAAAAATAATAAAAATTATGAAAAAAGCGAGGGTTTCTAGATTTTATGGAATGGAAATCAGGAATTTAATTCATTTTCATTAGGTGAGGGTAAAGGCTGAATTAGTGGGTTAGAATTGGGATTGAATTGACAATTTACCTAACTAGAAAAATAACTAATATGAATAATTACATCAATTGAACTTATCACTAATAACACGAGCTTCTTCTCAGAATATGAAATTAACTATTTAAGCTCAAATAACATAGAACTAAGTAATGATTTTTTTTAAGAATAAGAACACAATATAAGATGAATTTAACAACTGAAATAAATAATATAGTTAGGCAACTGATCAAATCATATCTCGACAAAAGGGGAGTCAATAAAGTAGGAGAAGCAAAAATTGGGTTTTGGGTTAATATTAAGGATAAATCAAGAAATGGTTTATTAGGATCAAAGGGGTTCACTAGGGGTTAATTATGAGGGTAGGCTTTTTATGGAGTAAGTGGGTTAAATCCTAGGTGCCTTTATCATCTCAGTATATCAAATCAAGGCTGTGATCTCGACATGCATAATCGAAGCAAGTTCTAGAATAACAAATCAATATTGACACACTCATTACCAACAATAAAGTGAGCAAGAAAAGTATATGCTCTAAAAGGCTCAAAGTCTCACAAAATTTATGGTTTTTGATATCAACCTTGCAAATTTAAAACTTCAAAGTAATATTTAAATTTAGGAGAACAACCTAATAAATTTTTAATTCTGAAAATAGACTTATCATGCTTGATTCTCTAATGTCTTAAAGTTTGAATTATAAATTCACAATTACCTATGGCTTAATCCAAAGCATATCAATAAAAATCATAAGTCAATAGAAGTTTCATTCTAATAGTAATATGAGAAAATTACTTAAGAACAAGACATAATTTAGGGATTTTCAAATAATACTATAGTTATACTCCCCACACTTAAGATGTACATTGTCCTCAATGTACAAAGATAGATAATGAAAATAGATTAAGAAAATCATAAAATAGGGAGAGAAGTGAAACTTCCTGAATTACGGATGAACTCCTTAAAAATAAGCATGATGAACTAGGCAGAGGTGAACGGTGGGAGAATACTCCAGTAGTTTGGTCATTACTTAATAGCACCTTGAACATTTTGAAACTGAGGAGTCATCAGTAAAGTTTTAGGGAGTTTTAGTAATTGACTTCGTTATGGGTACTCGATAAGAAATAGCCAGAGATATAAAGAAATCAAAATATACTAATATAAATTAAAGACAAGAAAGATAAAGGGAAAGAATTTAAAAATGAAAATAAAGGAAAAAGAAAAAATAAGTGGACACAAAGGTCCTTGTCTTGTCGAGTCAATGAAGCAGCCGACATGAACTTATGATGAAGTTGTGGTATATGTAACATCTTGAAATTGGGCCTAGGAGAATTGGGCCCAATGGGCCTTGAGCGTAGTAGCGTTTAAATTTTTTTTAGAACGACTTTAGTGCAAGTTAGACTTATTAGGTGAGTGATTTTGGAAGGTTAGGGGGCTTCTATGAAGTCTTGGGATCAAACTTGGGCTTAGGAAAAATCTTAGTTTTAGGTGAAAAAAAAACACTGGGAGTTAGTAGGTAGGCTTTAAGAATAAAATGTGGAGAAAAATGACACAAGTGGAGTGTGTGGTGTAGTGGCAAAGTGACACCACATAAGAGGCAAGGGAGTGACGCCATAAGGAAGGAAGGAGGTCCAAGGTTCAAGTCTTGGTGTTTGCATTTTGATTTTCTTTTTAATTGGACTTTAGAATTTGGCCATAGATTTATATTTAGTTGCGCATGGTTTTAGAAACAAGAGGAGCTTGTGGCCAAGTGGTTAGCGGCGTGGATTATGCTACAGGGGAGCCCGGGGTTCAAATCTCATGGAAAGTAAGGGAATATTTATTTTGCGGATTGGACGGCCAGAGTTTGAGTTGGATTTAAACTCTGCTAGCGGAGGGATCCAACATCGGAAAGATACAAAGAAGGAAGGTGAAAAGCTAGCTATATATATAGAGCATTCTATGTGGAGAGAAAACATACCTTGGTGGACATTGGGCGTAGGAGCATTCGGAGCGCGGTTTAGCAGCTTCAGAATTCCTATCAGGTGTGTACTTCTCTACTCTAGTTGTAGAGCGGCAAATTGCCGAAATGCCGGTCACACGACGTTAGTAGCCACACGAGCGTGCGAGCGCACGTGTGGGGGCTTTGACGCGATAGTTGAGGCCATTAGTAGTGTTCTTGTGGCTTAAGGCTGCTTGGGCCACGATGGGCCGAAGTGGGCCTAATGGGCCCGTGGGCCTATATGAGTAAATCGTATGATTGTGTAGTATATATGGAACTAGACTAGGTGAATCTCATATACGTAGCTAGATTTGTGCTAGGTGGGCCTCACGAGCATGTGGGCTCGAATGGGCCGAAATCGGGTTTTAGGCCCAATAGTCCGGTAAAGACCAAAAATGGTAGTCGAGTCGCTCGGGGTGACATTGTGCCTTCAGAAAGGCCATTGCAGGTGCAAAATTATTGAAATACCCCTGGTAGGTGAATTACCAAAATACCCTCGGTAGGTAAAATTACTATTATACCCTTAGGGGTTGATTAGCTTGATTATGTTGTATTTTGGTTATTCTGATTATGATGGTAAGTCGTTTCATACGTTATATCTGATATATGTTCTGCATACATAACATACCTCATACACGAATTATTATGCCATATTGCATGGGCTTGGGATGTGATGAAAAGGGGAAGTATGATTTTCAGACTGTCACCAGTGGTTTGCTACCACAAGTGGGTTGGCCCCACATAAATTAATTAGTGACTATGTCTCAGTGGTTTGGAACCACCAGTGGCCTGGTACCACATATATATTATTTCTGTGACTTGTCCCAGTGGTTTGGTACGACAGTGAGTTGGCCCCACATATATGTTTATCAGGGATTGTCACCAGTGGTTTGGTACCACAAGTGGGTTGGCCCCACGTGTTAGAAATAGTGACTTTGTCACCAGTAGCTTGGTGCCACATATATGGCGTGTAGCGGATGGAGGGTTGATTGTAGAAATCCCTACAGTGTGTTGGGCTGGTACGGGTGGCGTGTAGAGGACGGAAAATAAGGTTGGGCTGGGACACATTACATTCATATTTTGTGTATGTCATATTAAGTGGGCTAAGGCCCAATGTGCGATTGTGGGCTTGAAACCGTTTATGTGATATAAGGAGAATTACACACTGAGTCTCGGTGACTCACCCCCTCCGCTTAATTTTGGCAGGTAAACCCTAGTTGCGAATTTGGAGCCAAGGTGGACTCTTGAGGTGGCCATGCATTACTTCCTCCGTAGATTCCATTTATTTATTTAGACTTACTTTTAAATTTGGGATTTTACATTGTAATAAGGCCTTCTAAAATTAATATCTGTTTTTTTATTCTCATTTGTTTGACATTATTTTATATGTTAACATGAAAGCTAAATTGGAGTTTTCAAAATATACGTAGCATAAACAACCATTTTCTCACAAATGCCAACAAAGATAACAAACAATCGATTATCTCAACTCGGAAACTTTTCTCTAAACTACAAACCACTGTTTTTATAATATCACCTAAAAACGACAAATTTCAAATTCACGATTTTCCTTTAAATTCCAAAGTTCCTTTTTATAACCTTTCCGTGTGACATACCAGATCTGGTCGTAACGTCTCGATCGAGTTTATGGTGTTACAATATATCTGCTGTACAGTGGTTGCGCATGGGGAGACCATGCCAAAATCCTTCCGCTTTTTCGAAGCGGGGGTGGCGGCATTGGTCTTGCCTCGAGTAATAGTCATTGTGTGCCTAAAAACAAGTTGCAATAATTCAAGCATCACCACAAGTAATATCTAAATAGTCCTAAATAACAGAATATTCCTAACAAAAGTAGTATTTTTAAATTAATAATATTAACTTACTAAATGGCATGAATAATACGAACAAAATAATAAAGAAAATAAAAATAAATAATGGAAAATATATATGAATTCAAAAATAAAGGGGAAAAAGAGTGACCAACGATGGCAAGGGTGGTGGTTGGTGTGGTGGTGGTGTAAAAAAGGAATAAGGGAAAGGGGGAAAGGAAAAAGAAGGAAGAAAGACAACAGGAAAAGAAAAGGGAAAAAGGGGGTTTCAGGCTGGGGAAGAAGGGAGGAGGGAAGAAAGTGGAGGAAGAGGGTGGTGGTCGGAAAGGGGTGCGGTGGCTAGGGTTTGGGGGAAGAAGATTTGGGGAAGAAAGTGAATAGAAGAAGGGGGTTTAAATAGAGATGCGACACATGGTCGCGGTCCACGCCCGTGTTTCCTGGGCGTGTTAGGTCACACGGCCGAGTCGCACGACCGTGTGATGCTTCGTTCGTTTCTCCCACGCCTGTGTAGAGGTTTCCACGCCCATGTTGATTGATCAAAATTGATCACGGCTTATAGGCACGGGCGTGTCGCACGCCCGTGTGATTTAATCAATATTGCCCATGGTTTTAAGGCATGCCCGTGTGGGTTTATCAGCATCCGGTGTTCTTTAGTCAGTGTCGACCACGACCAAATCGTACGGTCGTGGCATTTTATCGCAGCCCGTGTTTTGGGGAAAATTTTTGTCCTGTTCTCGCACGGCCTCCACCACGCCGGTGTACCTACTTGTGGTGTCCATACAGCCACGGCCACGCCCATGTGTAAGACCGTGTGGGTAGGGAAACCTGCGCCTATTCGGTTAGTTTTTAGTTAGATGCTAAAAATCGAAAATATGGATGTTAGTGAGGTTAGTGCTCGGGTTGCCTCCCGCGAAGCACTTGTTTAAAGTCTTAAGCTAGACTTACCTCTCATTCGCATACTCATGGTGGTTTAAGGAGTTGACACTCCTCTCTCCTGCTATCAGTTCTATTATCACTATACGGATTGAGTCTAGTAGTGTTTACCTTAAAAGTGCCGAACTTAGGATTAGTTACCTCGACTGTTCCGTATGGGAAGACATTGAGTACTGTGAAAGGGATCGCTCCGTTTGTATTAAGGTCTGAAGTGGTGATTCGAGGGTCTGTTTTATCCAACAATACCTGATCCTCGATCTTAAGTTGGTTTGTCCCATCCTTAAGCTTGTCATGGAATTGGTTTGGTTCATCGTGTTTTCTCGGTTTCTCATTGAACTGTGTTCACCATTCATCTAGTTCTTCGATCTGGAGCCTTCGTTCCTCATGAATAGTTCTGTTCTCAATATAAGAGCTAGACCATGGCTCTGTCATCTTTTTCTGAGAAATTTCCTGCAAAGGAGTTTTAACATTAAGTTTACTTACATTAATAGGACTTGTATTATCTTGATCACTAGATATTCTGACAGAATCACGTGCTCGAAGTTTAATCATGCCATCACCTACACGAAGTATTAATTCCCTTGTACCAACATCAATAATGGTCCTAGCAGTTACTAAAAAGGGTCGTTCTAAAATTAAAAGAACATCACTATCCTCATTCATGTCTAAAACAACAAAGTCTACTGGGAATATGAATTTATCAATTTTTACTAGCACATCTTCAATTATACCTCTAGGAACTCTAATGGTGTTATCAGCCAATTGAATGCTCATCCTAGTTTGTTTGGGTTTCCAAGACCTAGCTGTTTAAACATTTTATAAGGCATAACATTTATACTTGCCCCTAAATCAGCTAAAGTATTATTAACAGATAAACCACCAATTAAGCAAGGAATCATAAAACTCCCTGGATCTTTTAATTTTTGGGGTAGTTTATTCTGTAAAATTGCTGAGCATACTGCATTTAGCTCCACATGCGATGCATCGTCTAACTTTCGTTTGTTTGCTAAAAGCTCTTTTAGAAATTTTACTGAATTAGGCATCTGCGAAAGAGCTTCAATAAACGGTAAGTTAATATGTAATTTTTTTAGAAGTTTAAGAAATTTACCGAATTGTTCATCTGTGCGGTCTTTTTTCGTCGCATTGGGGTATGGCACACGAGGTTTGTACTCTATACTTACCAATTTTGGTTTATCATGGCTTACCTCAACCTTACCTTTATCTACCACGTTCTCTTGCCTTGGGTTTGGTTCGTCTAACCCTTCACTTTCGTAAGCAGTGATGGGATGAAGTTGCTCATTTGGGCTAGTTTCAGTGTTAATTGGTAGGCTGCCTTGTGGTCGTTCAGAGATCAACTTAGCAAGTTGTCCTATTTGGTTCTCAAGCCCTTGAATCAATGCTTGCTATTGAAAGCCTGAAGGGGGTTGTTGTCTCTGATTTCCTTGAGCACCCCATGAGAAGTTTGGGTGATTCCTCCAACTTGGATTGTAAGTGTTACTATAGGGATTATTCTGAGGTCTAGAATTATTACCCATATAGTTAATTTGTTCACTTTCTATGCTAGGGTTGTAGGATGGATATTCTATATTGCTCGTCTCTCCTCCATTTGTATTGCACTGCATCACTGGATGTACCTGCGAAGAACCACACAAACCATCAATCTTTTTATTTAACAGCTCTACCTGGTTTGATAGCATGGTCACTGCATCGAGGTTGAAAACACCGGCTGCCTTTGTTGGTTTTGTCCTTACAACTTGCCACTGATAGTTATTCAGTGACATCTCTTCAATGAATTCATAGGCAGCCTCAGGTGTTTTGTTGTTTAGTGTACCGCCGCTGGCTGCATCAATCAATTGCCTAGTTGAGGGTTTACACCATTGTAAAAGGTTTGAACTTGTAGCCACAAAGGTAACCCATGGTGAGGGCATCTTCTCAATAGGTCATTGTATCTCTCCCATGCATCTTAAAGTGATTCTAAACCCATCTGCACAAAAGAAGAGATGTCATTCCTCAACTTAGTTGTTTTAGCCGGCAGAAAATATTTAAGTAAAAAATTTTCGGTCATTTGTTCCCATATAGTGATTGATCATCGTGGTAGTGAGTTCAACCACTGTTTAGCTTTATTCCTCAACGAGAAGGGAAACAACTGAAGGTGAATGGCATCATCAGAAACGCCATTAATCTTGAAAGTGTCACAGAATTCCAGAAAATTTGCCAAGTGATTGTTTGGATACTTATCCTGCAAACCATCAAACAGAACAAACTACTGAATCATCTGAATAGTGTTAGGTTTCAGTTCAAAATTATTTGCAGCAACAGTGGGTCTAACAATACTTGATTCAGTTCCTATTAATATGGGCTTAGTATAATCATACATAGTATGAGGAGCAGGATTTTGATTCACCGGATTTGCGGCAACCATAGGAGGTAGTGGATTATTATCAGTCATCTCCTCAGTAATATTGGTATCGTCCTCTTGCTCTTGCTCTATATACTATAGACTTCACATTATTTCTCTGCAATTTCTGCGAGTGGTGCTCTCTATCTCACTGTCGTAAAGCAATGGTCTTGACAGGTTTCTTCTAGTCATAAACTATAGACTCCTGCCAAAAGTAAAGAAAGTGTAAAATTAGAAAAGTAAAAATAAAAATAAAAATAATTTGCAATAAAATAAAAATGGCTAAAGTAATAAAAATTTAGTGTTCCTAATATGTCAGTCCCCGGCAACGGCGCCAAAAACTTGATGTGTCTTTAACTAACTATGATCACAATAAAGGCAAGCGCACCTATCATTTAATAGTATAGTTATGGTAAGACCGGTAATATCGTATCCACAAGGACCAAGAGTACTAGTAATTACTATATTCTTATTATCCAGCCTAAGAATTAGAGTGATTTCTTTTAAATTAAAACTAATTAAAAGCATGACAGAGAACGAATTGGGAAAATACTTTTAGACAACTTTATGAGAAAGACAATACCCAAGGAAAAATCCACCTAGACTTCACTTATTACTTTTGATTCATACGATTTATTCACTTGACTTAATCCGTATAAATCACTGATTTATGTTAATATCTCTTTCAAGACTAAAAACAACTGACTCTAGGTTGATTAATTGAAATCTCTTTCTAATTAAAACCCCTATTGTCGTATTAACTCGATCTATGGATTTCCTTATTAGAGTTGACTCTAATCCGGAAGATTTATGTCACCCTATTTCTAGGGTTGCAATCAACTCCGCTTAATTGTGTTGATCTACTCTTAAATAGGGACTTTTGCTCCTCTGAATAAGCACATTCGACTTGAATCAATAACCTGAATTATCAAAACAAGAATAAGAACTCACAATTAAGAATAAGAACAAGTATTTATCTTATAAATCAAATAGTAATAAGATCTGTCTTAGATTTATCCCCTTAGGTATTTAAGGGATTTAGTTCATACTGATAGAGGGAAACATCTTAAAATAGGGAAAACTACAAAACATAAGAAAACCCAAAAACTTCAAGAGAAATTGATAGGAGATCTTTAGTCTTGATGGAGATCCTTCTTCCAAGCTGCTCCTGATGGCTGTCTTCGAGTATTTTCTACTTTCTACTCTGCGTGTTTCTTTTAGGTCCTCCCCTAGGGTGTTTATATAGGCTTTGGGACGCCTTTCTTGGCCCACAAGTAGCCTTTTTCGAATAGAATTAGACTTGGGTTCAGCAGGGACACGCCCTGTAACATCCTGAAATAGGGGTTATTCGTGATTGAATTATTTTGCTTGTGTTTAAATTTCTGTGATATTATTTGTGGTGTTATAAGACTTAATTAGGGGTCTTGAGTAAGCTCGGTTTAGTAGGAAAATTCTTAGTATGGCTTATTTAATGAAGAGGATTAAATGAGCTTAGCACTTAAGTTAATTTAAGTGTATATTAAAGCACAAGATGAATTAGTGGCAAGTTGGTTAAAGAGCTTGAAAGGTTGCATGAGGTTAGTGGTTCGAGTAGTAGGTATAGCATTTTTAAAGTTTATTTTTGTATGTTAGCTTTAATGGACGGTCAAACATAATTATGATAGGTGGACTAATAATTTTGGTAAGTTGAATTGTTGTTTAAGGAAAGCATGGAATAAGGGATAAGATTCCTAAGGTTTTGGTAAGATATCTAGAAGTTTTGGTAAATTGAGGGGACAAAGGCTTGGTTTATGGGAAATGTTTTGGAAACAAATTCATGGCCTTTATGCCATGAACTTGGATGGCATTGTGGCTAAGGGAGGGGTTTTTGGCCGAATATGCTAGTGTTGGTAAGGCTTAGGAATTATTTTGGTCATTTGGTTCATTTGGTGCAAAAGTTGCAAAACAATTTTCTCTCAAACACTTTTCTTTTTGGCCGAATTCTACATTGTGGTAAGCCTAATACTTTTTGACCATTTGGTCATATTTGTTCAATATCTATTTCTCCTTTTCATTCTCTCAAAAACTGAAACTTGCATTAACCTTTTGTTCTCCCATTCGTTTTGCTTAAACACCAAAACTCTCTAATACACTCTTCTTTGCTGAAACTCTATTTCTCTTCCCATTATTTTCTTTTTGTCATAAAGCCGAATATACCTCTTTGTTGTGCCGAAAATATTCTTCTTCTATCTTGAATCTCTTTGGCCGAATATTGAAGGCAACATAGTTTTCTTTGGGACTCCTCTAGCAATCGGTTTTTGGTAAGGTGGTAAGGGTTTATTTCAAAGGATTATTCTTTTAAGTTTTCGTTTAATCCGAAGGCTAATAAACCTTAATGATGATGGTTGATTGTAGGGAAGTGAGGCCGATTCTCTTAGGAGTGTGTTGGATAGTGTTCGAAGGCTTTTGGGTAAGGTTTTAGGTTCACAAGGAACCCTTCTTCTCAATTATTTTGGTTTGGCCGAATAGGCCATGATTCTAATATTCATTTTTGGCCGAATATAGGGACAAGAATACTTGTGTGGCCGATTTGTTTGTTCGAGATTTAGGACTCTTGTTGGTATCAGGTGTGTGTACATACACATCTTATAACTTTTTAATATGCTAAGTGTTATATTATGTCTAATCGATTTATGTAGACATGGATGTAATACCATCATGGTATTAACAAGGATTCGGGTAAGTCTTTGTGACTATGAGATTACTATTTGATGCTTTTGGGAAGCATGACACATTTGGTATGTGTATTATTGGATATATGGCATTGATAAATTTATTAATATTGTTAAAATAAACCTTTTTGCATGATTCAGTAAATATACATATTTGATTGATATGGGTTGATGAGAGGAGGGGGCAGTGATATTCGTGTCGACGGACACCAGTGTTTTGGTAACACATTGTGACTACGGTCACCAGAGGTTTGGTACCTCCAGAGGTTTGGCACCTCATAGCGACTTGTCCCTGTGGTTAATTCCACCGTGGGTTGGCCCCACTTTGAGATATGGGATCGTCTGCCAGTGATTTGGTATCACACGATGGGTTGGCCCCATCACTTGATTTGTGACTTCGGTCACCAGTGTTTTGGTAACACAATTGTGTCTTCGGACACCAGAGATTTGGTATCTCCAGTGATTTGGTATCACATTTGTGACTATATGTCACCAGTGGTTTGGCACCACCAGTGGTTTGGTACCACACGGGGTAGAGAAAGGCATTTGGATGGATAGGTTGGGTGCATCTTAAACTTATGCATGTTAATTGGTTATGATTTGTGTATGTTGTTGCACTAAACCGGGGAAGGGTTACACATTGAGTCTTGGTGACTCACCTTCTCCTTTAATTTTTCAGGTGATTCATAGATCGCGGGTGGGGAGCCGGATGGACTCGAGGTGGCCATGCTGTGGAGACTTTTTAATAAATGAATTTTGGATTTTATCTATTTTTCTTTTGGGTTTATGTTTGTAATAAGGCCTCCTAGAATTATTTTATTATTGCTGCGTGTTTTGAATGTTTGGTTTTAACTACTTGATGATGTTAAAATGGATGCACATGTTTTTCTCAAATTAAACGCAAAATGTTTTAAAGTACCATCGGGTACCTCTGAAATTTTTAAACAACCTGACTCAACAAATTTCTTTTGAAGTGTGGTTTCTAACAAATAAAATTTTAATTGAAAGGCAATTCGACTAAGTTTTAAATGGTTTTCAAAAATGTTTTCTCTGTAGCAAACCAAATTTGGACTTATGGTTTGGGCCGGGTTTGGGGTGTTACACGTCCGTGTTCGATAGCTTAGGCCGTGCTTGATTCTGCTCGCCACACACGGCCGTGTGGTCTTCAACATAGGCCGTGCTTGATTCTGCTCGTCATACACGGCCGTGTGATCTTCCCGTGTGCTATAGTCCAGGCCGTGTTGATTTCTGATGTAGGCCCATTTTGTCCCTTGTTAGCCCGTTTATTGTTCTTTTCGACTCCCTAAGCTCTCCTGAGTGTAAAACATGAAATTAAAGGATTAGGAGTATCGAATTCATCAAATCTAATGAAAATTCATCCAAAATAAAGCCAAGCATGGGGTAAAAATATGTATAAATTATGGTTTATCACTCTCTGTATAAATAGATGGCACTGGTAGAGCTTTTTACACAAGTTCCATACAAGTTTGAGATATTGTTATTCTATTAGAAAGTAGAGAGAATTTATTTTCTAAAGTATAAATTCTCTTTTCCAGGGAATCACAATTTTATCGATTTCTATTGAGAGAGAATTACTTTCCTACTGAGAGTAATAAATCATTTCTGGTTCGTGATTGTTCGAGCCCACACTCAAAGCAATTCGTGGTATGAGAATAGCGAAAATGGTCGTTTAGTTGAAAGTTGGGAACGTCTAGGATCTGTCTTGCTCAATACAGAGGTACTTTTCAGGAAATGTTTATTACTATAAATATCACAAACCAGCTCAATTTTCAAAATTTTAATATTTCACTGTGATAGAAAACCATTTTTTAAACAAGATTTTTTCGATAAAAAGAGCTTTAGATTCTTTTTCACTCAACAACAAGAAGAGTTCCATCTTCTAACATTTGATCCCTATTTCAGAAACATGAGGGATCATTTTGGATCATATGATATTCAAGACCCCATGGATAATCTTGTTTCCTTTAAACAAAAGGGATTTGTTGATTCTTACCATGATGCTTTTTTAAGTCTTTTGAATCAACTGCAACTCTCAGAATCTTATGCATTAAACATTTTTTTCCAGTAATCTTAAGCCTGAAATTGGTTAGTATTTGAGGTTATTTAAACCCAAACCATTGGTTGAAGGGTTTTTGTTAGCTAGACAAGTAGAAAGTATTGTTTCCAATGGTCAGGGAAAGAGTTTTCCGTCTGTCCCTACTTTTATTACTAAAGTTCCCAAGTTGTTCCCTGCTCCCATACTTTTTCCAAAAAAATTCAGCTACTTTAACTGGAAGTCAGACTTCTAGTGTGGCACTAGTGTCTATAGTCTCTTCTAACACTTCTAAAGCTACTATTAAGTTGCCTTTTTCTATTGAGATTGAGGAAAGGAAGAAGAAAGGGTTGTGTTTCTGGTGTAGTACCAAGTGCACTCATGGTCATAAGTGTCAGGAATAGTTGAAAGGTATCCCTTCTAATTCTGAACAAGTTGATACTCCTATCCTTTCTTTGCATGAAATGTAAGGTTCTCAAGGGCTTCACACTATGAGTTTTTTTTGCTCAATTTGGCAACAAAAAAATAGTGGTTCTTTTGGATTCTAGGAACACATACAACTTCATTGACAGTGTTTTGGCTCTTAGCTTGGCCTTTCCAAACTGGAAACAATTTAGGCTGAGACTGACTGTGGTTGATAGAAGAGTAGTGTTCATTAGTGGGCTGTGTAGATATATGGTATGGGAGGTTTAGGGTATTCATTTCAACACTGACTTCATGATCCTTCCCTTGAAAGGATATGATGTGGTCTTTATCATCCAGTGGCTGTTGGCTTTAGAACCAATAGTGTGGGATTTTTCTGATTTTACTATGCAATTCTAACATGATGGCAGCACCTATTTTCTTCAAGGTATTGCTCCTGGTGCTATTCAATTGTTAAAAGGGAAACAAGCTTCATGTTGCTTATCTTTGGTAATGAAAGAGATGAGACCTTGCTCTTTGGTTATGGCTATCAAGGATCAAGCTGCCTTGAAAGTTCAAATTTTTTCTCTTCAATCAGATTTGAAGCTCCTCTTAACAGAATTTGATGATATTTTTCAAGAACCTATAGGCTTGGCCCCTTCCAGACTGCAAGATCACAAGATCCCTTAGAAATATTAAACTCAAGTAGTGAAGATAAATCCTTACAAATATCATGTTGTTTAGAAGAGTAAGATTGAAAAGATGATTCGATTGAAAAGATGATTCGAGAGATGTTGCAAGTTGGCATCATTCGAAACAACAACAACTCATTTTCCTCTTCGATTATTATGGTTAAGAAGGATAACTTATGGAGATTATGTGTTGATTATATAGACAACTGAACCAACTCACTTACAAAGATGAATTCCTTATTCTTGTGATAGAAGAGTTTTTGGATGAATTGGGGCAAGCTACATATTCTTCAAAACTTGGTCTAAGGTTATGTTATCATTAAATAAAAATGTGGGAGATAGATATTCACAAAACAACTTTTAGAACTTATGAAGGCCACTATGAATTCTTCGTGGTGCCCTTTTGTTTCACTAATGTTCCTTCTAGTTTTCAAGGCCATATGAATGTTGTTTTTAAGCCACTCTTAAGGAAGTCTATATTTGTATTTTTTATGACATTCTAGTTTATTTTACAAATTGAGAGGACCACTTGTCTCATTTAAGGAATGTCATTGAACTGTTGAGGACACACCGATTGTATACAAAGCTGACCAAATGTAGCTTCAAAGCTTGTGAGGTTGAGTTTTTAGGCCATGTCATTTTCAAAGGTACTATGGTCATGGAAAACTCCAAAGGAATTGTATTACTCATTGGCCCATTCTAAAATCCATCAAGGAACTAAGAGCCTTATTGGGACTACCAGGCTGTTGTAGAAGATTTGTTAAACACTATGGTTCATTGACCAAATCTTTGACAAATTTGCTCAAAAAAATTAGTGGAGGTGGACTGAACAGGCCACTCATGCCTTCCAATAATTGAAGAAAGAAATTTGTGAAACCCTTGTATTGGTTTTACCTAATTTTCAATTTGAATTCTATGTAGATACAGATGATGTGCTTTTCAAGGAGGAGATGTTTTGCATTAAGGAGAGAGACCTATTGCCTTTTTTTAGTAAAACTTTAGCCTTTGAATATCAGCCCTTAACCATCTATGATAATGAGATGTTGGTTATTCTATTAGTAGTGAAAAATTTGAGTGCTTATATGGTGGGGAAGTAATTCAAGATTAGAACAGATCATCAAATCTTAAGATTTCTGTCAGAGAAGCAAGACATCACCTTTTTTCAACAAAAATGGGTGGCTAAGATGTTGAGATATGACTATGAAATTGTCTATAGAAAATACATTCACAATGTTGTTGTTGATGCCTTGTTCAAGAAGGCAATCAATCATTATGTGTAATTGAACCAGATAAGTGAGAGTTCATGTAACACCCCTAACCCGTAACCGTCGTCGGAATAGGTTAAGAGGCATTACCGGACTTGTAACTCAATTTAGAATAATCATTTATCAAATATCATCTCATTTCAATAAATATCATTCATTCACATTCAATATGTACTTAAATCGAGCATACAAAGCTTCAATCGTGCATTCGGGACTAAATCGGTAACATATAAAAATTTTGGAAACCTAGAAAAAATTTCAACATTTCAAGTATCACACTCCCATGTGAACAGGCCGTGTGCTTCACACGGCTAGTAGACATGCCCGTGTGAACAGGCCGTGTGCTTCACACGGCTAGTAGACACGCCCGTGTCTTAGACTGTGTGAAAACATGGCAAACATATTGACTTGTGTCACACGGCCGAGGACACGCCCGTGTGCCAGGCCGTGTGAAAACTGGAGAGTATACTAACTTGGGTCACACGGCAAACCACACGCCCGTCTGTCTAGCCCGTGTGCCCTTCAAAATAGCCACACATACCCGTGTATCAGGCCGTGCCAAAACTGTAGGGTATACTGACTTATCAACACGGCCAAGCCACACACCCGTGTGCTAAGCCAGGTGCCATTTAGGGGGTATACTGACTTGTACCACACAGCCAGCCACACGCCCATGTGTGAGGCCGTGTGGAGCATAGTGACTTCAATTCCATTTCAACACCAGGGGACACACGGCCATGTACTTAACCGTGTGTCACACACGGCTGAGACACACGCTCGTGTGGACAAAAATAGACTATTTGCAAAGCCATTTTGCCACCCTACTTCCACAAGCAAACATATCCATAAATGGTAACATTCCGTAACTGAATAAACAACCATTCCATAATATTTCATACCTATATTATACAAATTCAACTTTGTACTCAAATGCCTAATTAACATCATGCATTATCCATTCATATATCAACTACATAACAAGACATCTTTTGCACATTTTCATTCCATCAACTCCTTACCCAAAACATGCTATAATTGCACACTTATACACAATCAAAATATAGTACCAAAATAAGCCAAATCACATGGCTTAACTTATACAGAAAAACATACTAAAATCATGATATCAAGTAATGTAACTAACTTATTTTAAACTAGCCTATACATGCCATTTTTACAATTATCCACAAGTTCAAAAGTACCAATCGGAACTTGGATAGTGTGATGTACAACTCCAACTTGTCCGAAACGAGCGAGCTAACGAACCTCTATAAAGCATAAAAAAAGAAACAGAGTAAGCTTTATAGCTTAGTAAGCCCGTATAATTTAGAATAAAACTTACCATTTATACATAATCAAGGCAATTAACTAAAGTAAACTCCATACAATTTCCAAATGCCTATCACAAGCATTCATCCATAGGTTAGACATGTTAATACATGAAATCATCCATTTTTCACAATTCAATAATCAATATAACTAGCATTCAACATTTCATTCTCAATCATATAACCAATAATCCATTCAATAACATTACTCATACATATAAACAGAATTTATGCCCGTTGAACCTATTAGAACTCCAAAAGATACTCGGGTGATATAGAACAGTAATCTGTCAATTTATTATGATTTCTGCTTTTTTGATCCATGATCAGTAAGCTCCTCCTGAGCTGATGAACAGTAAGCTCTATTGAGTTAAAACGGTAAGCACTATCGAGCTAAACAGTAAGCTCATACGAGCTAAAACAGTAAGCTCCAATGAGCTGAAAATAGTACGCTCTTACGAGCTTATATATTGGTAAGCTCATACGAGCTGTGGTGAGTCTGCAACAAATGCAGGAGCTCGACCGAAACGGTAACCCTAGTGACATGTCACTTGTATCTTACGAATTCATACGGTTCAAATGGGGCTCGGTAACAAATAGATTCTATTGATATGGCATTCATATTTCAATTATATCAATGATTCAATTATATACATTGATTTCAAATAATTACAAGTATCTAAAAATTCGATTCTAATTATACGAACTTACCTCGTATTGCTCGGATAAAAATTATCGGTTATTCGTCGATCTTTCCCTTTCCCCGATCTAAACTCGATCTCGGCTTATCTTGATCTATATATTGTCAAATTCAGTACATTCAACATTCAATCTATTCAATTTAATCCATAATTCATATTTTTGCAAGTTTAGACATTTGCCACTATACTTTCACATTATTTACAATTTAGTCCTTATCACATAAAATTGCAAATTCATGCAATTTAGTACCAACCCATGCCTAGCCAAATTTAGTATATACTACTAGCAGCCCATATCTTTCATTATTTCATAATTTTAACCACCACATTTTACAATTTCACAATTTAATCCCTATTTTGCATTTTTGTCAAAAATCACTTTACAAAACTAGTTTAACTATCATCAAGCTTCCATAATCTATCATTAAACATCAAAGAACTCAAGTATTCAACAATTTCACTTCACAAAATCATGAACAAATTCAAAAATTAAAGCATGGGCTATCTAGAATGCAAAGCAACGATCTCAAAAACGTAGAAATCACTAAAAACCAAGCAAAAATCGTACCTAATTGAAGAATTCAAGGTTGTCGAATTTAAAACACTAGGTTAGCTTCTTCTTCCTTCAATATTCGGTGCATGAAGATGAGAATCAAGCTTTAATTTGTTTTGTTTTGTTCTTTTAACTTAAAATACCATATAATTACTAAACTAACCTTTAATAAAAACTTAATATAACACATAAATCATTGATATAAATGTCCACTAACCTTAATCATGGTATAATAACATTATAAGGACCTTTAATTTTCTAAATCATAGCAATTAACCACTTTTAACAAATAGAATGCAACTTTTACGCATTACGTGATTTAATCCTTTTTACCAAATTAAGCATGTAAACGATAAAATTTCTTTATGAAACTTTCACATAATAATTCTATCATTCTGTAAACAATAATAAAATAATAAAATAAATATTTTAACCTCAAATTTGTGGTCACAAAACCACAATTCTAATTTGACTCAAAAATGGGTTGTTACAACTCTCCCCCTTTAGGGATTTTCATCCCTGAAAATCTTACCAGTAAATAGGTTAGGGTACTATTTTCACATAGCTTCCTCAGGTTCCCACGTAGCTTCCTCTATCCCGTGTTTATGCCAGAAAACTTTTACTAGGGCTATTGATAGCTAAAATCAGAGTTTTAAAATTTATAATAAATGTGATCGAACCTGGAAACTAACTCTGACAACGATTAAAGGCAAGTGTACCTATCGAACAGTAGTATAGCTTAGGCAAGACTGGATTATCGAACCCACAGAAACTAAAAGTATTAATACTAACTTTCTTTTTATTATTTAGCCTTAAAAATATAGTGAAATTGCTTTTATCTAATATTAACGACTACTAAGCTAAAGACACAAGACAAAAAGAACGAATTGGAAAATAGCTTGAAGAAAAACTCAGTTGATTGCGACAATACCCTCAGGAAGAATCCACCTAGACTTCACTTGTTATCTAACCCTGAACCATATGATTTCTTTACTTAGCTTGATCAGTGAGACTCCCTAACCTATATTAAACCCTCTCTCGAGGCGAATAACGTCTAACCCTAGGTTAATTAGTGAAACTCTCGTTCGCTTATAATAACCGCCTAGAATAGTAGTAAATCGACCAATGGATTCCTATATTAGGTTTCACCCTAATCCAGCAAAATTTCGTAACCCTATCTCTAGGCGTTTGATCAACTCCGCTTAATTATGCTAGACCTACTCTTAGGCAGGGTCTATTCCTCCTCCACCTAAGCACATCAGATTTGGATTAAGCAACATAATTAAGAACAAACTAAGTATTTATCATATAATTCTGAAATCAAGTAACAAGATTCATCTAGGTTTCATCCCCTTCAGGTATTTGAGGGATTTAGTTCATAACGAATAAAGAAAACATCACAAGAGGAAAGATAAAACAAAACATAAGAAATCCCTAAAACCCCCTGAAGGAATTGAAGGAGAATTCCACCGTCTTAAGTATAACTCCGGCTTCTTGGGATGGATCAACTGGCTATCCTCGCGTTATTCCCTAATTCTAACCTTCTCGGCTTGGCTTCTAGGCCTAGCTTTGACGCCCTTTCAAAGGTGGTACTTGGGGGATATATATAGGCTCTTGGAGTGCAATTCTTTCTTCCTAAGTATCCTTTTCCGACTAAAATTGGTCTTTCCAGTGACAGAGGTACGGCCATGGCACACGCCCTTGTGGATCGACTTTAGATCGTGTTCGGCTTTCTAACTTGAGGCACGGCCGTGTGAGGCGGGGTTGAGGCCGTGCTCTAGGTGATCGGTGAGGCACGGCCATGTGTGATTTGGGCCAGGCCGTGTTAATTTCTTGCTAAGGCCCATTTACTCTGTTTTGGGCCCGTTTTGTGTTCTTTTCATCCTCGGGTGCTTTCCTGGGTATAAAACATGAAAAGAAAGGATTACAAGCACCTTTTTATATAAATCGAAGGATAAATCATCCAAAAGCATGTTAAATGTGGGATTAAAATATGTTACTTTTACGGTTTATCAAATACCCCCACACTTAAGCTTTTGTTTGTCCTCAAGCAAAGTTCTCAACTATAATTAAAACGAACTTTCCATAATTTACAATTCTTATCAACAATGCCTTATCATAATTCATAGATAATTCATACATGGATAATTCAATTCAAAGAGTCTTAAAGATTCAAACGAGATAAGCCATAAGTTTGTACTTCAAAAACATAGGTGTCTCCCCTCATTTAAATAACTACCTTTTCAATTCAAAACCGACAAGGATTGATATCCTCACTAAAGATTCACTCAAATCACTCTAAAGTGTTTAAGGTTCAGGAAAAGATCGCTCATAAGTCGAACTTGAAAAGTTAATCCCATAGGCTTGCCTGAAAATCAAATCTCCACCACTGTAAAATGATATGATAAACAGATCAAGAGGTCTTTGTTAGGGTTGTAATAGGGCTAGGGTTAAAGGTGTGGTTAAAGGCTGAAATTAGAGGGTTAGAATCAAGATCGAATTGACAAGTACCTACCTAAGAGTACTGAAATAATATTTACATCAACTGAAAGAAATAATGAACTTACTAATACGAGCTTTTCTCTTTGAAAATAAACTTTGATTTTTATAAGCTCACTTTTCATACTATTAATATTGAATACTTTGAAAAAAAATTTTTAGAACAAACTAAGTAATTACTTTAACTTATGATATACTTTGGTACTAATCAAATCATATCTTAATTAAAAGGTAGTCAAAAGGAAGGGTGATAACAAATACAAAGGGTTTTGGGTTAATATTAGTAGGTGAGTCAATAAAAGGGTTGTTAGGATCAACGGGGTTCACTAGGGGTTAATTGTAAAGGTAGGCTATTTAGTGGAGTGACTGGGTTAAAACCTAGGTGCCTTTATCATCTCTGTATTATCAAATCATAAATGTGGTCTCAACATGTATAAACGAGGCAGGTTCTAGAATAACAGTTCATAGTTGACACACTCATAATCAAAGAATGAGCACGAAAAAGAATTATGCTATATAAGGTTCAAAATCTCACAAAAATTATGGGTGTTTTGACATCATCCTCGTGAATTTTAAATTTCAAGGTAGTATTCAAATTTTAGTTTAACAACCTAACAAAAAAAATTTTAATTTTTGAAAAAGAGACTTATCATGCTTAATTCTCTAGTATTCTTCAAATTCAATCATTAATGCACAATTAGCTATGACTTATTCTAAAACATGTCAATAACAATCACAAATCATCAGAAATTTCATGCTAATTAGTAAAATGACAAATTTGCTTAAAAACAAGACTAAATCAGGGATTTGAGAATGAAAAAAGTTGGGCATTTTTACCCCCCACACTTAAGATGTACATTATCCTCAATGTACAAAGATAGATAATATCTCTATTTTTATATAAATCAAAAGTGAGGGTGAGAGGTACTCCCTGAATTCTTGGGTGGGTTCCGTAGAGGATGTGGCAAATACAGCGAAGGCGTCGGTATGGTGGTGGTGTTGGTTCCCAAGCTCTGCGCTGGATAAAGAAATTGGGGAACTCGTGAAGGATTAGCCAGGGGTTATTAAGACATAATAAAAATAAACTAAATATAAAATTAAAGAAAAGCAAGCTAAAGGGAAGGAGACTAAGAAGGAAACTAAAATGAAAAGAAAATACTAATCGACTGTGAAGTCCTTATTGAAGGATGGTTCGCAAGGTGGGAATCAACGCTAAGGTTGGGGATGTGCTGGCGGTGGCGGAAGTGAAGAGGTTATCGTGGTGGTCGGCGTGATTCCCAAGTAGCCTGGCGAACCTGACACTAAGAAACTAAAAGAAAATTAAATGAAAATAGCAGAAGAGAAGTATAGATAAGGAAAATAAAGGAGAAGAGAAAGAAAAAGAAAAAATAAAATGGTCTCAAAGACCCTTGGCTCGGTGAGTGGACGAAGTTGCCGACATGAACTCATGTAGAGGTGTTACCCTCGGTAAGATGATGCTTGCCTTCTTCCGCTTTTTCATCATGATTTGTGGATTGCTCCAAGGATCTAGAGGTTTAGTCGGGGATAGAAAGATGTTTGAGGAGAGAAAAGAGAGGAAGAAAGGGTGGAGAGTGAAGGAGAGGAGTGGGGAGAGGAGGGGTGGTGTTTAAATGGAGGTTCAAGTCTGCCATGTCCCCAAGGCCGTGGTCCTAGGGTGTGTCGATTTACACGGCCGTGTGTTGGGGTGTGTTGTTACTCCATGTTCGTGTTTCATCAACCCACGCCCGTGTTTGCGAAGTTTGAATGTTGGCACGGTCGGGCTGCACGGGCTTGTCTTGCACGTGCTGGACAAGTTAGTATCTTCGCACGGTTGTGGGACACGGGCGTGTTCTTCCCGTGGTGTGTAAGTCAATAGCTTCACACGGTTGTGGGGCACGGCCGTGCCATTCTGTCGGTGCCCTGGGGAGGTTGGTTGGATCCGTGATTTTGGGGTTAGGTAGGATCTGATTCGTACGGCCTCTACTCTGTCAGTACAGTGGTTCCGGTGGTCCACACGGCCATGGACACGGCCGTGTGTAAGGCTGTGTGACCTGGAAACTTGCACTTTTGGTTAGTTTAAAAAGAGAAAAAGAAAGAAAAATAAAAAAGGAATGAAAACAACTTTAAAAAGAAATAGGGTTAGTACTCGGGTTGCCTCCCGAGAAGCGCTCGTTTATAGTCTTAAGCTAGACTTTTCCTCGTGTTTGAAAAATTTAGGGAGGTTTAAAGGTTTGAATATCTTCCCTCATTCTTATAGTTCTTTTTTCTTAACAAAGTTTAAGTCGAGAAGCGTTTACCTTGAAAGTGCCGAATATTGGATTGCTTACCTCGACTTTTCCGTGTAGGAATATATCGTGTACCTTAAGAGGGATTTCTCCCTTTACTCTCAGGTCTGTGGTAGTGATGTGAGGATCGGCTTTGTCTAACAGTACCTGGTCTCCTATTTTGAAGTGATTTGATGTCCCTACGAGCTCTTCTAGCGATTCCTCTGGTTTTACTTCGTGTGGTTCCGGCTCTTCTTTGACATGTGTCTTCTACTCCTCTAAATTGTCGACCCTAATGCTTTGTTCCTTGTGTGATTCTTCTTTGTCGACTTGGGGTCTATGAGTTGGCTTAGGTTTTAGGCCTTGTGATGTTTCCTGCGATGAAGGTTGAACAATTTGATTATCAATTAAAGTGACTTTCTTACCTTCATTGACTGTTGTCCTGGCCGAGTCGAGAGCTTGAAGATTGATCGATTCATCTCCGACACGAAGTATGAGTTCTCCTGTGGCAACATCAATTTTAGTCTTGGTAGTTGCTAGAAAAGGTCTTCCTAAAATTAAGGGGATTGAATTATCCTCATCCATGTCTAAGACAACAAAGTCTAATAGGAAAACAAATTTATCGATTTTTAAGAGCACGTCTTCAATAATGCCCCTAGGAATTCTTACAGTTTTATCAATTAATTGAATACTCATCCTAGGTTGTTTGGGCTTACCTAGACCTGGTCGTTTAAACAATGTATAAGGCATGACATTTATGCTTGCCCCTAAATCAGCTAACGCATTATCAATATTCAAACTACCAATTAAACATGGAATTGTAAAACTCCCTGGATCTTTTAGTTTTTGTGGTAGTCTGTTTTGTAACATTAACGAGCATGTTGCGTTTAGTTCCATGTGGTGCTCTTCATCTATTTTGTGTTTGTTGGTCAAGAGCTGCCTTAAAAATTTTCTTGAGTCTGGCATCTGAAAAAGAGCTTCGAGAAGAGGTAAGTTAATATGTAATTTCTTTATGAGTTTAAGAAACTTACCGAACTGTTCATCTGAATCGTCTCTTTTTATTGCTTCGGGATAAGGTATGCGAGGTTGGTACTCTTTTGATTATTGGTTTTGGCTTTTCTTGTGTTACCTCTGTTTTGTCTTCGTCTACTTTGTTTTCTAGAATTGGATTGGGTTCATCTAACCCTTTACTGTCCTGAGCTGTGATGGCTTGAATTTGCTCCTTAGGGTTAATCTTGGTGTTACTTGGTAGACGTCCTTGCAGTCGTTCTGACATCAGCTTTGCGAGTTGTTCGACTGCATTAGTGACTTCCTTGACTGACTTAGTGATTTCCATGATTCGGCTCTCGTTTCTTTTGATTGTTTTCTCAGTTTCTTGGAAACGTTTTTCTATGTCTACCGAAAATTTTGTTAGCATTTCTTTGCGGGTTGGTTTCTTCTCTTGTGGATAGGGCTGGTTTTGGAAGTTTTGAGGAGGTTGTTGTCTTTGATTTCCCTGACCTCCCCATGAAAAATTTGGGTGGTTCCTCCAACCTAGATTGTAAGTATTACTATAAGGATTATTATTGGATTTGAAATTGTTACCTATATAGTTCACCTGTTCTTTCTCTGCTTCCGGTTGGTAGGGTGGGTACTCAGGATTCGCCATGGTTCCACTTGCGTCGCACTGCATAACTGGATGTGCCTGCGAAGAACACAAACTATCAATCTTTTTATTCATCGTCTCCATCTGTGTTGAGAGCATAGTCAACGCATCAATGTTGAAAACTCCGGCTGATTTTGTCGGTTTTGTCCTGTTAACTTGCCACTGATAATTATTTAGTGGCATTTTCTCAATGAACTCGTAGGCTACTTCTGGAGTTTTGTTGTTCAGGGTTCCACCGGCGGCTGAATCAATTAGTTGCCTTGTTGAGGGGTTTATACCATTGTAAAAAGTTTGGACTTGTAGCCACAAGGGTAAGCCATGGTATGGACACCTCCTCGAGAGATCCTTGTATCTTTCCCATACGTCGTACAATGTTTCTAGATCCATCTGCACAAAAGAAGAGATTCCGTAATTTAGCCGTTTTGGCCGGTGGAAAATATTTCAATAAAAACTTTTCGGTCATTTGTTCCCATGTAGTGATTGACCCTCGTGGTAATGAGTTTAACCACTGTTTGGCTTTATTCCTTAATGAAAAAGGGAATAACCGAAGACGTATGGCATCATCAGAAACGCCATTTATTTTGAAGGTATCACAGAACTCTAAAAAGTTAGCTATATGAGTATTTGGATCCTCGTCCTGCAAACCATCAAATTGAACAAACTGTTGAATCATTTGTATTGTGTTAGGCTTTAATTCAAAATTGTTAGCAGCTATAGCATGCCTAACAATACTCGATTCTGCTCCTGTTAAATGTGGTTTCGCATAGTCAAACATTATGCGTGGAGCATTGTTTTCCCCCACATCCCGTGGTGGTGGGTTATTCTCGTCCATTCCTTCAGTAGGATTGGATCTGCCTTCTTCCTCTATATCTGTGTAATCTAAGGCTCGCCTGGTTTCTTGACGATTCCTGTGAGCGACAGCTTCGATTTCGTTGTCGTATACCAAAGGTCCTCTTGGGTTCCTTCTAGTCATAAACTAGAGGTACCTGCTAGGAAAAGAAAGAAAATTTATCAGAAATAAAAATTTAACCTAAAAAATAAAATTGCGAAAAAAAATAATGGCTAAAGTAATAAAAATAGAGCGTTCTTAATATTTTAGTTCTCTGGCAATGGCGCAAAAAACTTGATCGCTGAAATCGGAGTTTTAAAATTTATAATGAATGTGATCGAACCTAGAAACTAACTCTGACAACAGTTAAAGGCAAGTGTACCTATCGAACAGTAGTATAGCTTAGGCAAGACCGGATTATCGAACCCACAGGAACTAAAAGTATTAATACTAACTTTCTTTTTATTATTTAGCCTTAAAAATATAGTGAAATTGCTTTTATCTAATATTAACGACGACTAAGCTAAAGACACAAGACAAAAAGAACGAATTGGAAAATAGATTGAAGAAAAACTCAGTTGATTGCGACGATACCCTCAGGAAGAATCCACCTAGACTTCACTTGTTATCTAACCCTGAACCATATGATTTCTTTACTTAGCTTGATCCGTGAGACTCCCTAACCTATATTAAACCCTCTCTTGAGGCGAATAACGTCTAACCCTAGGTTAATTAGTGGAACTCTCGTTCGCTTATAATAACCCCTTGAATAGCAGTAAATCGATCAATCTTTTCCCATATTAGGTTTCACCCTAATCCGGCAAAATCTCGTAACCCTATCTCTAGGCGTTCGATCAACTCCGCTTAATTATGCTAGATCTACTCTTAGGCAGGGTCTATTCCTCCTCCACCTAAGCACATCAGATTTGGATTAAGCAACATAATTAAGAACAAACTAAGTATTTATCATATAATTCCGAAAACAAATAACAAGATTCATCTAGGTTTCATCCCCTTCAGGTATTTGAGGGATTTAGTTCATAACGAATAAAGAAAACATCACAAGAGGAAAGATAAAACAAAACATAAGAAATCCCTAAAACCCCTGAAGGAATTGAAGGAGAATTCCGCCGTCTTGAGCAAACTCCGGCTTCTTGGGATGGATCAACTGGCTATCCTCGCGTTATTCCCTAATTCTGACCTTCTCGGCTTGGCTCCTTGGCCTAGCTTTGACACCCATTCAAAGGTGGTACTTGGGGATTATATATATGCTCTTGGAATGCGATTCTTTCTCCATAAGTATCCTTTTTCGACTAAAATTGCTCTTTCCAGCCACAGAGGCACGGCCATGACACACGCCCGTGTGGATCAACTTTAGACCGTGTTCAGATTTCTAACTGGAGGCACGACCGTGTGAGGCGGGGTTGAGGTCGTGCTCTAAGTGATCGGTGAGGCATGACTGTGTGTGATTTGGGCCAGGCCGTGTCAATTTCGTGCTAAGGCCCATTTACTCCATTTTGGGCCCGTTTTTTGTTCTTTTCATCCTCGGGTGCTTTCCTGGGTATAAAACATGAAAAGAAAGGATTACAAGCACCTTTTTATATAAATCGAAGGATAAATCATCCAAAAGCATGTTAAATGTGGGATTAAAATATGTTACTTTTACGATTTATCAGCTATGTGTTTATTTCTCAACTTTTTGATTTCACGAGCCAAAATATTGATCGATTTATACGTCAAATCAACTTGTATCTCAACATCTATCGGAGAAATCACATGTAATGGATTGGATCTATATCGACGTAGCATAGAAAAGTGAAAAAAATTATGGATCATTTCAAGTTCTAAAGGTAAAGCTAGTCGATATGCCATTGGCCCTATTCGTTCAATAACTTCATATAGTCCGATGAAATGCGGACTCAATTTTCCTTTTCGGCTGAATCGAAGAACCTTTTTCCCACAGTGACACCTTTAGAAACACTCGGTCCCCGGCTTGAAATTCAATTTCTCTATGTTTCAAATCCGCATAGGATTTCTGTCGAACTGAAGCTACTTTTAAACTATCGCAAATCGTTTTCACTTTTTTCAGTTTCTCTGATCAATTCGACCCCGTGAATCTTTTCTCACTCAATTAGTCAAATATAATTATGGCCATATAAAGCTTCGTACGGTGCCATCTTTATACTCGTCTGGAAACTGTTGTTATACGCAAATTCAATCAACGGTAAGTATTTTTCCCAACTGTCTTCAAACTCTAAAATACAAAATCTCAACATATCTTCAAGAATCTAAATAACTCTCTCGGTCTAATCGTCAGTCTGGGGATGAAAAGTAGTACTGAAATTCAACTTTGTTCCAAGAGCCTCTTGCAGTTTCTTTCAGAATCGTGATGTAAACCTCAGAACTCTATCAGAAATAATAAATAGTGGCACTCCGTGTAACCGAACAATTTCAGAAATGTACAATTCTATTAATCTATCAAGTGAGTAATATGTACGCACCGATATGAAATGAGCAGATTTTGTTGGTCGATCAACGACAACCCAGATAGTATCTTTCTTTTTCGGAGTTAGGGCAGTCCCGACACATAATCCATTATAACTCTATTCTATTTCCACTCAGGAATCATCACAGGCTGCAAAAATCCCAATGGTATTTGATGTTCTGCTTTTACTTACTGACAAATCAGACATTACAATACAAACTCCGATATATCTCGTTTTATACTAGACCGCCAATACAGCTATTTCAGATCATTATACATCTTGGTACTACCCGAATGAACAGAAAAGTAGCTATGGTGTGCTTCGTGCAAAATCTTTTGAATGAGTTTTGAATTTCTCTGTACACAAATTCTATTTCGAAACATTAAATAGTCATCAGTTCCAATATGAAATTCTGAATTAGAATTAGACTCATATTGAATTCGTTTAGCTTGTAAATCACTGTAATATTTTTGAGCTTCACATATTTGTTGAAGAAATACCGGTTTAGCTTTTAATTCAGCTAAAATAGACCCATCATCAGAAATCATCAACTGGGTGTTCATTGCTCGTAATGCAAACAAAGATTTTCGGCTTAAGGCATCAGCAACAACATTAGCTTTACCCGGGTGATAATCAATCACAAATTCATAATCTTTCAGTAACTCGAGCCATCTTCGCTGTCGTAGGTTCAAGTTTTTCTCTGACATCAGATATTTCAAGCTTTTGTGATCGTATAAATGTGACATTTCTCACCGTATAAGTAGTGTCGCCAAATTTTCAATGCGAACACAATTGCGGCCAACTCAAGGTCGTGCGTCGGATAATTCTTTCCATGCGGTTTCAATTGTCGAGAAGCATAAGCTACGAGCTTTCCTTCTTGCATAAGAACACATACCAGGCCATTTAATGATGCATCGCCATATATCACAAATTCTTTCCCCGATTCCGATTGAATTAAAACTGGTGCTTCAGTTAATAGTACTTTCAACTATTCAAAACTCTGCTGGCATTTTTCTGGCCATTCACATTTCACATCTTTTTGAAGTAGTCGTGTCATCGGTGTCGCGATCATCGAGAATCCTTTCACAAATCTTCGGTAATATCCTGCTATGTAACAGCCCGGTTTAGACCCTAGTCGGAATAGTGGTTTTGAGACCATAAATCTGAGGTCAAAAAAATATTTTCATATTATTTTTGGTGTTTATGATATGTGATTGAGCATGTGTGAAAATTCTGTGTGAAAATTTTATCGTTTGTGTGTCGAATTATGAAAAAGGATTTAATCGCATAAAATGCAAAAGTTGTGTGCTGATTGTTAAAGTGTTTATTTGTCATGGCTTTCTACATGAGAAGTCTTTATGTTGTTAATAAACCATTAAAAGATGGGATGGACAAAAATGGCCTAATGTTAGTGGATTTTAAATGTTATGAAAAGGGCTAAAATTGGTATTTAATAATTATGTTAATGTAACTTTAATAAAACAAAAAGAATGGCCATTTAATCATCATCTTTGGCTGAATATAAGCAAGAAAAGAAAAGAGAAAGAATATAAGGGTTCGGTACATTTTGATCTTGATTGAGGTATGTTTTGAGCTCGATTTTTGATAATTTCTATGTTTTTGTAATCGTTGCTTAGTGCTTTACAAAACCCATGCCTAAATTTTGTGAATTGATGATGAATTTGAAATGTTCCATGGACGAATTCATGATCTTTGTGAAGTTTGGTGATGAATTGTGAAAGATATGTGTTAGATTAACATATTTTGTCTTTGAATTTTTAGTGAAATTGAGTAATTTAGGCTTAATTGTGAAAATAAGAAATTGGAGGACTAAAATGTGAAATAAATGAAATATTTGGGCTTGTATGAACACAAGGAAAATTCTGCTAGGCATGTGTGAAAAGAAATTTTGTGAATTTGATGATTTTATGAAATAGGGATAAAGTATCGAAATGTGAAAATGTGATGGCTATTTTGTAAAATGCCTTAAATATGTGTGTTTGGACTAAATTGAATGAATTGGTGATTGAATGAGTTAAATTGGAATATGTATAGACCAAGAAAGGAGAGATTCGGATCGAGATTGAGGCAAAGACAAAGTACTCGATTAATCGGCTAGTTTCGGTATTTTGACGTCCGAGGTAAGTTCGAATATAATACTAGTTGTTAAATTATATCTGTGATGTGAATTGAATGAATGTATAATTATTGAATTAGAAATGTTAAATATGAGATTGAGAAACATGGCACTAAGTGTGCGTAATTGAAATCGAGACAGAGATGAATAGCACTGTGTGTGCGAAGTAATGAAAGCTTCGGCTTTACTGATTGGCACTGTGTGTACGATGCCGAATTAAGTTCAGTTTTGCATCTGGGCACTAAGTGTGCGATGTTAATTAAGCTTCGGCTATGATTTGGGCACTAAGTGTGCGATTGAGTTGAAAAGATATCGAGCAGTGAATGAGATATGGTATCGAGCATCAAATAGCAAGAACGTTTATTAACTGAGTGTTGGCAAAGGTATGTATGAACCTATGTGGTTCATGATAGTTTTAATGGGTGAATGAATGGATATTTGAGCATATGGTTGAGGATGATAATGAACCTAATTTTGCATCTATCTATGTGATGATTTAATTATGTATTGATGTTGCATTATTGAGTAGTATGTATTATATTATGAACTTACTAAGCTTTAAAAGCTTATTGTGTGATGTGTTTCTCTATTTTACAGTGTCAGTAAAGCTAGCTTAGATCCGGGGATCGTTAGTGACTCAACCACACTATCAGCCATCTATTTTGGTATTTTGAAAGTTGTATATATATGTGGTATATGGCATGTATAGGCTAGTGATTTTGGGATGTTTGAACCTTGCAATGTGATATGGCTTGGAAGTTGAATGACATAAGCTTATATATGTAGGCTTTGAAAATGATGAATGTGGTATGAAGTAGTGAGGATAGAAATGGTATATTTTATGTTTGAATTAGTTGATGAGTATTGTGATCTAAATGTTATGGTATGGATTACATGATGTTTGTTTTATATGTTTTGAAATGTATATTTGATACTCTGGATGGACTCATTTGTGATGATATTGAGTATGGAAATAGATGATGTTGATGATGATTATTTTGTGCATAAAATGGTATGTTTTGGTTGCCAATTGGGGTATAAATGCATGAGATTTGAAGTTTGTAGGTGATTTCAAAGTGTGAATAGTAATTTGGCCTTGAAAATGGCCTATAATTGCCCATACGGTCGAGCACAAGGGCGTGTGGCTCGACCATGTCTTTCGAATTTGTAATTTGATTCAAGTCAGTAGCAACCACGGGCTAGACACACGGGCGTGTGACTGGCCGTGTGGTGCAAGTCAGTGTCGACCACGGGTAAAGCACACGGACGTGTCTCAGGCTGTGTGACCAAGTCAGTATGTATGCCCTGTTTTACCACGGCTTGGACACACGGGCGTGTAAACTCTGTAACTTAGAAAAATGTTTAAATTTCAGAAATTTTTGTGTGTGTTCGGTTTAGTCCCGACCCCTTTCTAGCATGTGATTAAGGTCTCGTAGACCTCATTAAGGGACTCATTGAATATGAACGATTATGTTTGGATGTGAATTGATATGGAATGTTCAAAAATGATCGGTAATGCCTTTTAACCCTAGTCCGGCGATGGTTACACGCTAAGCCTAGAAAACTACGGACTTCAGATACATTTCTCAGAGGTTTCCAATCAGCAATAGCAGAAATTTTACTCGGGTCATCTCTAATACCGTCAATTGAGACAATATGCCCCAAAAATCCAACCTCTTTGAGCCAAACCTCACATTTACTGAACTTTACAAATAACTGCTTATCACGTAGAGTCTGTAACACAATTCTCAAGTGTTCAGTATGCTCAGATTCATCTCGTGAATAAATCAGAATATCATCAATGAATACAACAACAAATCTATCTAAATACGGTCTGAATATTCGATTCATCAAGTCCATAAAAATGGCAGGAGCATTAGTTAAACCTAAAGGCATAACAAGGAATTCATAATGACCATACCTTGTTCTAAATACGGTTTTCAGCACATCCGACTCTTTAACTCGTAGTTGATAATAACCTGATCTAAAATCAATCTTTGAAAATACTCTATCCCCTTTCAACTGATCAAATAAATCATCAGTCCGCGGTAGAGGATATTTATTCTTTATAGTCACTTTATTCAGCTGTCTGTATTCGATACACATTCTCATCGTGTCATCTTTATTTTTCACGAATAATACTGATGCACCCCAGGGAGAATAACTCAGTTGTACAAAACCTTTGTCTGTTAATTCTTGCAACTAAGCTTTCAACTCTTTTAATTCGGTTGGAGCCATTCTGTATGGAGCTATCAATATCGGCGTTATTCCGAGTTCTAGTTCAATACCAAATTCAACCTCTCTGATCGAAGGCAAACCTGGTAATGCTTCTGGAAATACACCCGAAAACTCACAAACAACAGGTACAGATTCAACCATTGATTCAGACACCTTTGTATCCAGTACGTATGCAAGATATACATCATAGCCCTTTTTCAAATATTTCTGAGCTAACATAGACGATATCACAGTAGGTAATTCATTCGAATAATCAGACTTAATTCGAAGAATCTCACCATTTTGACATTTTAATTCGATAGTCTTATGTCTACAATTCACAACCGCATCGTGCATAGTCAATCAGTCCATTCCAAAATTACATCGAACTCATCGAACGGTAGAAGCATCAGGTCAGCCCAAACACAGTAACCTCGAGTCATCAAAGGACAATTCTTACAAATTTTATCAACTAAAACAGACTTGCCTAAGGGGTTCTATACTTTAATTACAAACTCTATAGGCTCAACATGTAAACTCTTTTTAAATATTAAATTTATACAAATATACGAATAAGTTGATCCAGGATCTATCAACGCAACTATTCCAGTATCAAAAAGAGAAAAAGTACCGGTAATAACGTCTGTGGATGATGCCTCCTCTCATAAACAAATAGCATAAGCTCTGGCAGGTGCTCGTGCTTTAGATCTCACAGTCGAATCTCTCGTAGCACCTCTGTTACCACTCATATTTCCAGTATTTCGGGGTGGTCTCCCTCTGGTAGCTGTGTTACTTACTTTCGCTGGTTGTTCTCTTTCAGCTGTAAATTTTTCTGGACAGTCCCGGAAATAATAATCAAGAGATCCACATTTAAAGCAAGCTCTGCTCACTAATCTACATTCACTATAACGTTTCTTATTGCAATGTTTACATTTAGGTCCAGCATTTCTAACGCTTCCCACACTAGCAACGGATGTCACCTTAGGTTTAGAACTGAAATGTCTCACATCTCTGTCTCTAATCAAAATTCCCGCAGAAGTCGTAGAACGAGGATGATTTTCTCTAAATTTTTTTTGATACTGACTGATGTGATTTGCTTGCAAATCTCTTTCTAGAATCATTAGCCTCAGAATCAGTTTTTATTTTCTCTTTACAAAGCTCTTCAGCTTTACAAGCTCGGTCAAATAAAACAACAAACTCTTTCAGCTCAAGAATTCCAGCTAACACTCTGATTTCTTCATTTAATCCATCCTCGAATCTTTTACAAATTATAGCTTCAGAAGATACACATTCACGAGCGTCTTTGCTGAGTCATACAAACTCTCTTTCATATTCTGTGACTGACATACAGCCCTACTTCAATTCAAGAAATTCCTTTCTTTTCTGATCGATGAACCTTTGGCTGATGTATTTCTTTCTAAATTCAACTTGAAAGAACTCCCAAGTAACCCTTTCTCGTGGAACTACGAATATCAAGGTATTGCACCACTGATACACAGTATCTCGTAACAATGATACAGTACATTTTAAACATTCTTCAGGTGTGCAGTACAGTTCATCAAATACCCGAATTATGTTCACGACCCAAAACTCAGCTCTCTTAGGATCATCGTTAACAGTGGCTCTGAATTCTTTAGCCTCGTGTTTCCATATCTTCTTAACAGGTAGTTTATTCAATCGTAAAGGATCAATACCTTAAGGAACTACAGGGATAGGTTGGGGAACAGGCAGTGGTAGAGGTTGCTGAACAGCTGGGTTCGTACGAATGTACTATGTAAACCACTCGTTCATTATCTGAAAGAAGGCTTCTTTAGCCTCAACCCCGTGATTACTAGACACGGGTCTGGATTCAGTAGGCGTAGTCCCTTGGTCGGGAGCTGGCGCGTTACCTTCTACGTCATCCGCTACAACTCGTTCAGGATCCATTACCATATAAAAACACATTTGAAAATGTCAGGAGTCATCACACTATCACAGTTTTATATATGGAATGTATAGCTAGACTCACATACACTACGTTAGTCCTAGAATCAACTAAATCGTAGCTCTGATACCAATAATGTAACACTCATAACCGTCGCCAAAATAGGTTAAGAGGCATTACCGGACTTGTAAGTCAATTTAGAACAATCGTTTATCAAATATCATCTCATTTCAATAAATATCATTCATTCATAATCAATATGTACTTAAATCGAGAATACAAAGTTTTAATCATGCATTTCGGACTAAACCGGTAACATATAAAAATTTTTGAAACTTAGAAAACATTTTAACATTTCAAGTATCACATGCCCGTGTGAACAGGCTATGTGCTTCACACGGCTAGTAGACACGCCCGTGTCTTAGACCCTGTGAAAACAGGGTATACATACTAACTTTTGTCACACAGCCAAGGACACGTCCGTGTGCCAGGTCGTGTGAAAATTGAAAAGTATATTGACTTAGGTCACACGGCCAACCACACGCCTATGTGTCTAGCCCGTTTGCCCTTCGAAATGTCCATGCACGCTCGTGTATCAGGCCATGCCAAAACTGTAGGGTATACTGACTTATCAACACGGCCAAGCCACATGCCCATGTGTGAGGCCGTGTGGAGCATACTAACTTCAATTCCATTTCAACACCAGGGGACACACGGCCGTGTACTTAACCGTGTGTTACACACGGTTGAGACAGACTCTTGTGTATCTGCCTGTGTGGACAAAAATAGACTATTTGCAAAGCCATTTTGCCACCGTATTTCCACAAGCAAACATATGCATAAATGGTAACATTTCATAACCCAATAAGCAACCATTCCATTATATTATACCAATTCAACTTAGTACTCAAATGCCTAATTAACATCATGCAGTATCCATTCATAAATAAACTACATAACAAGAGATCTTTTGCACATTTTCATTCTATCAATTCCTTACCCAAACCATACTATAATTGCACACTTATACACAATCAAAATATAGTACCAAAATAAGGCAAATCACATGGCTTAACTTATACACAAAAACATACCAAAATCATGATATCATGTAACATAACTAACTTCTTTTAAACTAGCCTATACATGCCATATTTACAATTATCCATGTAACACCCCAAACCCGGCCCATTCGCTATGACCGAATTTGAAATGCCACTGCGGAAAACGTTTGAAAAACTTTTAACTTAGAGTTAAAAACATAAAATTTTGTTGTCTTTACTAAAACATTGTGTAATTAAAATTTCAAGTAAAATTAAGTTGTTTAAAATAAAACATTTTC
Source organism: Gossypium australe (assembly GCA_005393395.2). Lineage (NCBI taxonomy): Eukaryota > Viridiplantae > Streptophyta > Magnoliopsida > Malvales > Malvaceae > Gossypium > Gossypium australe. Next base: position 134,108,687 of record CM016616.1, on the reverse strand, counting down.
AAATAATAATATAATCGACAATTCAATTTAAAACATAATAAAAGTCCTTAAATACTTTAAATGGCCCTTATTACAATTAATAACCTTTCATAAGAAAAATGTGTAAAACAAATAAATTTATCTTCTGCATGGGCCACCTCGTATCCACTCCCAACCCGGTCCAAGCTTTATGCATCACCTGAAAGGTTTGAGAAAAATAGGGTGAGTCAAACAGACTCAGTGCATAGTTATTTCACATGCCTCCACACATGGGCTTGGCCCACATCCACACATCAATCACATATCAGATGATAAGGCAATATATACACATAATTTCACATGTTGGGCTTGGCCCATATCCACATTGATCCACATAATTAGTCATGCAAAACGCATAAATATGCAACATGAAGCCCAACCCAACCTAGAGTCCATCCGTTACTCCTACCTTAGCAGACTCCCTGCCAAGGCCGTGGCTAATCCACCGATCACATAGTGATCCACATATCTTACCTTGGCAGACTTGCTACCCAAGGCTGTGGCTAAGCCACCGATCACATAGTGATCCACATATCTGTAACCACGAGGTGACTCGAGGTCATCCTCAATCTATGGTGATGCACACAGCTATCATCCGCCAAGATGGGCACCTAGCCAACACCTCCCTTGATGGAGCACATAGCCACCATCAAGCGCCAATGTAGCACAAGGCTAACATCAGACCACGTACATAATGTACACCCTTTCCTTCGATAGTCACATCCCAAGTCCCATGCAAATATGTGTATCATGACAACATATCACTTGAACAATAATGTATCACATGTCATCACATTTCATATATTCATCGATGATCATTTAATATCGTAAATCATTGACCTGAGTATTCGATCACCCTCCACGGGTATTCACAATCTTAGCCCTTAATTCGGCTACCATTAACATCATATCACATATACATAAATATAACACATACACACAATCAGGAGACAGTGCGATAACTACGCACCTTTTTGGCACAGTCGGCTAAATCCCGAAGACCCGATCTACCACACTAGATTTCCTTGCCCTACATTCGGCCAATACTTAGATCAATACCATAGACCATTCGGCCAAACCACAATCCTTATTCATCATAGCCTTCGGCTTAACATCCATTTAAAGAATAAAGAACCAACACAAACCTTAACACTTGACTTACCGAAATTTGATTGCTTCCAAAATCCGAAGAGCTTAAAAGAAATAAGTCCCTATGGTTAGAATCTTACTATCACATACCCAAAATTTGGCTTTTGCCCTCATGAGAATCAATAGAGAAAATAGAAAAGAATCTATCTTCCAAAACCGATTGAAGAAAACCAAATGAAGACCTACCCTTATTGATATTCAGCCAAGACAAAACAAAAAGAGTATGGGAAGTTTCGGCAATATGGTTGATTTGTAACAACAAAAAGGATTCGGCTAGAGTGGAGAAAGAGAAAAGAAAAAGGAAGAGAAAGAAAGAAATTGCAATGGGAGAGGGATGTTTTTCAGTTTTGAGCAAAAGTGGAAGAAAAAAAAAAGAAATGTGGAGAAGGAAGTTTCGGCCAAGAGAAAGTAAAAGAAATATGGGTTTTGAACAAATATGAAAAGAATGGAAAAGAAGTTGTGAATAAAAGAGATTCGGCCAAGCACTATGATGATTTCGGTTTTTGTTTCACTTTGATGCACTAGGGAGAAATTTGCAAAAACTAAAAAGGATTTTCGGCTATGACACCAAAACAAATATTGAAGGCCAAAACTAACACCAAATCACCTTACGTCCAAGACACATTCGGCTATAGGGAGTGTTTGTGGAGAGAAAAGAAATTAATGTTCAAATGCTTAGGAGAAATGGCCAACTAGCTACTAACCTACCAAAGCTTCCATCAAAAATCGGTCAAGCCCTCTCCTAGACCAAAATGTCGTCCACATACATGAACTAAAGACCATAAAAGAGTTTCCAAAACACTCTCCAACATTCAAGCCTTTTGTCCCCCCATCCTTCCTTAATTCTTAAGATTCTTATCCCAAAATACAAGCTTTCCTAAACTATTATTCAACTTACCATAAAACTTAAAGTCCAACCTATCATAATTAGAGTTTGACCGACACTTAATGTAAGGTGCATAAAAATAAAGTCTTCAAAATGCTCATCATGCTACTCGAACCACTTCCCTCAAGCAACTCTTCAAACACCATAACCATCTTGCCACTAACTCCACATGTGCTAAATTTAACACTTAAATTAACTTAAGTGTCAAGTTCACCTAATCCACTTCACTAATTTTTTTAATACTAAAAATTATTCTAGCCTCACTAATAAAATCAAGCATTCACAACACTAAGCTAAACACACAAAATTCATACCCGAGCTAACACAAATAATAAAATAATACTCAAAAAATTTTTTTCCTAAAGCCCAAGGCCCAATCCTACTAGGCCCAATTTCGGGATATTACAATTCTACCCTCCTTAAAAAAATTTCGTCCTCGAAATTTCCAACTAACTAACAGTCATGCATCCTCACTCACCACATTACGCTCTTGCTGCGCACTCTGATCTTAATAAAACTAACATACTTTCTATGAACAGTCCCAAAGTTCACACTCAAGGTTCTAGATACTTCACTAGCAACACAAATACGAACTAGCTCTATAACAAACAAGACAATAAAAAGTATTCCAGACATAAGAAACTTACCCGTTGTCACATCTGGCACATCACTATCCTCCCTCCGACGAACTGCATACACCAGACCTGGCTGTCTTGCCTTAGTGTTACCATTACCTCGGCCTGGTGCTCCACGACCTCGGCCGGAACCATTTCCTCCATGGTTCGGACCACGACCCCTCGTCGCTTGCTGACCACCTCTGCCCGGCTGCTCAAAACCCTGGCCTACTGTCCGAGCCTTACTCGGATCCTGGGGACAGTCTTTAATCAAATGAGACTTGGATTTACACCTAAAACACTCCCGGTCCCGATTCCAGCACTCGCCAACATGATACCTTCCACACTGAGCACACGAACGGTCCTGATTTCCCCAGCTGGCATAGAAACACGAGCAGAATTCTCGATCCTTGGTCTTTTCTGAAGACTCCCAGATGATTCTGACGGTCCAAAACTCCTCTTATCCCGGTTCCTATCCTTTTCTCTGTTCTGCCTCACAGAATCCTTAATTCCTTCGGCCACCTTAGCCTTCTCCACCAATACAGCAAACTCTCGTTCCTGCTGTGGAGCTATCAATAACCTCAGATCATCCCTTAGTCCTTCCTCAAATCGGACACATCGCTCATGCTCTGTAGCCACTACTCCTCGAGCATATCAGCTTAACCGCAAAAATTCCGCTTCGTACTCTGCTACGGACTTGTTCCCTTGAACCAGCCCCAGAAATGCCTTCCTTTGCGCATCAATATAGTGAGTACCAACGTACTTCTTCTGATATGTTGCCTTAACGTACTCCCAAGTGAGATCCTCAGCTGTGGCCCCATCCCGAACTCTGAGCCACCATTGATACGCTTCATCGCGTAGCAGCGCCACCATTCCTTTCACTTTCTCCTCAGGGGTCAGATCCAACTCATCCATAATTCGCTCGGTCGCCTCCAACCAATACTCAGCTGTACTGGGTGCCACCCTAGATACTCCACGAAACACCTCAGCCCCATTGGCTCGAAGTCGCTCGAGTACGGACTTCCTAGCTCTCATATTTCCACCGGCTCCAGCCACCATCTCAAGAACTCGCAGCACAGCCTTCGATACAGCATCATCCCCAGCCTGAGCTTGCTGCTCAACACCAACAGCTGGTGGGGGTACCTCATTGTCAGACCCTTGACCCGATCTAACGGGTTCCGACACGGCCATTCTGCCTCTACCGCGTCCTCGCACATTACGACCACATCCCCTAGAGCTCATGTCTAACGTCGCGATTTAATCTGTTTAAAGAGTTTTATGCATTAGTACTTTTGTTCCACTTGTTTATGCGCGAACAATTTTATGAAAAGAATTTTCAGGAGTAGTTCTTTCGATCAATCCAAGTTTCTAGTTCCAGTTCACTATTCTAGCTCAGAGAATCACACATTCACATTCATTCACATCAATAGAGACACATTCACTCATCCACAACATGTACCATGCTACTATGGGCATCCTTGTCCATTCCCAACCCAGGGGTATTTTTGTCATTTTTCCCTACAGGGGTATTTTCGTAATAAATCGAAGTCAATTTGAAAATCTTTACAAATCAAAGGCATTCCAAAATATACAAATCTCGAGGTTATTTTGAAAATTCTACCAAATCAATGGTATTGCGGAAATTTCGAAAATCGGGGTTATTTTGGTAATTTTGGAAGTCAGGGGCATTTTAGTAAATTTTCCCAAATCAGGGTATCTTGAGTTTTCACAAAATAGGGTTTTTGGATACTTTTGCAAAGTAAGAAAATCTTATTAAAATTGAGGATAGTATGGAAATTTTAGAAACCAAGGGCATTTTAGTAATTTTACCACTAGGGGTATTTAGGTAATTTTGTAAATCGGAATCATTTTTGAAAAATTTTCAAAATAAATTTTGCTACAAATCAAAAGGGGTAATGTAGTGATTTTAAAAACTAAGGTTTTTATAAAACAGTATGGCTAGTCCCTTTCGGGTTTTAATTATCGAGTTTAGCCCGTGAATAAGTCCTCTTGGTTAGGGTGAACTGTAGCTACGCACCAGGTAGGATTCGAGTAAAGAGGAGGTGAGTCGCTAGGACTGCTTAAATACCAAGCTCTTACCGAATCCACTCCTAGACATGCGCACAATGGTGGCCACACCGTAACTCGGTGACTTACTTCACAGGTTTGTTCGGTTGTTTTTAAGTCTTATGCATGTGTTTGAGTGCACTAGCCCTAGGGTTCAATAGATCCTAGTTCACTAATCTACGAGCCCAAGTATGCCCATATACCAATCATATAATAATTCACTCAACATTTAGAGGTACTTACCTGGTGGACTTCGGGTCGGAGATACAGGTGCCATGCTAGAATAAACCTGAAAAATTTGTGAAAGCCTATATTTTTGAAAAGCCCATCTTAAGAAAATGTTTTTGGGCCCAAAACCCTCAAAGCCGAGTTTTGAACCGGGCTCTGATACCAAACTGTAACACCCCAAACCCGACCCATTCGCTATGACCGAATTTGAAATGCCACTGCAGAAAACGTTTGAAAAACTTTTAACTTAGAGTTAAAAACATAAAATTTTGTTGTCTTTACTAAAACATTGTGCAATTAAAATTTCAAGTAAAATTAAGTTGTTTAAAATAAAACATTTTCAAATAATAATATAATCGACAATTCAACTTAAAACATAATAAAAGTCCTTAAATACTTTAAATGGCCCTTATTAGAATAAATAACCTTTCATAAGAAAAATGTGTAAAACAAATAAATTTATCTTCTGCATGGGCCACCTCGTATCCACTCCCAACCCGGTCCAAGCTTTATGTATCACCTGAAAGGTTTGAGAAAAATAGGGTGAGTCAAACAGACTCAGTGCATAGTTATTTCACATGCCTCCACACATGGGCTTGGCCCACATCCACACATCAATCACATATCAGATGATAAGGCAATATATACACATAATTTCACATGTTGGGCTTGGCCCATATCCACATTGATCCACATAATTAGTCATGCAAAATGCATAAATATGCAACATGAAGCCCAACCCAACCTAGAGTCCATCCGTTACTCCTACCTTAGCAGACTCCCTGCCAAGGCCGTGGCTAATCCACCGATCACATAGTGATCCACATATCTTACCTTGGCAGACTTGCTACCCAAGGCTGTGGCTAAGCCACCGATCACATAGTGATCCACATATCTGTATCCACGAGGTGACTCGAGGTCATCCTCAATCTACAGTGATGCACACAGCTATCATCCGCCGAGATGGGCACCTAGCCAACACCTCCCTTGATGGAGCACATAGCCACCATCAAGCGCCAATGTAGCACAAGGCTAACATCAGACCACGTACATAATGTACACCCTTTCCTTCGATAGTCACATCCCAAGTCCCATGCAAATATGTGTATCATGACAACATATCACTTGAACAATAATGTATCACATGTCATCACATTTCATATATTCATCGATGATCATTTAATATCGTAAATCACTGACCTGAGTATTCGATCACCCTCCACGGGTATTCACAATCTTAGCCCTTAATTCGGCTACCATTAACATCATATCACATATACATAAATATAACACATACACACAATCAGGAGACAGTGCGATAACTACGCACCTTTTTGGCACAGTCGGCTAAATCCCGAAGACCTGATCTACCACACTAGATTTCCTTGCCCTACATTCGGCCAATACTTAGATCAATACCATGGACCATTCGTCCAAACCACAATCCTTATTCACCATAGCCTTCGGCTTAACATCCATTTAAAGAATAAAGAACCAACACAAACCTTACCACTTGACTTACCGAAATTTGATTGCTTCCAAAATCCGAAGAGCCTAAAAGAAATAAGTCCCTATGGTTAGAATCTTACTATCACATACCCAAAATTTGGCTTTTGCCCTCATGAGAATCAATAGAGAAAATAGAAAAGAATCTATCTTCCAAAACCGATTGAAGAAAACCAAATGAAGACCTACCCTTATTGATATTCAGCCAAGACAAAACAAAAAGAGTATGGGAAGTTTCGGCAATATGGTTGATTTGTAACAACAAAAAGGATTCGGCTAGAGTGGAGAAAGAGAAAAGAAAAAGGAAGAGAAAGAAAGAAATTGGAATGGAAGAGGGATGTTTTTCGGTTTTGAGCAAAGTGGAAGAAAAAAAAAGAAATGTGGAGAAGGAAGTTTCGGCCAAGAGAAAGTAAAAGAAATATGGGTTTTGAACAAATATGAAAAGAATGGAAAAGAAGTTGTGAATAAAAGAGATTCGGCCAAGCACTATGATGATTTCGGTTTTTGTTTCACTTTGATGCACTAGGGAGAAATTTGCAAAAACTAAAAAGGATTTTCGGCTATGACACCAAAACAAATATTGAAGGCCAAAACTAACACCAAAAACTCACCTTACGTCCAAGACACATTCGGCTATAGGGAGTGTTTGTGGAGAGAAAAGAAATTAATGTTCAAATGCTTAGGAGAAATGGCCAACTAGCTACTAATCTACCAAAGCTTCCATCAAAAATCGGTCAAGCCCTCTCCTAGACCAAAATGCCGTCCACATACATGAACTAAAGACCATAAAAGAGTTTCCAAAACACTCTCCAACATTCAAGCCTTTTGTCCCCCCATCCTTCCTTAATTCTTAAGATTCTTATCCCAAAATACAAGCTTTCCTAAACTATTATTCAACTTACCATAAAACTTAAAGTCCAACCTATCATAATTAGAGTTTGACCGACACTTAATGTAAGGTGCATAAAAATAAAGTCTTCAAAATGCTCATCATGCTACTCGAACCACTTCCCTCAAGCAACTCTTCAAACACCATAACCATCTTGCCACTAACTCCACATGTGCTAAATTTAACACTTAAATTAACTTAAATGTCAAGTTCACCTAATCCACTTCACTAATTTTTTTAATACTAAAAATTATTCTAGACTCACTAATAAAATCAAGCATTCACAAGACTAAGCTAAGCACACAAAATTCATACCCGAGCTAACACAAATAATGAAATAATACTCAAAAAAAAATTTTCCTAAAGCCCAAGGCCCAATCCTACTAGGCCCAATTTCGGGATATTACAATCCACAAGTTCAAAAGTACCAATCAGAACTTGGATAATGTGATGTGCAACTCCGACTAGTACGAAACGAGCGAGCTAACAAACCTCTATAAAACATAAAAAAAAAAGAAATAGAGTAAGCTTTATAGCTTAGTAAGCCCATATAATTTAGAATAAAACTTACCATTTATACATAATCAAGGCAATTAACTAAAGTAAACTCCATACAATTTCCAAATGCCTATCACAAGTATTCATCCATAGGTTAGACATGTTAATACATGAAATCATCCATTTTCACAATTCAATAATCAATATAACTAGCATTCAACATTTCATTCTCAATCATGTAACCAATAATCCATTCCATAACATTACTCATTCATATAAATAGAATTTATGCTTTTTGAACCTATAAGAACTCCAAAGGATACTCGAGTGATATAGAACAGTAATCCATCAATTCATTATGATTTCTGCTCTTTCGAGCCATGATCGGTAAGCTCCTCCTGAGCTGATGAACAGTAAACTCTATTGAGCTGAAACAGTAAGCTCTCTCAAGCTAAAGAGTAAGCTCATACAAGCTGAAACGGTAAGCTCCAACGAGCTGAAAATAGTAAGCTCTTACGAGCTGATATATCGGTAAGCTCGTACGAGCTGTGGTGAGTCTGCAACAAATGCAGGAGCTCAACAAAAACGGTAACCCTAAAGACATGTCACTCGTATCCTACGAATTCATACGGTTCAAACGGGGCTCGGTAACAAATAGATTATATCGATATGGCATTCATATTTCAAGTATATCAATGATTCAATTGTATACATTCATTTCAAATAATTACAAGTATCTAAAAGTTCAATTCTAATTATATGAACTTACCTCGTATTGCTCGGATAAAAACTATTGGCTATTCATCGATCTTTCCCTTTCCCCGATCTAAACTCGATCTCGGCTTATCTTGATCTATATATTATCAAATTCAGTACATTCAGCATTCAATCTATTCAATTTAATTCATAATTCATATTTTGGCAAGTTTACACATTTTCCCCTATACTCACATTATTTACAATTTAGTCCTTATCACATAAAATTGTAAATTCATGCAATTTAGTACCAACCCATGCGTAGCCGAATTTACTATATACTACTAGCAGCCCATATCTTTCATTATTTCACAATTTTAACCACCACATTTTACAATTTCACAATTTAATCCCTATTTTGCATTTTTGTCAAAAATCACTTTACAAAACTAGTTTAACTATCATCAAGCTTCTATAATCTATCATTGAACATCAAAGAACTCAAGTATTCAACAGTGGCACTTCACAAAATCATAAACAAATTCAAAAATTAAAGCATGGGCTAGCTAGAATACAAAGCAACGATCTCAGAAACGTAGAAATCACTAAAAATCGAGTAAAAACCGTACCTAATTGAAGAATTCAAGGTTGTCAAATTTAAAATACTAGGTTAGCTTCTTCTTCCTTCAATATTCGGTGCATGAATATGAGAATTGAGCTTTAATTTGTTTTGTTTTATTCTTTTAACTTAAAATACCATATAATTACTAAACTAACCTTTAATAAAAACTTAATATAACACATAAATCATGGATATAAATGTCCACCAACCTTAATCATGGTATAATAACATTATAAGGACCTTTTATTTACTAAATCATAGCAATTAACCACTTTTAACAAATAGAATACAACTTTTACGCTTTATGCGATTTAGTCTTTTTTACCAAATTAAGCATTTAAACGGTAAAATTTCTTTACAAAACTTTCACGTAATAATTATATCATGCTATAAACAATAATAAAATAAATATTTTAACCTCAGATTTGTGGTCCCAAAATCATTGTTTCGATTTGACTAAAAAACGGGCTGTTACAGTTCATTAGTATTTGTGTTGCTATCCAAATTGCAAGGTTCTCTGCAAATAGATGCTAAGCTAACAAAGATTTGTACTGGTTTGCAAATGAATCCCATTTTGCATCCAAAGTGTTCTTGGGATGGGAAGTTCCTAAGAAGAAAAGGGAAGATCACTTTATGGGCCAACGGGGAATTGAGAAAGGAGCTTTTTTATCACTTCCACAATAGTGCCTTAAGGGGTCATTTTGGGGTTCATTTCACAAGAAGTTGTTTATCTAGTTTACTTTATTAGAAAGGCATATCCAATTATGTGAAGGAATGGGTGAAGGAATGTGTGGTGTGCCAATGGTGCAAAAGTGATCATATTTCCAAACCTGGATTGCTTTAGCCTTTGCCAATTCTTGAACGAGGTTAGGCTGAAATCAACATGGATTTTGTAGAGGTCCTGCTAGTTTCAAAGGGCAAAGACATAATTTTGGTGGTAGTTGATAGATTGACCAAATATGGTCACTTTGTGGCTCTCTCACATCCTTTCATGGCAGTAACAATTGCTCAGGAATACCTTACCCATGTCTACAAATTGTATGGAGCACTAAAATCAATTATACTAGATAGGGGAAAGATCTTTTTGTCAACATTTTGGCATGAGCTTTTCAGAAGATTGAAGACTCGGTTGAAGCTTTCTATAGATTATCATTTTGAGACTAATGGTTAGACAGAAGTTCTGAATCAGTGTTTAGAAGGTTAATTGAGATGTATGTCAAGAGAGAGGCCCGGTGATTGGGTTTTTTGGTTGCCTTTGGTCGAATGGTGGTACAATACTTCTCACCATTAAGAAATTGTAACTACCCCATAGGAAGTTTTATATGGGCAAGCTCCTCTTATACATCTTCCCTATCTGGTTGGCATGTCTAGCATAGCCACTTTAGATAGGAGCCTTCAACATCAACAAATGCTTAAGTTTCACTTTCAGAGGGCATGAGATCGAATAAAGCATTTGGCTGATCAAAGAAGAAGTAGCAGGGTCTTTGAGGTGAGGACATGATGTACCTTAAGCTTAAACCATGCAGGCAACATACTTTGAGGAAAACTTGGAAGTTTAAAACTTGCTCTTAAGTTATTTGGCCCTTTTTGTGTGGAAGCTAAGGTGGGGTAAGTGGCCTATAGGTAAACTTTACCTGTAGGATCTCTTATTCATCCAACTTTCCATGTGAGCCAACTTAAGAAGCATATGAGGAACTAGGTGGTGAAATTTGATTTACCTATTGCGAGTAATAATGGAACCATGATTAAGGAGCCTGCTCAGATTCTCGATCCTCGAATGGTGAAGAAAGGCAACAGGACAATGAATGATGTTTTACTTGAATAGATGAACACCTTTCTAAAGGATGCTACCTAGGAGAGCTGCAGAGGAGATTTTCTTCATTTCATCATTGAGGATAAGGACGTATAAATGGAGGGATAATTTTTGCAGGATTAAAAGTTAGTTAAAAGTCTGTTAATAATAAGTTAGTGAAACGATGAGTTTTGATTTAGTTAGTGAAATGATAAGTTTTGAGTTAAATGAAACATGGCGTTTCATTGGGTTGTTAAGATTAAATGATATGGTGCATATAACTTGTTACACATAATAACCATTAGTAACAACTTAGGGGAGTCTGTTGTAACTCCCTTCTCTGATTGGTTTCTTAAAACCAATTTGGTAAAAGGCTATGGGAATTAAAAAACTACTCAATCAAATACCGGTTTTCTCTTCTCTTTATCTCTTGTTTTCTCCTATCTATTTTTTCTCTGCAAATTCTTATTCTTGTATCATATCTCATCTGAAGATCTTGATTTTGGAAATCTATTTTTGCATTTTCTTCCTCTGTAACACTCCAAACCCGGCCTACATGTTATGGCTAGATCTAGAGATGTTACCATAAATGGTTGAAATCTAGATTTTGTATATTTTCAAAACGTCATAAACTCTTATAAAAAAACCCAATTTATGAAAAACCTAACTTACTTAGCTGTTTTATTGAAAACATTGTTTGTTTACGTTTTCTAAAATCGTACAACTTTGCAGTAGAAATTCTTAGAAAGTTGATTTTTTGGAAAAAAAAAACATTGTTTGTTGTTAAAAATCCATTATTTTTGCAGAAAAGTGAATTTTGTTGATAAAATCTTTAAATAGTATTATGTAAAATACAGAAATAAAGTCCAAAACCCAAAACAGTCCAAAATGTCCAAACAGTCCAAAATTTACAAAACTCTTAACCCAAATTTAATTAAGTCAAATATACGAAAATGTGGCTATAATCAGCTCTTGATCTTCACTTGACAGCGCAACAAAAAGATTAAACAAACTAAAACCCCAGTTCCAAAGCAAAGATCTTAACACACTTGAAAAACCCCGACACTTTGAAAAATTCACAACTTACCAAACGATTCAATTGCAACGACCACCACCCAAAAACATAGATGGAAGATAAAAGACGCAAGTAATGGAAAATTAATCCAAGGAATTTAATTAATGAACAAAGTATGGGCAAAAATTGCGGACTGAAAGAAAAAGAAAAAGACACCGAGAAACAGAATACTAGAACATGGAAAAAAGCTGATGGTGTGAATATGGGGTTTCGGGAAAAAAAACATGAAATTATTGGAGCAATTTTAGGGGAAAAATAAAATAAAACAAATTTAATTTAATTAAAAATTATTTATTTTATCTAAAAAAACAAACAAATCATATCCTACTAATAAATCAAAATTTTTTTAAGTATTTGAATTTCATCAAAACTTAACCACTTGAACAGCGCAAGGCATAAAAAATTTTCCACTTGCTCGCATTGGAGCTCAAACACAATACCTCTATCACATAATCAAGTACCTTAACCATTGAAACATACATTTTTTAATGGCAAGAATCAACAAATAGAAATTTATATTTTGGGGGTGTTACAACTCCCCCCGTAAAAGAAATTTCGACCTCGAAATTTACCTAATTTGAACAGATGTGTATATTACTGACGAATCGAACCCTCATGTTCTCAAGTGGCTTACTCAATGCCATGATTCAGCCACAGAACCTTAACCAGAGGAACAGACTTCCTCATTAAGACTTTAACATCTCTATCCAGAATCTGAATCAGATCCTCCTTGAAAGTTAAATCCAGTCAAACTTCAATCTCCTCAACAAAGACAATGTAAGATGGATCTGATTGATACCGCCTCAACATGGAGACGAGGAACACTTTGTAAATACAGTCCAACTTCAGACGTATCTCTAGCTGATAGGTGACTGATCCCACACATTTCACAGTCTAAAATGACCTAATGAACCGAGGTCTCAACTTGCCCTTATGTTCGAACCATAGAACCTTCTTCTATTGAGACACCTTAAGAAAGACAAAATCACCCCTAGAATATTTGATATCCTTCCACTTCAGATCCGAATATGAATTCTGTTTATTAGAATTTGCCTTAAGATGATCCTAAATCACTCTAACATTATCTTCGGTCTCAAAAACCAATTCGAGACCCAAAACCCGACGTTCACCCAACTCAGTCCAACACAAAAAGTACGACACTTACAACCATTCAGAGCCTCTTAAGGTGCCATCAGAATACTAGACTGGAAAATATTATTATATGTGAACTTGATTAATGGGAGAAGCTCCTCCTAACTACCTCAGAAGTCAATCACACAACTCCGTAATATATTCTCCAATATCTGAATCACCCTCTTAGATTGTCCATTTGTCTAAGGATGGAACGCAATACTGAAGTCTAATCTAAAACCCAGAGCCTCATGAAGCTTCCCCCAAAATCGAGAAGTAAAACGTGTATCCCTATAAAAAATAATCTAGACCCGAACCTTATGAAGTCTAACGATCTCAAAAACATAAAACTTATCAGGAAGATCACAAAGAGCTAATTTAACAGGAAGCTCACGAAGAGCCTATATTAGGAAGCTCACAAGAGCTAAGGTGTGTCCACAACACATGTAGGATCACAACCTATCGAGACGCTCCAAAGAGCTATAACGGGAAGCTCACAAGAACCATATATGGGAAGCTCAAGAGGGCTAATAACAGGACGCTCTTTTGAGCTATGGTGTGTCTACAACATATGCTAGATCAGAAATAATCGAGAAACTGGTATCCATCAAATTTCATTCATTCAAACGGGACTTAACGTTTCTCGGGCATGTCAAATATATAATTATTTTCATATACAAACGAATTCATAATTTGCATATACAACATCCAATTCAAACATATAAATATACACAATTTAGTTACATGAATTTACCTCAACACTTGCTCGTGTATGAAAATCTACTAATTTGAAAATATTTCTTTTTCTCAATCTAACTCCTTACTTGGTATTTCAGGATCTATATAAATGAATTTAATCATCAGTTTATTACTTTTCACATTCAAGTCAATCCAATTCACATCTTAGGCAAAAGTACCATTTTTCCCCTATACTTTTCATTAATTCCAATTTAGTCCCTAAGCTCGGAAAATGAAATTCATGCAATTTAATCCTTATTCCAAGCCTAACCAAATTTTTCATATGACATTTACAGCCCATGTATTTCACATAATTCAAAAATTTTCTATGAATTTTACATCTTTTCAATTCAGTCCTAAAATCACAATTTCATCAAAATTTCCTTTACAAAAAGTTGTTTATCTATCAAAAACCTTTCATTTTCTACCATAAATTTCAAATTTTAAATATATTCATCCATGGAAAAACTTTAATACTTTAAATTTTTGGGGGATTAATACTTTAAATTTCAAATTAATCCCCCAAAATAGCTAGATTAGGTTATTCTGATCTCGAAAATATAAAAATTACTAAAAACGAGACAAGATTACTTACCCAATTAGACCTTCTTGATTTTCTTTCTCTTTCCTAGGGTTTCCATAGAAATTTGGGGAAGAAGATGATAATAATATGATATTAAGTTATTATTATCTTTATTTATTTCTATTTCCAATTTAGTCTTTTTTTTTTCTAAATTTCCATGGAATCATCAAAAATATCTACTAACATTTCTTAATGGTCTAATTACCATATAAGGACCTCAAGTTTTGAATTTCATAGCTATTTGATACTTATAGCTATTAAAACTCAACTTTTGCATTTTATGCAATTTGGTCCTTTCTATAATTGAACATGAAATCGGTAAAAAAAATTTATCGAAATTTTCATACGTCTTTCATATAATAATGCAGACTATGCAATATTATTAAAATAAATCTTCTTTCTAACTAGGAATTTTGGTCCCGAAACCACTATTCCGATCTCACTGAAAACAGCCCAAATAGCCCAGACTATGTGTCCCACATAGTCCATCACACAGCCTTATGTCACACACGGCCTACCACATGATCGTGTAGCATCGGCTGTGCAGTATTTCAGCTTTCACCTTTCGCTATTTTTCAAGTTTTCATTACACAACTTGAAACACCCCAAACCCGGCCCACAAGCCCCGACCGGATCTGGTATGCTCCTCGAGAAAAACTCGTTTTGTCATTTTGCAAAAACATGTGATTTTGGAGTAAGAGAATAAATTTGAAATTTGAACTTGTTAAAAATCATTTTGTAAAATCAAGACTCATTAATAAAATCAAGCCTTCACAAGACTATGCTAAACACACATAATTCATACCCAAGCTAACACAAATAATAAAATAATATTCAAAATTTTCCTAAAGCCCAGGCCCAATCGGCCCAATCCTACTAGGCCCAATTTCGGGATATTACACAACTAAATCGATTTTGATGTGAAAGCAACCACGAGACTCTCGGGACCTCGAAACGATAATTAACATGCTCAATTTTAGTAATGAGACACTAATTATTCAGGAATCAAACATAACGAACTCATTCCACCCTCCAAGAAAATACATTCCTACCCTTACCGATAAACGAAGAGCACTACATGAAACCTATGACGTTGGAGGAACGCCTAATAGCTCTCAATCTTCACCTGATAGCACGCAAAAAAAAAAAGATTAAATAAACTAAAACCCTAATTCCTACAACAAAGATCTCAACACACTCAAAAAACCCCAACCTTTCAAAAAATTCACAACTTACCAAACAATTCAATTGCAACAACCACCACCCAAAAACGTAGATGGAAGATAAAAGACGCAAGTAATGGCAAATTAATCCAAGTAATTTAATCAAGAAACAAAGTATAGGCAAAAATCATGGACAGAAAGAAAATGAAAAAGAAACTATTCCATCATCGAATTAAGGTTATAGAGTATTACATACAATTCAGAATGTTTAAATTCAAATAGAATCAATTATACAAATTATCTAATATCATTTAAAAACTCATTTACATCGAGTAGGAAATACATTGATGGACCTTAAATTGAGCCTCTGGGCCCTAAAAATAATTTGAAAACAATAAGAGATCATTTTGAAACAAACTAGAAAAATCTAGAGAAATTTGGAAAACAGGGGTCACACGGTCGTATGGCTAGGACGTGTGACAGATCGCAGACCGTGTGGCTCAAAAGCATGGTCGTGAGGCTACTCACACGCTCACGTAGCTACTTCACACTCCTGTGTTCGTAGACCGTGTAACTAACTATGCCCGTGTAGTAAAAGGTCACACGGCCATGTGGCCAGGCCATGCAACTAACGGTGATCGTGTAGCTCAGGGTCACACGATCGTGTTGTCAGTCTGTGTAACTCTCTTTGCTCGTGTGGCTTAAGGTCACACGGCTGTGTCACCAAGCCGTGTAACTTTTTGTGCCCATGTCGACCAACCTGCAGTGAAAATAAATAAGGCACATGGTCATGTGAATACCCGTGTGTGACACATGACCGTGTGACAGTGTGTGTCCTAGGTTGTGTGTTCCTTAAAAAGTTTGCAAAACAATGCACATTTTCATCCAAAGCTTAGGTACCAAGCCAAATCAAAACCAACCAATTCCATATCTTAAAAAGACATTTAACAAGCCTAAAACATGCCAAAACATTCATCTTAAGTGCCTAACCAATGTGCCCTCACTGACACCACAATTCAAACTCCTAAACAAAATCACATTCATCTATCACAATTTCACTCATTAATTCAACCATTTAACAATTAAATACCAAAAAATATGAGTTATACTATATATAACCAAAAGATCAACTTGTAATATAGTTATTAGCACTAAACTTGTATAAGGGTCCATTACAACACAAGGTAGCAAAACATGTCCATATTCTTACAAAACGAACACCCTATTCACATGCCATGATTAACCATAGATCGAGACTTCAAAAACTACAGAAAAAAGACAAAAGTAGGTGTACGCTCCAGTGATCCAAACAACATGATCAAATAGTTCAAAATCTACAAAGAAATAATAACCAAGTATAATAAATCCTTAGTAAGTTTCCACAAATCAATTTTATTACTTGTTATGCCCGTTAAGTAGCTAAATGCAAATAATCATTTGAACTTCAACCTTGTTACAACATGATTCCAAAATTCAAAGTTAGTAACGTATAAAGATACAGATTACTCAGAATTCAAAACTTGCTAAAATTTATCGAGACAGTTTCTGTGTCAATCAAATTTTATTATTTTGATGGATCTTTGTAAAAGTACTCATTAAATAAGTCCAGAACAGATAATGCTCTTAAGAGCTAATTAGATAAAGAATAATCGTGCTAAGTTACCCGTCCGGGCTAAACCAATGACAACACAGATAAACTAGCTTGGCCAGAGCTAGGTATACATGTAAAATGACAATGGATTATCAGTCCAAGTAATCTGAGTCGCATGTATATCCGAGTCTGCAACACTTGTAGAAGCTCGGTCCAAAACAAATATTTGGACATAAATCTCATGTACGAAACTTTTACTTGATCCATCAAAATCATTCCAGAAAATTTCATTTCTATTTCTTATAAATCAGATTCTTTACTACGTGGTCAACTAAATATATTTAGATATAATTAACACATTTTATATCAAATTATAATCAAAGACATCAGTAGAAACTTACCTAGAATCAAAGACGATTACCGATTACTCCATGACCTTCTCTTTTCCATATTTTATAACTGATCCACTCGTTTCTTGATCTAAACGTAATAAATTAATTCAATTATCTAATTCAAACACTATACAATACTTAGATTCAAACTATTCCACCTTTAATTAAATTTTACACATTTACCCTCAACAACTAACTTTTATACAATCTAATCCTAATGTCAAAACTTAATCAATTAGCATTTAATCCAAATTCCCATCTAACCAAAATTCTTATATTTCTATAGCAACACATAATATTCACGATTTCACAAAAATCCATTAACGTTTACAAATTTAGCATTTAAATCCCTAATCATCAAAATCACCAACAACTACTCCACAAATTAATATTGTTCAAATATCAAACTGTAACATCCTGGAAAGGGCCTATGCATTTTCGGTTTAATTGTACGAAATGACAAGTTTTAAGTATTATGAATAAATTTTTGATATTTTTGGAAACTCAGAAATGTATGAAAATAAATTGGAAATGAACATTTTTGGAAACCTGGAAATGCATTGGACATGAACATTTTTGGAAACCTGGAAATGTAAGGAAATGGATCAAAAATGGAAAGTGAACATTTCTGGAAACTTGGAAATGTAAGAAAATGGCAAGTATACAGAGCCGATCGAAAATTTTAGGAAACTTAGAAATGACCTAGAAATGTCGAATTTTAAAGTTTAAAATAGGAAATTAGGGCAAGGAGGCCTTAAAAGAAAAAGTTGGTAAGATTTGACACACAAACAGGCTTGGAAAAGTGGCCTGAAGGTGTCACTTAGGGCCTATGGAAATGGCGCCATGTGCAAGAGGAATGGGCCTGGGTTCGAGTCACTTGGGAAGCAAATAAATAAGGTTTTATTTTGGCTTCCAGAAGGCTGAGGTGGACGGTACATGCTTCTAGAAAAGGAGGTGTTTTATTTTCATAAATATGTGATTAATAAGGTGATAATAAAGGATTTTTATTGGATTATTTTTTGAAGAGATAATAGATGGATAAATATGGATTTATCCCTTTTATTTTGATAGATAAGGAAGAGATAAAAGAGGATTATTATTAGTATTATTTTTATTAAGAGATAAGAGATAATAAAGGATATTTCTTTAATTATTTTAAATTAAAGAGATAAAGCTATCAAATAAAGAAGAGTGGTGGCCAAGTAAGGGACTCTAGCCTAGTAAATTTGTCTATAAAAGGAAAAGAGAGGCCATTCATTCATTCACTTTTCCTTTGCCGAATTTCTTAAGCAAATTCTCTTCTCACTGCCGAATTCTCTCTGTCATTGTTCTTCTTTCTCTTTTCAATTCTTCACAAATCCGAAAGCAGAATCCCCCTAGTCTTGCCGAATTTTCCTAAGTTTTATATCTTCCTCTTCTTTCTTTGAAAAACCAAAAATCCTCTACTGTTCATCAAGAAGCCGAAATTTTAATCCACATCAAGGCCATAGCCGAATATTGTTAAAGGCTCAAGCAAGGATTGTCGATTCCTAAAGTAAGGAAATCTTTCGGGATTTACTAAGTGTCGACTACAAGGAAGGAGAAGTTCTTTTCCCGAAGGTACACCATAAGCCGCGTGTTCCCTAGTTATTCGGTGAATTTCGGGATTTAAGAATCTAAGGTAAGTCATATTTAACATACGGCTAAGGGTTATTTGTTGTGAATAAATGTTAGAAATTGATCTAACATGAAGTTATAGGGATTTCGACAGAGGGATACAAGGATTTCGGGATTTGAGAATTTCAAGGTAAGTTTTAAGAATACTAATCCTACTAGGATTTGGATTTATGGCCGAATGGCTTTTTATTAAAGTAGTAAGTGATTAATCAAATGTAGGAATTTGAGATCTAAGGCAGTAGATCAGATTTCGGGATTTCAAGGAATTCGTTAAGCAAATCAGGTGTGTACCCTACCCTAAGTTTTGATAGGTTCATGGCTATGTTTAAATTAAATGTATTATTAAGAATGTGTGTACTCCACACTACTTTGTAATATGAATTATGGTTGCATGTATTAAAATATATGTTAATGAAAATATGAGCATGGCTAAGGTACCATGTTAAGGTACTAAGTACTCAGGTACGTTTCCTACTTCTACTAGGAATATGAAATATGTTATTCATAACATGAGAATATGATAAGAATGTGAACTATGGTATATTATGCATATTAATGTTTATGGGGCATATGGTTGTATATTGAAAGGGGAAGTGAAAAGTGGTGATTTAAGACCACAGTAATCTGAAAAGTGGTTTCCTAAAACCACAGATGCGGAGCCTTAAGCCCGCAAATTGGTGTGTAGCAGAAGGAGGGTCGACTTAGTAGTCCCCACGGTGTGTTTGGCAGGTACGGGGGTGTGTAGCGGATGGACAATTAGGTTTGGGTTTGGGAATGCATCATTAATTGTATTCTATGATTTGAATGTGTATCATTTGTATGCCTGATTCTATTATGACTTAGTGTTGTGTACACATTGAGTCTGTTGACTCACCCCGCTGGGGAATATTTTTCAGGTGATGAGCAGTAATGGACCGGGTCGGCAGGAGCTTAAAGGTGGCCATGCATAGCAAGAAATTTATGATTTGGACTTTCAATTTATTTTAAGTATTTTAAGTTTTACTTTGGGATCATTGATATAATAAGGCCATTGTGGTTTACTTTATTTTGTTTCTTTTATTTATTATGTTTATGGATTTTTATCAATTAAAGTTTAAGTAAATTCCTTTTAAAATTAACTCTAAATGTTTTGTCACCTTAAATAAATGGGTTTTAACATAAGATAAATTTGTTTTCAACTCAAGCCCAACCCAAGCAATATTTTTTTTAAAAATCACACAAGTTTTTCCTAAGTAACAAAAGAATTTTGAACCGGTTTACTTGAGGAACATACCAAATCTGGTCAAAGCTCGTGGGCCGGGTTTAGGGTGTTTCAGTTTGGTATCAGAGCCCAGTTTCAAACCCTCGGCCTGGGGTTTAAGGCCCAAAACGTTTTCAAATCGAGCCCAAATGAGTTTTTGAAGATAAGCAGGTTTTTCTGGCATGGCACCTAAGTCTCCGACCCGCAGTCCACCAGGTAAGTACCCCTAACTATTTGGGTGATTATGTGAATTATGTTGTGAATATTAGAAGGGTTGAAAAGGCATGGAACGTAGGATAGTGTGATAGGTACTTGAACTCTAAGACTAGCTTACCCCAACAGTTACATAATATTTTAAATGTTTAATTGAACAAACCTGTGGCTAAGTCGCCGAGTTAGGGTGTGGCAACCATTGTGCGCATGTCTAGGATTGGTATTCGGTGGGAGCTTGGTATTTAAGCAGTCCGCGTGACTCACCTCCTCTCCACTCGAATCCTACCTGGTGCGTAGCTTCGGTTCACCCTAACCAAGAGGACTTATTCATAGGCTAAACCCCTAACTAAAACCCGAAAGGGAACTAGCCATGTTTTTCCTAAAAAAAAAAGAAGAACAAAACAACAAACCCCAGTTTTAAAATTCTCAAAACTTTCTTTGAATTTGAGAAAACCATCTTTATAAAATTTTCTGAAAAATTTCTGATTTGTGAAAATTACAAAAATGCCCCTAGTGGTAAAATTACCAAAATGCCCTTGATTTACAAAATATGAACCTACCTAACAGTTTTGCCAAAATTTCCTTATTTATAAGTGTTCACAAACCCTAATTTGCAAAATATCAAAAATACCATGATTTTGAAAAAATTTCAAAATTGCCCCTAACTTACAAAATGACCAAAATGACCCCGGTTTCCGAAATTTTTGCAAACATCACCATTTGAAAAGGGAAACTCTAAAAAAAAAAAAACCCTCAAAGTTTTACAGCTTTTGAAATATCCCTAACTTATTAAATTTTACAAATTTACCCTGGTTTTTGGAAAATTACCGAAATACCCCCGAGGTCAAAAATTTTCGAAATACCCCCGGATTTCAAAATTTCCAAAATACCCTCAGATTTTAAAATTATCGAAATACCCCCGAATTCCAAAATTACTGAAATAACCCCGAATTTCAAAATTACGAAAATACCCCTGTCGGGCAAATTACGAAAATACCCCTGGGTAGTGGAAAAACAACAACAATGAAAACTACAACATTTCTCTGAATGAACGGAAGTTCATAATTGTTTGATGGATGAATGTATGAATGGATGAAAAGACTGTTTGCATGTATGAATACGAAAGAACCACTCCTAAAACTCTTTTCATAAAAATTCTTCGCGGGTAATCAAGTGAAACAAAGACTAATGTATAAAACTCTTAAATCAGATTAAATCGCGACGTTAGAAAATGAGTTCTAGGGGACGTGAACCTAGAGATTGTGCCTAGGAAGTATGATGGTTCTATTAAGATCAGAGTGTGCAGCGTAAGCATAGTGCGGTGAGAAGGATTGTACGACTGTTAGTAAGTAATTTCGAGGATGAAATTATTTTTAAGGAGGGTAGAACTGTAACATCCTGGAAAGGGCCTATGCATTTTCGGTTTAATTGTACGAAATGACAAGTTTTAAGTATTATGAATAAATTTTTGATATTTTTGGAAACTCAGAAATGTATGAAAATAAATTGGAAATGAACATTTTTGGAAACCTGGAAATGCATTGGACATGAACATTTTTGGAAACCTGGAAATGTAAGGAAATGGTTCAAAAATGGAAAGTGAACATTTCTGGAAACTTGGAAATGTAAGAAAATGGCAAGTATACAGAGCCGATCGAAAATTTTAGGAAACTTAGAAATGACCTAGAAATGTCGAATTTTAAAGTTTAAAATAGGAAATTAGGGCAAGGAGGCCTTAAAAGAAAAAGTTGGTAAGATTTGACACACAAACAGGCTTGGAAAAGTGGCCTGAAGGTGTCACTTAGGGCCTATGGAAATGGCGCCATGTGTAAGAGGAATGGGCCTGGGTTCGAGTCACTTGGGAAGCAAATAAATAAGGTTTTATTTTGGCTTCCAGAAGGCTGAGGTGGACGGTACATGCTTCTAGAAAAGGAGGTGTTTTATTTTCATAAATATGTGATTAATAAGGTGATAATAAAGGATTTTTATTGGATTATTTTTGAAGAGATAATAGATGGATAAATATGGATTTATCCCTTTTATTTTGATAGATAAGGAAGAGATAAAAGAGGATTATTATTAGTATTATTTTTATTAAGAGATAAGAGATAATAAAGGATATTTCTTTAATTATTTTAAATTAAAGAGATAAAGCTATCAAATAAAGAAGAGTGGTGGCCAAGTAAGGGACTCTAGCCTAGTAAATTTGTCTATAAAAGGAAAAGAGAGGCCATTCATTCATTCACTTTTCCTTTGCCGAATTTCTTAAGCAAATTCTCTTCTCACTGCCGAATTCTCTCTGTCATTGTTCTTCTTTCTCTTTTCAATTCTTCACAAATCCGAAAGCAGAATCCCCCTAGTCTTGCCGAATTTTCCTAAGTTTTATATCTTCCTCTTCTTTCTTTGAAAAACCAAAAATCCTCTACTGTTCATCAAGAAGCCGAAATTTTAATCCACATCAAGGCCATAGCCGAATATTGTTAAAGGCTCAAGCAAGGATTGTCGATTCCTAAAGTAAGGAAATCTTTCGGGATTTACTAAGTGTCGACTACAAGGAAGGAGAAGTTCTTTTCCCGAAGGTACACCATAAGCCGCATGTTCCCTAGTGATTCGGTGAATTTTGAGATTTAAGAATCTAAGGTAAGTCATATTTAACATACGGCTAAGGGTTATTTGTTGTGAATAAATGTTAGAAATTGATCTAACATGAAGTTATAGGGATTTCGACAGAGGGATACAAGGATTTCTGGGATTTGAGAATTTCAAGGTAAGTTTTAAGAATACTAATCCTACTAGGATTTGGATTTATGGCCGAATGGCTTTTTATTAAAGTAGTAAGTGATTAATCAAATGTAGGAATTTGAGATCTAAGGCAGTAGATCAGATTTCGGGATTTCAAGGAATTCGTTAAGCAAATCAGGTGTGTACCCTACCCTAAGTTTTGATAGGTTCATGGCTATGTTTAAATTAAATGTATTATTAAGAATGTGTGTACTCCACACTACTTTGTAATATGAATTATGGTTGCATGTATTAAAATATATGTTAATGAAAATATGAGCATGGCTAAGGTACCATGTTAAGGTACTAAGTACTCAGGTACGTTTCCTACTTCTACTAGGAATATGAAATATGTTATTCATAACATGAGAATATGATAAGAATGTGAACTATGGTATATTATGCATATTAATGTTTATGGGGCATATGGTTGTATATTGAAAGGGGAAGTGAAAAGTGGTGATTTAAGACCACAGTAATCTGAAAAGTGGTTTCCTAAAACCACAGATGCGGAGCCTTAAGCCCGCAAATTGGTGTGTAGCGGAAGGAGGGTCGACTTAGTAGTCCCCACGGTGTGTTTGGCAGGTACGGGGGTGTGTAGCGGATGGACAATTAGGTTTGGGTTTGGGAATGCATCATTAATTGTATTCTATGATTTGAATGTGTATCATTTGTATGCCTGATTCTATTATGACTTAGTGTTGTGTACACATTGAGTCTGTTGACTCACCCCGCTGGGGAATATTTTTCAGGTGATGAGCAGTAATGGACCGGGTCGGCAGGAGCTTAAAGGTGGCCATGCATAGCAAGAAATTTATGATTTGGACTTTCAATTTATTTTAAGTATTTTAAGTTTTACTTTGGGATCATTGATATAATAAGGCCATTGTGGTTTACTTTATTTTTTTTCTTTTATTTATTATGTTTATGGATTTTTATCAATTAAAGTTTAAGTAAATTCCTTTTAAAATTAACTCTAAATGTTTTGTCACCTTAAATAAATGGGTTTTAACATAAGATAAATTTGTTTTCAACTCAAGCCCAACCCAAGCAATATTTTTTTTAAAAATCACACAAGTTTTTCCTAAGTAACAAAAGAATTTTGAACCGGTTTACTTGAGGAACATACCAAATCTGGTCAAAGCTCGTGGGCCGGGTTTAGGGTGTTTCAGTTTGGTATCAGAGCCCAGTTTCAAACCCTCGGCCTGGGGTTTAAGGCCCAAAACGTTTTCAAATCGAGCCCAAATGAGTTTTTGAAGATAAGCAGGTTTTTCTGGCATGGCACCTAAGTCTCCGACCCGCAGTCCACCAGGTAAGTACCCCTAACTATTTGGGTGATTATGTGAATTATGTTGTGAATATTAGAAGGGTTGAAAAGGCATGGAACGTAGGATAGTGTGATAGGTACTTGAACTCTAAGACTAGCTTACCCCAACAGTTACATAATATTTTAAATGTTTAATTGAACAAACCTGTGGCTAAGTCGCCGAGTTAGGGTGTGGCAACAATTGTGCGCATGTCTAGGATTGGTATTCGGTGGGAGCTTGGTATTTAAGCAGTCCGCGTGACTCACCTCCTCTCCACTCGAATCCTACCTGGTGTGTAGCTTCGGTTCACCCTAACCAAGAGGACTTATTCATAGGCTAAACCCCTAACTAAAACCCGAAAGGGAACTAGCCATGTTTTTCCTAAAAAAAAAAAAAGAAGAACAAAACAACAAACCCCAGTTTTAAAATTCTCAAAACTTTCTTTTGAATTTGAGAAAACCATCTTTATAAAATTTTCTGAAAAATTTCTGATTTGTGAAAATTACAAAAATGCCCCTAGTGGTAAAATTACCAAAATGCCCTTGATTTACAAAATATGAACCTACCTAACAGTTTTGCCAAAATTTCCTTATTTTATAAGTGTTCACAAACCCTAATTTGCAAAATATCAAAAATACCATGATTTTGAAAAAATTTCAAAATTGCCCCTAACTTACAAAATGACCAAAATGACCCCGGTTTCCGAAATTTTTGCAAACATCACCATTTGAAAAGGGAAACTCTAAAAAAAAAAGAACCCTCAAAGTTTTACAGCTTTTGAAATATCCCTAACTTATTAAATTTTACAAATTTACCCTGGTTTTTGGAAAATTACCGAAATACCCCCGAGGTCAAAAATTTTCGAAATACCCCCGGATTTCAAAATTTCCAAAATACCCTCAGATTTTAAAATTATCGAAATACCCCCGAATTCCAAAATTACTGAAATAACCCCGAATTTCAAAATTACGAAAATACCCCTGTCGGGCAAATTACGAAAATACCCCTGGGTAGTGGAAAAACAACAACAATGAAAACTACAACATTTCTCTGAATGAACGGAAGTTCATAATTGTTTGATGGATGAATGTATGAATGGATGAAAAGACTGTTTGCATGTATGAATACGAAAGAACCACTCCTAAAACTCTTTTCATAAAAATTCTTCGCGGGTAATCAAGTGAAACAAAGACTAATGTATAAAACTCTTAAATCAGATTAAATCGCGACGTTAGAAAATGAGTTCTAGGGGACGTGAACCTAGAGATTGTGCCTAGGAAGTATGATGGTTCTATTAAGATCAGAGTGTGCAGCGTAAGCATAGTGCGGTGAGAAGGATTGTACGACTGTTAGTAAGTAATTTCGAGGATGAAATTATTTTTAAGGAGGGTAGAACTGTAACATCCTGGAAAGGGCCTATGCATTTTCGGTTTAATTGTACGAAATGACAAGTTTTAAGTATTATGAATAAATTTTTGATATTTTTGGAAACTCAGAAATGTATGAAAATAAATTGGAAATGAACATTTTTGGAAACCTGGAAATGCATTGGACATGAACATTTTTGGAAACCTGGAAATGTAAGGAAATGGTTCAAAAATGGAAAGTGAACATTTCTGGAAACTTGGAAATGTAAGAAAATGGCAAGTATACAGAGCCGATCGAAAATTTTAGGAAACTTAGAAATGACCTAGAAATGTCGAATTTTAAAGTTTAAAATAGGAAATTAGGGCAAGGAGGCCTTAAAAGAAAAAGTTGGTAAGATTTGACACACAAACAGGCTTGGAAAAGTGGCCTGAAGGTGTCACTTAGGGCCTATGGAAATGGCGCCATGTGCAAGAGGAATGGGCCTGGGTTCGAGTCACTTGGGAAGCAAATAAATAAGGTTTTATTTTGGCTTCCAGAAGGCTGAGGTGGACGGTACATGCTTCTAGAAAAGGAGGTGTTTTATTTTCATAAATATGTGATTAATAAGGTGATAATAAAGGATTTTTATTGGATTATTTTTTGAAGAGATAATAGATGGATAAATATGGATTTATCCCTTTTATTTTGATAGATAAGGAAGAGATAAAAGAGGATTATTATTAGTATTATTTTTATTAAGAGATAAGAGATAATAAAGGATATTTCTTTAATTATTTTAAATTAAAGAGATAAAGCTATCAAATAAAGAAGAGTGGTGGCCAAGTAAGGGACTCTAGCCTAGTAAATTGTCTATAAAGGAAAAGAGAGGCCATTCATTCATTCACTTTTCCTTTGCCGAATTTCTTAAGCAAATTCTCTTCTCACTGCCGAATTCTCTCTGTCATTGTTCTTCTTTCTCTTTTCAATTCTTCACAAATCCGAAAGCAGAATCCCCCTAGTCTTGCCGAATTTTCCTAAGTTTTATATCTTCCTCTTCTTTCTTTGAAAAACCAAAAATCCTCTATTGTTCATCAAGAAGCCGAAATTTTAATCCACATCAAGGCCATAGCCGAATATTGTTAAAGGCTCAAGCAAGGATTGTCGATTCCTAAAGTAAGGAAATCTTTCGGGATTTACTAAGTGTCGACTACAAGGAAGGAGAAGTTCTTTTCCCGAAGGTACACCATAAGCCGCGTGTTCCCTAGTGATTCGGTGAATTTTGAGATTTAAGAATCTAAGGTAAGTCATATTTAACATACGGCTAAGGGTTATTTGTTGTGAATAAATGTTAGAAATTGATCTAACATGAAGTTATAGGGATTTCGACAGAGGGATACAAGGATTTCTGGGATTTGAGAATTTCAAGGTAAGTTTTAAGAATACTAATCCTACTAGGATTTGGATTTATGGCCGAATGGCTTTTTATTAAAGTAGTAAGTGATTAATCAAATGTAGGAATTTGAGATCTAAGGCAGTAGATCAGATTTCGGGATTTCAAGGAATTCGTTAAGCAAATCAGGTGTGTACCCTACCCTAAGTTTTGATAGGTTCATGGCTATGTTTAAATTAAATGTATTATTAAGAATGTGTGTACTCCACACTACTTTGTAATATGAATTATGGTTGCATGTATTAAAATATATGTTAATGAAAATATGAGCATGGCTAAGGTACCATGTTAAGGTACTAAGTACTCAGGTACGTTTCCTACTTCTACTAGGAATATGAAATATGTTATTCATAACATGAGAATATGATAAGAATGTGAACTATGGTATATTATGCATATTAATGTTTATGGGGCATATGGTTGTATATTGAAAGGGGAAGTGAAAAGTGGTGATTTAAGACCATAGTAATCTGAAAAGTGGTTTCCTAAAACCACAGATGCAGAGCCTTAAGCCCGCAAATTGGTGTGTAGCGGAAGGAGGGTCGACTTAGTAGTCCCCACGGTGTGTTTGGCAAGTACGGGGGTGTGTAGCGGATGGACAATTAGGTTTGGGTTTGGGAATGCATCATTAATTGTATTCTATGATTTGAATGTGTATCATTTGTATGCCTGATTCTATTATGACTTAGTGTTGTGTACACATTGAGTCTGTTGACTCACCCCGTTGGGGAATATTTTTCAGGTGATGAGCAGTAATGGACCGGGTCGGCAGGAGCTTAAAGGTGGCCATGCATAGCAAGAAATTTATGATTTGGACTTTCAATTTATTTTAAGTATTTTAAGTTTTACTTTGGGATCATTGATATAATAAGGCCATTGTGGTTTACTTTATTTTTTTTCTTTTATTTATTATGTTTATGGATTTTTATCAATTAAAGTTTAAGTAAATTCCTTTTAAAATTAACTCTAAATGTTTTGTCACCTTAAATAAATGGGTTTTAACATAAGATAAATTTGTTTTCAACTCAAGCCCAACCCAAGCAATATTTTTTTAAAAAATCACACAAGTTTTTCCTAAGTAACAAAAGAATTTTGAACCGGTTTACTTGAGGAACATACCAAATATGGTCAAAGCTCGTGGGCCGGGTTTGGGGTGTTTCACAAACTCACAAAACCATTATAAAACTTCAAAAATCTCATAAATTCAACAATGGCACAAGTCCAACACATTGAATAATTTAATGAATTATCATTCGAGTTAGCAAGAATTATATGCAATGATCTCAAAAACATAAAATTTACCAAAAACATAATTGAAATTTACTTACATGCAAGCCCTCCTAATGACCAATTATTCAAGCTCAAATATGGATGTTTTCTTCTTTTGCTTTCGACAAACACTCAAAGATGATGACAATTACATGTTTTCTTCATTTGTTATTGTTTCATTATTTATTTACTTACATGTTTACACTTATTATAACTTTAATAATCAATCAAAACAAAGGTCCATAACCGGCCACTACCCATGTTTATGGTATAATTTCCACTTAAATCCCTAAACTCATATTTCTATAACCATTTAACACTTAAATCCCTAAAATAATATTTCTATACACATTATATTAATTAATATTTACGGATTGGCACATCAAAATTGTGGTCTTGAAACCATTGTTTCTGACACCACTGAAAAATAGGCTGTTACAGTAGAGACCAAGTGGATTTTCAAAAATAAAAGTGATGAACATGGAAATATCACTCGTAACAAAGCTCGATTGGAAGCATAAGGTCATATGCAAGTTAAAGGTGTTGATTTTGATAAAACCTTCGCTCTAGTAACTAGGTTAGAATCCATTCATCTTTTATTTGTTGTTACATGTCATCTTAACATCAAACTTTACCAAATGGATGTTAGGTGTGCATTTTTAAATAAGTTTCATAATGAGGAAGTTTATGTTGATCCTCATTGCCCTAACTATGTTGACAAAGTGTCTTAGGTTTTGTATGGACTAAAGTAGGCTCTAAGAGCTTGGCATGAGCATTTGTCGCAGTTTTTGTTGCAACGGGGATACACTCAGGGCAGTATGAAAAAAACTCTATTCTTGAAGAAGACCAAGAGCAATATCACTATTGTCCAAATTGTTAATGTAAGCCTTACAAGCCAATCATGATTCGTTTGTAAGCATTAAACAATATTTAATTGTATTAATATTATTATAGTTTTATAATAATAAATTTAGATATTTCTTTATCCATGAGTGAAGTATATGATATTTAACACTTGTGTAGATAAAACCCGTGGAACACATTAGGTTATGCAAGGCAATTATAAGGAGTTATAATTATAATATCTCTATGCATTAAACTCGTGATTCCTTGTAACACCCCAAACCCGGACAAGACACCACGTCCGAATCTGGTATGCTACGGGGAAAATTGTTTCTAATAGGTTCAGATTTTTCGTTTAGAAGTCGGATGAAAACATGGTGTACTTGAAACAAATTTGGGTAGTCTTATTTGAAAAACAGTTGATGTATTCGAAACCCGGAGGTTTTGAAAACTTAGCCAGAGTGTATAGTTAAAACGAGTTTAAACCATTTAAAACCTCAGTAGTTTCTTAGTGATACATAAAACACTTTTAAACTTAGGTGAATTACGAGTTAGAATTGGAAACCAGTTGAATTTGTTTATCAAAAAGACTTAGTGTGGTACCCGATGGTATAGTTAAAAACACATTGCGTTATAGTTTGAAAACATTATCTTTCCAAATTTTAGTAAAATTTATTCCGAGTTATTTTGTTAAGGCATAGCAAAATCAACTTAAAACATAGACAGCATAAAACATAACTTAAAAGGCCTTTTACAATCCGAAATAAAACCCAATTTAAAGTAATAAGCTAAAGTACCAAAAGTTCTAGAGTCTGAGTAAAAACTTTATTCAGCATGGCATGTGCACCCCGAGTCCATCCCGGCTCCAAGTCCGCGTCTACGAGTCACCTGAAATGTCAAAGGAGAGGGTGAGTCGAGTGACTCAGTGTGTAAATCCCACTCCCGATAAAACAACATGCTAACACACATCATACATAGCAATATAATCAATGCAACCCGATCCTAACCATCCGTATCTCCTTTTCTACCCCGTGTGGTACCAAACCACTGGTGGTGCCAAACCACTGGTGACATATAGTCACAATGTGCTCCCAAAGCACTGGTGTCCCAAAGACACAGTATCCGTCAGTGTGCTACCAAAGCACTGGTGTCCCAAAGACACAATTGTGCTACCAAAGCACTGGTGACCGAAGTCACAAATCCAATGTTGATGGGGCCAACCCATCGTGTGATACCAAATCACTAGCAGACGATCCCATATCTCAAGTGGGGCCAACCCACGGTGGTCAAACCACAGGGACAAGTCGCAATGAGGTGCCAAACCTCTGGTGTCCCAAAGACACAATGTGCTACCAAAGCACTGGTGACCGTAGTCACAAATCTGGTGATGGGGCCAACCCATCGTGTGTTACCAAAACACTGGCGTCAATCCCGTATAATCATCTGTGGGGCCAACCCACTGTGGTACTGAGCCACTGGGACGAGACGCTGAGGTACCAAACCTCTGGAGGTGCCAAACCTCTGGTGACCCAAAGTCACAAAGTGTGCTACCAAAGCACTGGTGCTCGTCAGCACAATATATCACTGCTCCCTCCTCTCGTATCACCCATCAACATACCATGCTCATATAATCATGCATATCATACAAATCATGCATCTCATGCCAATATGTCCAACCACATATCCCATATCACATATATCCATAGCCATGATAGCATATAAATCATCAATAACTCATAATGATATTAGCAATAACTTACCCGAATCCAAGCCCATACCCAAATGGGTATCATATCAATCCATCAACTGCCATAATTTTAATAGGCATACAGGTTTAATAATAATATTACTAAATATAAGTGTGTTAGTATCCACACCTGATAATACGAGTCTAAGATCCAACGAGAACGATCTAAGCCCCTCGATTGACAAGCTCCTATAACATTCGGCCAACATAGAATTAGGCACTAAGACTATTCGGCCATAACCAAATGAACCACAAAGGTTAGAGTTGAACCCTTACCTTGCGAATGGTTTGATTTCCAATCAAACCCCGAACCAATAGTGGTTCCTCTTTCTTGACAATCGGCCACCCCTAAAATAATAACAATCCCACCTTAATAATTTGGCTTAACAAGACCAAAGAGAATGGACTAATAGTAGCCATTACCATCACTTACCAAACAGTCAATCGAAGAAAGGAAGGCTTCACTTGTCACCTTTAATGATCCCGATGTCCTATAGTGAAAACGATTTACACAAAAGATTAGCACCCAACAACCAATAACAGAGTCGGTCCTTACTCAAACCACCATACCAAAAAGACGAGAGAAAGGCAGAATGGCCATTCGGCCAAACCCTTACCTGATTCCAAACGATTGGAAACCAGCACCCAAACAACCACCAATGTTCGGCCCACAAAACAAGGAGAGGGAATTCGGCAAAGACCTTGAACCACAAGGGAGAAGAGGATTCGGTATTGATGTTTAACACCCACCTATGTACGGCTTTCAAAGGTGAGAAAAGGGGTGTGAACAAGAGAAGAATTAGAGATTACGGCAACAAGTTTTGAGGAGAACAAAAGAAAGTTTGGCAAGTTGATATGGGTTCGGCACACAAAAGATGGACAAGAAGAATGGAGAAATCGGTTGGGAAAAGAATGGTAAGTTTCGGCACTAGTGTTTTTCAAGAAAAGAGAAGAAAATGAATAAGAGGACAATTGGTACTAGTTTCGGCTTATGCAAGTGGAAAAGAAGAGAAAATGCAAGAGTGCATTCGGCTACAAGAAGGTTGAGAGAAAAGCAAAACAAAATTCGGCAATGCTATAGGGATTTTTGATCTTTCGGTTCAACAAAATAATGAAGAAAACAAAGAGAGCTCACTTGTGTTTCGGTTGACAAAAGACAAAAAGGAAAAACCTCTTCTTTGAAACCCAAATGACCGAATATGCACCTAGCTCCAAGGAAATTTCGGCACAACACCTCCCCCTTTCCCAAAACCGGCCAAACACTCCACCACCCCCCAAACATTCGGCCAAATCCCACCCATTTCTCCCATTCACTCATTTGAAATGAGTGGACCAAGTCACACTCCTAAAATCCCTCTCCACCTCTCATTTGAAAGTGGAGACCAAGTCATAGGAGGAATTCAAGTTGCTCCCAAACTCTTCCTCCATGCCGTCCAAAAAGAGTGCCAAAAATGGCCACTCCGCAGCTCGAACACAAGGCCTCCACCCCCCCTGTGAATGACGCCACCTAGCTCCCAAGTTGCACCTTGCTCAGCCACTTTGCCAACCCTTTATTTGTGCAATAAAACCACGAAAATAATTCTTAAACCCCAGCTTCCTCAGCTCCCTTTACTAAACACCCAAAAACCAAAATTTCCCCATTTACTCAGGCATACACCTAGGCTATAATTAAGCCCCTACAACCCCGAAATAACCACACAGCACACTAACACATGCAATAACATGCAGCAACAAAATTAGCCCCTAACCCGGGATATTACAGTTCTACCCCCCTTAAAAATAATTTCGGCCTCGAAATTACCTGATCAAAAGAGTTGCGGGTATTGCTGTCTCATCGCATCCTCGGGTTCCCACGTCGCTTCTTCTACACCATGATTCCGCCAAAGTACCTTAACCAAAGGCACAGACTTTCTACGCAGAACCTTCACATCTCGATCAAGAATCTGTACAGGCTCTTCTTCCATAGTCAAGTCTGGATTTACCTCGATCTCTTCCACTGCTACCACATGCGACGGATCTGAACGATACCTCCGAAGCATCGAAACATGAAAAACGTCGTGAATCTGACTAAGCTCTGCTGGCAACTCAAGCTGATACGCTACTGGTCCAACTCGCCTCAACACCTTATACGGCCCAATGAACCTCGGACTTAGCTTACCTTTCTTCCCGAACCTCAGAACCTTCTTCCAAGGCGAGACCTTCAGAAACACTCGATCCCCAACAGCAAACTCTATATCTCTTCGCTTAAGATCGGCATAAGACTTCTGCCGGTCCGAAGCTTCCTTTAATCGAGCCTGAATCAACTTAACCTTGTCCTCAGTCTCGGCTACTAACTCAGGTCCTAACAACTGGCGTTCACCCAACTCTGTCCAACATGTAGGTGAGCGACACTTCCTACCATACAATGCCTCATACGGAGCCATCTTGATGCTCGCTTGGTAACTGTTGTTGTAGGCAAACTCGGCCAACGGTAGAAACTCCTCCCAACTACCCCTGAAATCCAAGACACAACCTCTCAGCATGTCCTCTAAGATCTGAATGACCCTTTCTGATTGACCGTCAGACTGCGGGTGAAAAGCCGTGCTGAAATCTAAACGAGTACCCAGAGCCTGATGTAATGCCTTCCAGAACCTTGAAGTAAACCGAGGATCCCTATCCGAGATTATCGAAACTGGCACACCGTGCAACCTTACTATCTCTGAAACATACAGCTTCGCTAGCTTCTGAAGTGAGTAATCAACCCTCACCGGAATAAAGTGAGCTGATTTAGTCAGACGATCCACCACTACCCAAACTGAATCCTTCTTGCTTGGCGTAAGCGGTAACCCACTGACAAAATCCATGGTTATCCTTTCCCACTTCCACTGCGGAATTTTCACAGGCTGAAGCAAACCCGACGGCAACTGGTGCTCAGCCTTGACCTGCTGACAAGTCAGACACTTCCCCACAAACTCTGTTACCTCTTTCTTCAAGCCAGGCCACCAAAACTGCTCTCTGAGGTCCTTATACATTTTGCTACCTCCAGGATGCATAGCATGAGGACTGCTATGTGCGTCCTGAAGAATCTTCTGCCTCAGCTCAACATCCTTAGGCACACAAGCCTTACCCTGAAAACACAGAACCTCATCACTAGACAAGCTGTACCCCTCCAAACCACCATTCTGCACTTGTAACCTTCGCGCACTCAGAACCTCATCCTCTAACTGTTTCTCTTTGATCTGCTCAACCCAAGTAGGCTTAACCTGTAGCTCTGCCAGAATACTCCCGTCGTCATACAAACTCAAATGGGCAAACAACGCTCTTAAGTCCGAAACAACCTTACGGCTCAACGCGTCTGCCACCACGTTAGCCTTGCCCGGATGATACTCGATAGAACAGTCGTAATCCTTCAGCAACTCAACCCATCTACGCTGCCTCAAATTTAAATCCTTCTGAGTCAGTAGATACTTCAGACTCTTATGATCTGTGTAGACTATCGATCTCTCTCCATATAAGTAGTGCCTCCAAATCTTTAAGGCGAAAACTACATCCGCTAGCTCCAAATCGTGCGTCGGGTAGTTGACCTCATGTGGCCTCAGCTGCCTAGAAGCGTAAGCCACAACCTTACCTTCTTGCATCAACACACAACCCAGACCCGTATGTGATGCGTCGCAATAGACTGTGTATTCCTTACCAGCCTCAGGTTGAATTAGAACCGGAGCTTCAGTCAAGATCTTCTTTAACTTATCAAAGCTTTCCTGCTGTTCCTCAGTCCAAACAAACGGAACCTCTTTCCTTAACAACTTGGTCATCGGCGCTGCTATCAACGAGAAACCCTCAACAAACCCTCTGTAGTATCCGGCCAAACCCAGAAAACTACGAATCTCAGCCACTGACCTAGGTGGCTTCCAATCCAAAACAGCCTCAATCTTACGAGGATCTACCCGAATTCCCTCTGCTGACACTACATGACCCAAAAACGTCACTTCTCTAAGCCAGAACTCGCACTTACTGAACTTAGCATAGAGTTGCTTTTCCCTCAGAATCTGCAGCACCACCCTCAAATGCTTATCATGCTCTTCCTCTGTCCTTGAGTACACTAAAATGTCATCTATAAAAACCACCACGAACTGATCTAGATACTGCTGAAACACCCTGTTCATCATATCCATAAACGCTGCCGGTGCGTTAGTCAACCCGAATGGCATTACCAGGAATTCGTAGTGCCCATACCGAGTCCGAAACGCTGTTTTATGGATATCGGCCTCTTTAACCTTCAACTGATGGTACCCAGACCTCAGATCAATCTTAGAGAATACCGCTGCACCCTTCAGCTGGTCAAACAAATCATCTATCCGTGGCAACGGATACTTGTTTTTAATCGTCAGCTTGTTCAATTGGCGGTAGTCTATACACATCCGCATCGTGCCATCTTTCTTCTTAACAAAAAGAACCGGCGCACCCCACGGCGAAACACTTGGCCTGATAAAACCTCGATCCAATAACTCCTGGATCTGAGCCTTAAGCTCCACCAATTCCTTTGGTGCCATCCTATACGGAGCAATAGACACTGGCGCAGTCCCGGGTAACAGATCAATCCCGAACTCTACCTCTCGATCTGGCGGCAAACCCGGAAGCTCCTCAGGAAACACATCAGCAAATTCCTTAACAGTACGAACCTTCTCAACCGCAGACTCTTTAGCCTCCAAGGCATACACATGAACCACATACGCTTCACAGCCCTTCCTGACCATCTTCTCCGCTTTCAAAGCAGATACCACCTTTGATAAGTAATCTCTCCTATTACCTATCATAGCCACCTCAACACCATCAACCGTCTTAAGAACCATGCGCTTAGCCGCGCAATCCAACCTCGCTTGGTACTTGACCAACCAATCCATCCCAAGAATCAAATCGAACTCCCCGAACGGCAGTTCCATCAGATCAGCAGCAAACACTACCCCTTGGAGTTCTAGGGGTACCTCTCTAAACAGTTTATCTACCACTACAGAGTGACCTAGAGGGCTAATCACAGTCATCTGCCTAGAAGATATCTCAGAGTCTAAGTCCATGGTCTCTACTATACTACTGGCAACATAAGAATGCGTAGAACCCACATCAATCAAAGCAGTATAAGGAGTACCAAAAATCAAAAACGTACCGGTTATGACGTCCGGTGCGTCGCCTTCCTCTCGGCGCCTCGCAGCATATACTAAACCAGGCTGTCTAGCATCAGAACTACCCGCACCTCTGCCCGGTGCTCCACGGCCCCGACCAGAACCATACCACCTCTGCCATTACCACGGCCCCTCTGCGGTGGCGGTCCATTACCTCTGAACTGATTACGGCCCTGACTCTCAGACTGAATCCTGGCCATCCTACGCGGACAATCTCTAATGCGATGCTCCAGAGAACCACACTCGAAGCAACCTTTACCACCAGTCCAACAGCCACCCCATGAGATTTCCCACACTGATACACTGCGGCGGTCCCTGCCTAGCAGCAACAAACCTAGCAGACTGATTCTGCCCACTCGGTCTAGCCCTCTTCTGCGGATTACCCGACGAACCAGAAGACCCAAAGCTCCTCTTAAGCCTACTCCTGTCCATACTCTGCCTCACTGACTCCTAACGCCCTCGGCTACCTTAGCCTTCTCAACTAAGACAGCAAACTCGCGCTCCTGCTGAGGAGCAATCAGCAGCCTCAACTCGTCTCGCAGACCATCCTCGAAACGAACACACCTCTCATGCTCAGTGGCTACAATGCCCCTGGCATACCTACTCAGCTTCAGGAACTCAGCCTCGTACTCAGCAACAGATTTACTTCCCTGAACAAGCCTCAGAAATGCCTTTCTCTGGGAGTCGATATAACTAGCCCCGATGTACTTCTTCTGATATGCAGCCCGAAAATAATCCCACGTCAAATCCTCTGCTGCCACACTGTCCCGAACCGTGAGCCACCACTGATATGACTCATCCCGGAGAAGCGACACGATTCCCTTCAGCTTCTCTTCAGCTGACAGGTCCAGATCGTCCATGATCCGCTTGCCTCCAGCCAATATTCAGCAGTGCTAGGAGCAACACCGAACACCTCGGAAGAATTCGGCCCCGTTAGCCCGGAGTCGCTCAGGAACTGATTTCCTAACTCCTGCACCACCACTTGCCCCAGCTACCCTTCCAACACGCAGCATCGCCTGTGACACTGCGTCATCCCCAGTCTGATCTTGGAACTCACCACCTCCAGCTGGTGGCGGAACCGGTATCTCATTTTCTGAACCCTGCCCAGATCCTACGGGCTCAGAAACCGTCATTCTACTACCTACCTCTACCAGT
This sequence comes from Gossypium australe, assembly GCA_005393395.2. Lineage (NCBI taxonomy): Eukaryota > Viridiplantae > Streptophyta > Magnoliopsida > Malvales > Malvaceae > Gossypium > Gossypium australe. The sequence goes on along the minus strand of CM016616.1, from coordinate 134,070,885 downwards.
ATTACGACCACGTCCACCTCGAGTGCTCATGTCTAATCTTTCTACGTATCTGATTAAGAATTTTATGCATCAGTATTTATTCCACTTGTTTAAAAAGCAAGTCTTATGACATTAAGAGGATTTGTTCTCGCGCGTTCACAAATATCCTATCAGTTCCAATCTCTAAGTAGCATACTATGTATCATCAAATCTATCATCAATCATTCACAAGAATAGTCGGGGTACTTACCTGGCGAACTGGGCCGGAGGGTGCCATGCCTTTCAAACCATACTTTCAAAACAAACATTAAACAGACTTTTGAAACCATTTGGGCCTCAGGCCCACAGCCGAGCCTTTGAACTTGGCTCTGATACCACAAATGTAACACCCCAAACCGGACAAGACACCACGTCCGAATCTGGTATGCTACGGGGAAATTGTTTCTAAAGTTCAGATTTTTCGTTTAGAAGTCGGTGAAAACATGGTGTACTTGAAACAATTTGGTAGTCTTATTTGAAAAACAGTTGATGTATTCGAAACCCGGAGTTTTGAAAACTTAGCCAGAATGTATAGTTAAAACGAGTTTAACCATTTAAAACCTCATAGTTTCTTAGTGATACATAAAACACTTTTAAACTGAAAACATGGTGTACTTGAAACAAATTTGGGTAGTCTTATTTGAAAAACAGTTGATGTATTCGAAACCCGGAGGTTTTGAAAACTTAGCCAGAGTGTATAGTTAAAACGAGTTTAAACCATTTAAAACCTCAGTAGTTTCTTAGTGATACATAAAACACTTTTAAACTTAGGTGAATACGAGTTAGAATTGGAAACCAGTTGAATTTGTTTATCAAAAAGACTTAGTGTGGTACCCGATGGTATAGTTAAAAACACATTGCGTTATAGTTTTGAAAACATTATCTTTCCAATTTTAGTAAAATTTATTCCGAGTTATTTTGTTAAGGCATAGCAAAATCAACTTAAAACATAGACAGCATAAAACATAACTTAAAAGGCCTTTTACAATCCGAAATAAAACCCAATTTAAAGTAATAAGCTAAAGTACCAAAAGTTCTAGAGTCTGAGTAAAAACTTTATTCAGCATGGCATGTGCACCCCGAGTCCATCCCGGCTCCAAGTCCGCGTCTACGAGTCACCTGAAATGTCAAAGGAGAGGGTGAGTCGAGTGACTCAGTGTGTAAATCCCACTCCCGATAAAACAATGCTAACACACATCATACATAGCAATATAATCAATGCAACCCGATCCTAACCATCCGTATCTCCTTTTCTACCCCGTGTGGTACCAAACCACTGGTGGTGCCAAACCACTGGTGACATATAGTCACAATGTGCTCCCAAAGCACTGGTGTCCCAAAGACACAGTATCCGTCAGTGTGCTACCAAAGCACTGGTGTCCCAAAGACACAATTGTGCTACCAAAGCACTGGTGACCGAAGTCACAAATCCAATGTTGATGGGGCCAACCCATCGTGTGATACCAAATCACTAGCAGACGATCCCATATCTCAAGTGGGGCCAACCCACGGTGGTCAAACCACAGGGACAAGTCGCAATGAGGTGCCAAACCTCTGGTGTCCCAAAGACACAATGTGCTACCAAAGCACTGGTGACCGTAGTCACAAATCTGGTGATGGGGCCAACCCATCGTGTGTTACCAAAACACTGGCGTCAATCCCGTATAATCATCTGTGGGGCCAACCCACTGTGGTACTGAGCCACTGGGACGAGACGCTGAGGTACCAAACCTCTGGAGGTGCCAAACCTCTGGTGACCCAAAGTCACAAAGTGTGCTACCAAAGCACTGGTGCTCGTCAGCACAATATCACTGCTCCCTCCTCTCGTATCACCCATCAACATACCATGCTCATATAATCATGCATATCATACAAATCATGCATCTCATGCCAATATGTCCAACCACATATCCCATATCACATATATCCATAGCCATGATAGCATATAAATCATCAATAACTCATAATGATATTAGCAATAACTTACCCGAATCCAAGCCCATACCCAATGGGTATCATATCAATCCATCAACTGCCATAATTTTAATAGGCATACAGGTTTAATAATAATATTACTAAATATAAGTGTGTTAGTATCCACACCTGATAATACGAGTCTAAGATCCAACGAGAACGATCTAAGCCCCTCGATTGACAAGCTCCTATAACATTCGGCCAACATAGAATTAGGCACTAAGACTATTCGGCCATAACCAAATGAACCACAAAGGTTAGAGTTGAACCCTTACCTTGCGAATGGTTTGATTTCCAATCAAACCCCGAACCAATAGTGGTTCCTCTTTCTTGACAATCGGCCACCCCTAAAATAATAACAATCCCACCTTAATAATTTGGCTTAACAAGACCAAAGAGAATGGACTAATAGTAGCCATTAATGATCCCGATGATCCCGATGTCCTATAGTGAAAACGATTTACACAAAAGATTAGCACCCAACAACCAATAACAGAGTCGGTCCTTACTCAAACCACCATACCAAAAAGACGAGAGAAAGGCAGAATGGCCATTCGGCCAAACCCTTACCTGATTCCAAACGATTGGAAACCAGCACCCAAACAACCACCAATGTTCGGCCCACAAAACAAGGAGAGGGGAATTCGGCAAAGACCTTGAACCACAAGGAGAAGAGGATTCGGTATTGATGTTTAACACCCACCTATGTACGGCTTTCAAGGTGAGAAAAGGGGTGTGAACAAGAGAAGAATTAGAGATTACGGCAACAAGTTTTGAGGAGAACAAAAGAAAGTTTGGCAAGTTGATATGGGTTCGGCACACAAAGATGGACAAGAAGAATGGAGAAATCGGTTGGGAAAAGAATGGTAAGTTTCGGCACTAGTGTTTTTCAAGAAAAGAGAAGAAAATGAATAAGAGGACAATTGGTACTAGTTTCGGCTTATGCAAGTGGAAAAGAAGAGAAAATGCAAGAGTGCATTCGGCTACAAGAAGGTTGAGAGAAAAGCAAAACAAAATTCGGCAATGCTATAGGGATTTTTGATCTTTCGGTTCAACAAAATAATGAAGAAAACAAAGAGAGCTCACTTGTGTTTCGGTTGACAAAAGACAAAAAGGAAAAACCTCTTCTTTGAAACCCAAATGACCGAATATGCACCTAGCTCCAAGGAAATTTCGGCACAACACCTCCCCCTTTCCCAAAACCGGCCAAACACTCCACCACCCCCCAAACATTCGGCCAAATCCCACCCATTTCTCCCATTCACTCATTTGAAATGAGTGGACCAAGTCACACTCCTAAAATCCCTCTCCACCTCTCATTTGAAAGTGGAGACCAAGTCATAGGAGGAATTCAAGTTGCTCCCAAACTCTTCCTCCATGCCGTCCAAAAAGAGTGCCAAAAATGGCCACTCCGCAGCTCGAACACAAGGCCTCCACCCCCCCTGTGAATGACGCCACCTAGCTCCCAAGTTGCACCTTGCTCAGCCACTTTGCCAACCCTTTATTTGTGCAATAAAACCACGAAAATAATTCTTAAACCCCAGCTTCCTCAGCTCCCTTTACTAAACACCCAAAAACCAAAATTTCCCCATTTACTCAGGCATACACCTAGGCTATAATTAAGCCCCTACAACCCCGAAATAACCACACAGCACACTAACACATGCAATAACATGCAGCAACAAAATTAGCCCCTAACCCGGGATATTACATTCCTAAATTGTTCTTGGTCATTGAATTATCGAGATAGTGCATTGGTAATGCTCAAAGGTCGGCACAAGTTAAGCCTTCATGCATAGGATACATGCAACTGATTTCATAAGTTGAAGCGTAGGATACTTGAGGATAACATGTGGGTACTTGTAATGAGAACAAATACACTAAACATGCCCCGCTATGAGAGTTTCATTTGGTATTTCACTCAAGTGTCTATGGAAATACTCCCATGTGTAGGTAATGTAAATAATCCTTATACTTGTTACATTGAGTCAACTTGTTTGTTGAGTATTATACTTTGATTCATCATGAAATGGGTCTGTATAGACAAATGCTTAAGGTAGGATATTTTGGGCATGACATAAGGCATACGAAGGTAGTAGAGTGGTCTAGATAGGATCCATCACCCCAAGTGATATGAAGGGACATATCCTATATGCTCTTAATTTGTATTAACTATAAGTCCTGGGCTAAGGCAACTAGTAAAGGTTAATACAAGGAGTTGCAAGACTAGCATGGATAAGCAAAAGTAGATATCGTGCTAGGACTTTAAGTTCATCCGAGATATATGATGGACATATCGAATTTACACATATATAATGAACACTAAAAGGCTTTGTCAAAAATATATTTTGACTCTTCTGATAAATGGAGGTCATATTTTGTTTCTAGGTCCCTCAAATGATTTATGAAAATAATTATTTCTTAATTAAAATAGATTGTATTTGTTGCCAACATAATTTGAAGTCTAATGAGTCACACACAATAATGGAATTTGGAAATTAAAACAAAAAAGAACTAAATTAAATAGTTTAATAAAGTCTAACAGTTAAAGTGCATTTAATCAAAATTTGATTAAAAACCTAACCTATATAGTATAACTTAGCTAGACATCTCATGTAGTTGTTTTTCTTATTGACCTCTCATTTTCTCATGGAGAAACAAAAAGAAAATAAAACAAAAATTATTTTTTGAAATTTTGCTTCTAGTTTTCTTTTTGGTATTGAGATTAAGATAATAAAAAAAGTGTGTGGATCCATGTTATCAGATAACTAGCACTATCTTGAAAAAGTGGATCTCAACCTTACAAAGGTTTTCTAGATTCCTGGTGTGGACTACTATTAGAATTGAACAAAGATGGTGACCACCCTTGTTCAAGATTTAGTTCTTTTACTGTATTTTGTATTTGATGACATGATAAAATCATTCAAACTGATCCTTGGTGAAATCCGATGCATTGTATGTTTTCTTTTTCCGCTACATTTATTTTGATATTTGTTTTGATTTTATTTTGCAACTATAATTGGATTCCAACACAAATATATGTTGATGACATCATTTTTGGATCTACAACCAAAAAAATCCAAAGATGAGTTTATTCAACTTATGCACTTGAAGTATGAAATGAATATGGTTGGCGAGCTTAATTATTTTCTTGACTTGCAGGTTAAATAGCTTAAAAATGACAATTTTGTTAACCAAGAAAAATATGTGTTGAACATGGTTAAGAAATTTGGTCTTGAGCGAGCTAAAGATGTTCAAAGTCCTATGAGCTCAAGTAAAAAAATTGAGTCTTGACAGAAATGGTATTCAAATAGATAGTTCAACATAGAAAAGTATAACTGAGAGTCTACTATGTTTAACGGCTACTTGTTCAAATATTTTTCAATGTGTTCAAGTCAAGCCAATGCAAAAAGTCTCTTCTCAAAGAAGCAAAATAAATTATCAAATATGTGAAAGGTATATTAGATTTTGGGCTATGACTTTCCAAATATACTAATTTAGCACTTGATGCATCGGGTCAATAATATAGATGATTAGAAGAGCATGTCTGGTGCTTATTTTTATATTGGGAACAATCTTGTTTCATGGTATACCAAAAAGCGAAACACTACTTCATTTTCTACAGCTAAAGCATAATATATAGTAGTTGAAAGTTGTTGTGCACAGTTACTCTGGATGGATCAAATGTTTGATTATGGAGTTCTAGTAGATGTTCTGACAGTGTATTTTGACAATACAAGTTGATAAACCATAATTTACACATATTTTAACCCCATGCTTAGCCTAATTTTGGATGATTTTCCATTGAATTTGATGAATTCGATGCTCCCAATCTCGTAATTTCATGTTTTATACTTAGGAGAGCTTAGAAAGTCGAAAAGAACGAGAAACGGGCCAAAAAGGGACAAAATGGGCCTACATGGCCTGGACCACCGCACACGGGCAAAACCACACGGCCGTGTGTGTGCAAGCCGGATCGAACACGGCCTGGTCTATCGACCACGGAAGTGTCACACGGGCGTGTCCCTGCCGAAATAAGGATGACTTCTATTCAAAATAAGATACTTGTGGGCCAAGATATGCATCTCGAAGCCTATATAAACACCCTGGGGGCAACCTGAAAGGGGAGGTCGACTAAAGGTCGAATAGAGTTCGACAGGACGTCGAATAGACGCTGAGTAGAAGGAGAAAATACTCCAAGATAGCCGTCGAGATCAGCTTAGGAGAAGGATCTCCATCAAGACTGAGGATCTCCCATCAAGTTCTTTAGAAGTTTTTGGGTTTTCTTATGTTTTGTTATTTTTCCTCTTTTATGATGTTTCCCTCTTTTAGTATGAACTAAAATCCCCAAATATCTAAGGGGGATGAAGCCTAAGACGAGTCTTATTATTATTTGATTTATGAGATAAATACTTGTGCTTATTCTTAATTGTAAGTTTTCTTGTTTGATAATTCAGGTTGTTGATTCAAGTCGAATGTGCTTATTCAGTGGAGCAAAAGTCCCTGTTTAAGAGTAGATCAACATAATTACACGGAGTTGATTGCAACCCTAGAGATAGGGCGACAAAAATATGCTGGATTAGGGTCAAACCTAATAAGGGAATCCATAGATCGAGTTAATGTGACAATAGGTGTTTTAATTAGAAAAAGATTTCAAATAATCAACCTAGAGTCAGTTATTAGTAGCCTCGAAAGAGGTATTAATATAATTTAGGGATTTTTACAGATTAAGCCAAGTGAATAAATCGCATGAATCAAAAGTAATAAGTGAAGTCTAGGTGGATTCTTCCTTAGGTATTGTCGATCTCATAGAAGTTGTCCAAAAGTATTTTCCCAATTTACTCTCTGTCGCTTCCATAGTTAGTTAATTTTAGATTAAAAACCAAATTCCCTTAATTATTAGGCTAGATAATAAAAAAGATAGTTAATACTAGTACTCTTGGTCCTTGAGGATACGATATTCTGGACTCACCACAGTTATACTACTGTTCGATAAGTGCGCTTGCCTTTGTCGAAATAATAGTTAGTTTCGAGTTCCATCAAGTTTTTGGCGCCATTGCCGGGGTCTAAGATATTAGGAAAACTAAATTTTTATTACTTTAGCCATTCTTACTTTTAATTGCAATTTAATTTTTTATTTTTTTTATTTTTAGTTCACTTAATTTTCCTTTTCTTTGCTTCTGGCAGGTAATTCTAGTTTATGACTAGAAGGAATACATCAGGACCTTTGGTTTTTTACAGTGATATAGAAGGTACAATTCGCAGAAACCGAAGAGAAATAAGGCGAAGCGTACAAAACATAGAAGAAGAGCAAGAGGATGAAACCAATACTACTGAAGAGATGGCTGATAATAATCCGCAACCTCCTGTGGTTGCCGCAAATCCAGTGAATCAAAATCCTGCTCCTTGTACTATGTATGATTATGCTAAACCTAATTTAACAGGAACTGAGTCAAGTATTGTTAGACCTGCTATCGCTGCAAATAATTTTGAACTGAAACCTAACACTATTTAGATGATTCAGTAGTTTGTTCAGTTTGATGGTTTGCAGGATGAGGATCCCAACAATCACTTAGCAAATTACCTAGAATTGTGTGATACCTTCAAAATTAATGGCGTTTCTGATGATGCCATTCACCTTCGGTTGTTTCCCTTTTCATTGAGGAACAAAGCTAAACAGTGGTTGAACTCGTTACCACGAGGATCAATCACTACATGGGAACAAATGACCGAAAAATTTTTATTAAAATATTTTCTGCCAGCTAAAACGGCTAAGTTGAGGAATGATATCTCTTCTTTTCTGCAGATGGATTTAGAGACACTTTACGACGCATGGGAGAGATACAAGGATTTATTAAGAAGGTGCTTTCACCATGGGTTACCCTTGTGGCTATAGGTTCAAACCTTTTACAACGGTGTAAACCCCTCAAATAGGCAGTTGATTGATTCAGCCACCGGTGGAACCCTAAATAACAAGACCCCTAAAGCGGCTTATGAGTTTATAGAGGAGATGGCACTGAATAACTATCAGTGGCAAGTTATGAGGACAAAGCCAACAAAAGCAGCCAGTGTTTTCAACCTCGACGCAGTAACCATGCTGTCAAACCAGGTAGAACTGTTAAATAAAAAGATTGATGGTTTGTATGGTTCTCCGCAGGTACATCCAGTGATGCAGTGCAATGCAAATAGAGGGATGAGCAATACAGAATATCCGCCCTACAACCCTGGCATAGAAAGCGAACAGATGAACTATATGGGTAACAATTCTAAACCTCAAAATAACCCTTCTAGTAACACTTACAATCCAGGTTGGAGGAACCACCCCAACTTCTCAGGGGGTGACCAAGGAAATCAGAGACAACAACACCTCCCAGTCTTTCAACAGCAACCCTACCCGCAAGAGAAAAAGCTGAACCTTGGGATATGCTAGCAAAGTTTATTTCAGCGTCAGAAACTCATTTTCAGAATATTGAAACGGCGTTGAATAATTAGCAAACATTAATTCAATGGCTTAAAAATCAACTAGGACAGCTGACCAAGTTAGTTTCTGAAAGGCAACCAGGTCGTTTACCTAATAATACCGAACCTAAACCTCAAGAGCAAGTGAAGGCAGTAACATTAAGGAATGGGAAGGTATTGGTTGAAGCGGAAAAGAAGATGCCACAAGAAAGTAATAAAGAAAAAGGTGAGGAGGTCGATAATATAACACCGGTACGTGCAGAATATAAACCACCGATCCCATATCCGGCAAAGTTGAAAAAAGATCGCTTAGACGCACAATACAGTAAATTTCTTGAACTTTTTAAACAGTTACATGTTAACTTACCTTTTGTTGAAGCTATTTCGCAAATGCCGACATACGCAAAATTCCTAAAAGAGCTTCAAAATAAGCTACCAACCAAATTGAAAGATCCAAGAAGTTTCACTATTCCTTGTTTAATTGGTAGTTTAAACATTGAGAAACCACTAGCTGATTTAGGTGCCAGTATTAACTTAATGCCTTATAAAATATTCAAGCAGCTTGGTCTTGGGGAACCAAAACCCATTAGGATGAGTATTCAATTAGCTGACAAATCTATTAAATATCCTAGGGGAATTATTGAAGATATTCTGGTAAAATTTGATAAATTTATATTCCCTGTTGATTTTGTTGTGCTTGACATGGATGAGGACGTTGAGGTACCTTTAATTTTGGCATGCCCCTTTTTAGCTACTGCTAGGGCTGTTGTAGGTGATGGTAAACTTGCGCTAAGGGTAAGCAACAAGGAAATTATTTTTCAAATTTACAATACTATGCGATATTCTAGAGAGCAAGATGATTCCTATTATTTTAATGATGCCATTGATCATTTTATTCAAAATTATTTGCAGGAAATCATCCATGATGACACGTTGGAACTATGTCTTACCCAAGGTTAAGGGGCAGACGATGATAACAATGAGTTGAATTCTAATACATCTTCCCCTAGACAAAAGAAAGACGAGGGAATTGAAATAAATGACAAAATAAAACAAAAACCCTCTATTGAAGAACCACCTAAATTGGAATTGAAACAGTTACCAAATCACTTAGAATATGCATTCCTCGGATATAATTCAACACTACCAGTAATCATCTCTTCAGAACTGGAATCCAAAGAGAAAGACAAGTTGCTGCAGGTACTAAAGGAACATAAAAGAGCCATAGCTTAGAAAATTTCTGACATTAAAGGGATAAGTCCATCGTTTTGCACCCACAAAAATTTAATGGAAGATGAGTATAAACCATGTGTGCAACCTCAAAGACGATTGAATCCCAACATGAAAGAAGTTGTTAAAGCTGAGGTAATTAAACTTCAAGATGCTGGAATTATTTATCCTATTTCTGACAGTACTTGGGTGAGTCCTGTGCAGGTTGTTCCAAAGAAAGGAGGCATGACTGTTGTAGCTAACGAAAAGAATGGATTGATTCTATGATAGTCCGATTTAGACCCTAATCAAAACGGTGGTTTTGGGACCACGAATTCGAGTCAGAAAAATATTTTAAAATTATTTTTTGTGTTTATAATGTGTGAATTTGTGTGTATTAAATTTTTGTTTTCAAATTTTATCGTTTGGATATCCAATTAAATAAAAAAGGGCTTAATCGCGTAAAGTGAAAATTAGGTGGTTGTTTAGAAAAGGGGCTAAATTGATGTTTTTTTTACAAAGGAAGTACCAAATTTGTAATAAGCCCATTTTGAAAAGTAGTGGACGGCAATGGTCTTAAATGACCTTAGTTAGTAAAATTTTTATATTATTTAATAAAGGTTAATTTTGTAAATGTATAAAACAATATTATTTCATAAAACATAAAATAATGTCCACTTTGTTCATCCTTGTTCTTTTAATCGAAACTATACAAAAGAAAAGGAAGAAAAATTCTCCCTAAGGTTCGGCCATAACTAAGCTTGAATCAAGGTTAGTTTGTTTTTGGTTTTTGAAATTTTTTACGTTTTTGAGATCGTTGCTTCGAGCACTACAAAGCCCATGTCTTAATTTTAGAAATTTATGAATATTTTGTGATATTCCATTGATGAATATATGTGTTTTGTGATGTTTAATGATGAAATGTAACACCCGGGTTCTAGGGGTTATGCATTTAGCGCATAACTCAAGTGATAGTAGGCTTATGGTGAGGTTGGATGAGTTTTGAGGGGTCTGGAGAACCCTAGAAGGTAGGAGATGCCTCAGGAAATTTTTGGTTTTTAGTGTTAAAAAGGGGAGCTTGGCTATAGGGGTCTTAAGAGAAATATTAGAGAGGTTTAGACGCAAGAATGGCTTTGGTAGAGTGGTATGGAGGCGCTACTTGGGGCTTTGGGAAGGTGACGCCTCAAGGGTGCTAAGGGGTCTCAGGTTCGAGCTGCAAAGGCAGCAGTTTGGCCTTTGTTTTTGCGTCAAGGAGGAGAAGAGTTGGGCGGTTTGTGGATGCTGAAAGATGAGGGAAGACTTGGTCTCTTTATTTTTGAATTCGGCTAGGAAGGTAGGATATAGGTTGGACTCATTCAAACTTTTTGAATGAGTGTTAGGGAGGAAGTTTAGGAGAAAATCTTGGGATTTGGGAGGAGTTGAGCTAGTGGCCGGTTTTGGGGAGCTTGAGGAGGGTATTTTCGGCTTTGTTGGATGTGTTTAGGTGTGTGCCGAAACTTAGTAGTATAAGTAGGGGGTGCTCACCTTTTGGTCACCCTTTTCCCCATTTGTTCTCTCTTGCCGAAAGTTGTTCACCCATTTCTTTTGTGCCGAATTGTGGTGCTTCTTCCCTTGGTCCCTTTGCCGAATTTTAGTTTTCTTCTTAAGCCTTCACATTTTTTTCTTCTCATACTCTAACCACACTAAAAATGCCCCCTCCTCCTCACCTGTTTACTTTGGCCAAAACTTCAAGGTCACTTAGCCAAATTCTCCACTTGTTTTCTTTCCATTTCACTTGAGCCGAAATCACCTCTAAAAGGCTTGCCTTTGCCGAATATTCCAACTCTATCTAGGAGTCTTAGCCGAATCGCTCAGTCTCTCTTTCTCTCTGCTTTGTTTGCAAGTCCTTGAAGCCGAACCTTATTTCTTGTGGTGGCCGATTCTTGGTTGGAGTAAAAGGGAGTGGTTAGCAAGGTAAGGGTGCGATAGCTTTTTCTTGTTTTAAGGATTCTTGTCTTGGCCGAATGGCCCTAGATTTCTTTTAAGTGTGCTAAGGCCGATTGTAGGGGAGGCAGAGCCTAACGCAGGAGACCTTTTCGGGAGTCGTATAGTCAGCGCTTGCAGAAGCATAAAGTAGCCTCCGGGATTCAAGTGGTTTTGGTAAGCAATACTTAGTAAAGGTTCAATATTTGGATTTATGACTTGGGTGATTAACCGGTTTATCTGATTAAGTGTATTGATGGAGGCAAATACCAGTCAAGGAGGGCAAGGGAAAGTCCCTATCCCGAAGTTTAAGAAAAGAGCTGTCTCAGCGGTTCGGGATTGGCCACCGGGGTGTGGGCCAGCGTCAGAGCAGCAAGTTAGGCAGATAGCTGTAGTCTCTCTTAGCGATAGCGTTGGGATCGAGAGTTTAGAACTCCAAGTAATTAGGTGCGTAATCATCGCACTGTTTCTCCTTTTAATTGCTTAATGATGTATATACTTGCGTATGATGTGTGGTAGCCGACAATAAAGGCTAAAGTTGTGGATACCCATGTTTGAGGTAATCGGTTAACAGGTTAGTATATTGTGATATTAAATTATTTATGATGTATACGTGATATGGTAATGAACATGTGATGTTTATTCATTCTATATGTTGATTTGATATGATACATTTGCATATGTGCATGGGGATTGGATTTGATCAAGGAAGGACGGGGTGTACATATTATGTACGTGGTCTAATGTTAGCCTCGTGCTACATTAGCGCTTGATGATTAGCTGTGTGCTTCATCAAGGGAGATGTTGGCTAGGTGCCCATCTCGGCGGTTGATAGCTGAGTGCATCACCGTAGACGGATTAATGTTGGGATCACTTATGTGATCGGTGGCTCCGCCACGGCCTTGAGCAGCAAGTCTGCCAAGGTAGGATTTGAGGATCACGATGTGATCGGTGGCTCAGCCACGGCCTTGTGCAGCAGGTCTGCCGAGGTAGGATATGTGGGATCACTCGGTTGTGATCGGTGGATTAGCCACGGCCTTGGGCAGGGAGTCTACTAAGGTTGGTGTAACGGATGGACTTAGGATTGGGCTGGGATACATTTTGCATATCTATCGGTATGGACTGTGTGGGTATGGGTTAAGCCCATACGTATGGAAACATGTGTAATGATTATGCACTGAGTCCGTGGACTCACCCAATTTTTCTTAACCATTTCAGGTGATTCATGAGCTTGGACCGGGTTGGAGTGGATACGAGGTGGCCATGCAAAAGAGGATATTTGGATTATTTTATGGCTTTTAATATTAAGTATTTTGTTTAAACATTGGGTTGTAATAAGGGCCTTATTATTAATTTTTGGTATTATTTTAATTATGGCCTGATTAATTTGAGTTACCATGTGAAGATGATTTATTTTTAGCAACTTATTTATTTTAATTATATATATACATGTTTAATAAAGTTTTAATTCAGTCATTTTATAACATCAAAGTGTTACATATGATTTTAAATGGACATGGTTTTCAAAAGTTAATAAATTTTAATGTTTTATCTTAAGTCAAAAAGATTTTTCAACCGTTCTTCCGCAGTGACATACCAGATCCGGTCAGGGCTTGTGGGCCGGGTTTGGGGTGTTACATGAAATATTAAAGATATGTTTTAGATTAACATATTTTGTATTGGAGTTTTTAATGATTTTGAGTAATTAGGACTAAATTGCAAAAATAATAAATTGAGGGACTAAAATGTGAAATAAATGAAATGTATGGACTTGTATGAGTGTAAGGAACATTCGGCCTACGCATAGTGTAGTCAAATTTTGAATATTTTGTGTTTTGTGCAATAGGGACTAAATTGTGAAAATGTGAAATATTAGGGGTAAAAATGTAATTTGCCCATTTATGTGTTTTTGGACTAAATTGAATGAAAATATGTTTGAATGAGTTTAATTTGAATATGTTTAGATCAAGAACCAAGGAAATCAGATTTGGATCGGGGAAACACAAAAATAGTTGAATAGCCGATTACATCGTTCATCGATATCCGAGGTAAGTTTTTAAGCAATTAAACATTGTTAATTTTGAATGTAACTTAGTAATATGTTGAATTGAACTTATGGAATTATTATTAAGATAGACGAATGTAAATGAGCATAAAAAATGTGTTTGAGTTTATATTGATTGAGATATAACATTTAAAAGTTCGTATGAATTACGTGGAATATTTGAAATATTCGATATATGAAATGTGTATGAGATAGCTTTATAGTATTGTTATTCGGGCTTTGGGCCTAGCAAGCCTTGTACTGGTGAATTAAATCAGGCTTTATGCCTAGCAGGCTTATTGCTGGTGTATATAATCAGCCTTTGGGTCTAGCAGGCTTTGTGCCGGTGAAAGATATCGGGCTTTACACCTAGCAGGCTTTATGCCAGTGAATTATTATTATAAGTTTGTGCCTAAAAGATTTATTGTAACATTCCAAAAATTAGGGGTTTGTAATTTTTGCATAATTGCATGTTGTGCTTGTTCAGCGGGTTATTCGAGGGTGTTTGAGGGCTCTAGGAAGGCTTGGGTTCGAGTCCAAGCCCTGGAAAAATTTTGGTTTTTGGCCCTTAAGTGGGGAGGGCTGTTGGAAGCAGGACTTATGTAAATTAGAGTGTGTTTTACTAACACAATTGAGCTAGTGGCAAGTTGGTGGTGGCGTCACTAGGGGTCATGGGGGAGTGGAGTTTGATTCTCTTGGTAAGCAAACTAAGGCATTTATTTTATGCTTTGGGAGAGGAGGAAGCAGAGCTGGGATCAAAATCTGCTATGGGAGTTGGAGAATTCGTCAAAATTTTCAAATGGGTGAAAGGGAGGAGTTGTAGGAGGAAAAAGGGGAGAAAATCGTGGAAGTGATGGGTGTGGGAGGTGTTGGCCGAAAGTAAAGGGGAGTCTGGGATAGCTTTTTCGGTCATTTTGTGTAGGTGTGAGACTAAAACTTTTCTTTGTTTTAAGTGCTCCTTTGGGGTTTTTTTTTCTTTCTTTCTTTCTTCTGAAGTGTCATTTTAGGTATTCTTTTTCTACCATTCGGGATTGTACGTTTGATTCTTTCCTCTTTAGACCTCTGCTGAATTCAACCTTATTCCTTCTTCTTTTCTACATCCTTTTGTTGTGGTCGTTCAGTGAACTGTTAAGGCTCTTTCTTCCATCTTCTTCTCTTCATTCCATCATTATTTGCTATCCTTTGCTGCCGAATCTTCCTTTCCTATTTGGTTCTTCTCTGGTTGCAAGGTAACGTTTTCTTTTCCCTTTATTTTTCTTTGCTTTTCTCTCTTTTCTCTACTAAAGCAGAAACACTCAGTCTTAACTAATTATTGTCTAGGTCGAATGTATTTACTCTTCTCCATCTCGAATCACGTTTGTTCTCTTTTGTGAGAGCCAAAACCCCTTGTTGGACAACTGCCGATTTTACGGAACTTTGGTAAGGGTAAAGAAACTCAAACGCTTTCTGACTACATTCTTGTGAAGGCGTTTTTTGTGATTGTTTGAGTAGGAATTTCAGTTTCTCTTTTTCTCTGTGGGGGGTCGAATGTTGGATGGGTACTAACGCTCTTTTGCTCATCAATGTATGTTAGGGTCTTGATTTCCGTAGCCAAAGGGTAGAGACGAGGACTTGGTGCACGGAAGGAAATCGCATTCGTAGTAAGTGAGGTTAGCCTAGTTACTGTTTCAAGTTAAGATTATCAAGGTAGAGACTAACTTATTGTCAACTATCACTATAGGTGTTTTGGAAGCGTTGGAAAACGCAACTCGTAATTAGGTGTGTAATCTCACACCAATGTTGTGATAATATGTGTTGTTCTGAGATTTGGCCAAAAGCCGAAATACCGGCAACTGAGATCACTCGAGCGTGTGAGTGCTCATAATGATAAACCGAGCCATTAGTTATGGTGGTAGACTTTTGAGAGTGTCGTGAACACTTTCGTGAATCTGAGGCTGTAATGGGCCTTATTAAGCCGAAACGGGATAAGTGGGCCCAATGGGCTAACAGGCCCACATGAGCAAAACCAATGGGAAATTGCCGAATGACTGATACGACTGTGAAGTCCACAGATCTAAGACCAAAAACGAGCTAAATGGGCCACACGAGCGTGTGGGCCCGAATGGGTCAAAATGGGTTTTTAGGCCCAATAGCACTGTATTGACCGAAAATGGAAACCGAGTCGCTCGAGGTGACGTTAGGCTTTCGAGAAGGCCATTGTAGGGGAAAAATTACTGAAATACCCTTATTAGGTAAAATTACCGAAATACCCTTATTGGGTAAAATTACCGAAATACCCTTAATGGGTAAATTACCGAAATACCCTAGACAGGTAAATTACCGAAACACCCCAAAGGGGTGAAAATTACAGTTATACCCCTAGGTGACAAAATGACTGTTATGTCCTTGATGATAGTTAAATAATGTGTATGTGATTTTATTTATACTATTTATACTTGTAATACATTGCATTCATATCATGTTGCATGGGTTGGGTTTGATGATTGGAGGAAATACCGTTTAAGTTGCTCTGCCACGTACCGTTTTAGTGGCTCGGCCACATACCGTTCAAGTGGCATCACCACCTACTGTTTTAGTGGCTCAGCCACATATATCGTGATTAGCAGCTTGACTGCAATATTGGTGACGTCTGGTTGGGTGGGTTGACATGGTCCCCACATGGTGCGATTGGTTGGTACGGGTGGAGAGTTAGTCGGCTGGTAGGTTTGGGGTGGGCACATATTCACATGCATTGAGATGATCTTTGGGGCTCAGGCCCAGCTTGTTATCGAGTAGGGCTTAGGCCCAGACCTATATCATATGGGCTCAAGCCCAGATAGTGACCGTTACAGGGGATTACACACGGAGTTCTTGTAACTCACCCCTTTCTTTTAACCGTGCAGGTAATCCCCAGTGTTAGAGGATTTAGAGATGTGGAGGACTTGGAGGTGGCCATACGTCGAATTTGCTTCTTGACGATACTTAGTAAATTTGGGTTTAACTTATTTTATACTGTTT
Organism: Gossypium australe; assembly: GCA_005393395.2. Lineage (NCBI taxonomy): Eukaryota > Viridiplantae > Streptophyta > Magnoliopsida > Malvales > Malvaceae > Gossypium > Gossypium australe. The sequence goes on along the minus strand of CM016616.1, from coordinate 134,054,222 downwards.
TGGGGTTAATATTTTGTGTAATAAGGCCATTGGATTTTTCTTTTTAAACTTTCATTTGGTAATTCTGCTAGTTATGAACTGTTAAACGATTAAACACTGGTTTTTTTTTAAAAAAAAATAACAACCATTTTCAAAATAACACGTTTCTGCAATTCTTTAAGTCAGACTTTGGCAACAAACAAAGTTTTCAAAAATATTAACATCTTTACAAGAATAAACTTTAGGCAAATCTTGTTTTACAAACAACGAAATTTGGAGTTTCAAAAAGGATACAAAGTTTTTACGAACGCGTAGCTTTTAAACAACCTTTGGGTGTGACATGCTAGATCCGACCATAACGTTTAGGCTGAGTTTGGGGTGTTACATTTAATGGTATCAGAGTTAGGTTGCAAAACTCGGCTGTGGAATGGGTTTAAAAATTTTTCCAAATCTGTTTAAACTGTGATTTAGAAAAAGTGATAGTGTTATTGGAAGTATGGCACACCGAGTCTCTGGCACCAAATCCGTATGTTTCCTGATCTTATACTTTGTTATATGCTATAGCAACTATACTGAAAAACTACTAAGGTAGTAGTAGTATATCGAACTCTTATTTAGGGAAACTGAGACTATAGAGACTAAAACTTTAGTAAAATCGATCTGCGAAAACAACTTTTATTATTGTTTTCTTTTCATAAAACATTTGTTAATAATTACATGAACGATAAGCTGATGTATAAAACTCTTAAACAGATTAATATGTTATTCTGATATGAGTGTGAGAGGTCGCGGAAGGGGTACACGTGGCTGTGGTAGAGGCCGAGGTGTTAGGGCTGGGTCCTCAACATCAGGACATATGCCTGAAAGGGAGGTGCCGGCATCACCGGTGACTAAAACGGGGTCTCATGACCGAGCCGGAAGGGATGATGCTTTGTCTCAAGCAATGCTACGGGTTTTGGAAAGAGTGGCTGGAGCGAGTACTGGGTCGATAGCCCGAGGGTCAATTTCTGAGCGGCTCCGGTCAAATGGGGAAGAAATCTTTAGGGGCATCTCTGGTATAGCCCTGAATGTAGCAGAGTATTGGTTAGAGGCAGTAGAGCGAATCATGGATGACCTAGACTGCACAGTGGGGCAAAAGCTGAAAGGAGCAGTGTCCTTACTGCGAGATGAGGCATACCAATGGTGGCTTATAGTAAGGGAAGGTACGCAAGCTAACTGTGTGACTTGGGATTTCTTCAAAGCGGCCTTCCAACGGAAGTATGTCGGGGCAAGTGATGTGGATGCCCGGAGAAAGGAATTTTTGAATCTGGTTCAGGGGAATAAGTCCGTTGCGGAATATGAGGCAGAGTTCCTACGCCTGAGCCGGTACGCTCGGGGCATAGTTGCGACTGAATACGAGCGCTGTGTGCGGTTTGACGATAGTCTTCGAGATGAGTTGCGGGTACTGATAGCCTCGCAGAGGGAAAGAGACTTTGCTACCCTGGTAGAGAAGGCTAAGATTGTCGAGGACGTGAAACGCTCTGAGCGTCAAAATCATGAGAAGGAAAGGGGTAGGAATAAGAGAGATTTTGGGTCTTCAGGTTCTTCAAGGGGATTTCATAAGAGGCCTAGGTTTGATGGGCCAGCCCGAGTTGGGATTCCAGTTGCTGTTGGTCGACCGCAACCATGCGTTGAGTGCAGGAGACCACATTCGGGAGAGTGTTGGAGAAGAACTGGCAGGTGTTTCAGATATGGGTACAAGGATCATAGGTACAGAAACTGTCCTCGGGAGCCTGTTCAGATGCAAGCTGTAGGTCATGGCTATGTGTAGCCAGGGAGAGGTGGTCAGTAGCCACTGAGAGGTCATGGCCCACCCAGAGGGGGAAATGGGTTAGGACGTGGTCGTGGAGCACCGGGAAGAGGTGCTGGTAATACAGAAGCGAGACAGCCAGGGTTGGTTTATGCTGCTCGAGGATGGCGACGCACCTGACGTCATAACTGGTACGTTTCTCATTTATGGTGTACCATGTATTGCTTTAATTGATATTGGGTCGACGCACTTGTATGTTGCATGTACTATGTTTGGAACTTTGGGTATACAATTCGATCTTGCTGATAAAGAAATGTCGGTGATTAGTCCTTTAGTACAGTCTATTGTAGTGAATAAGCTGTTTAGAAATGTGCCTCTCGATGTTCAAGGGGTTATTTTTCCGGTGGATTTGATGGAACTGCTGTTTGGCGAGTTTGATCTCATTCTAGGCATGGATTGGTTAGTGAAACACCATGCAAATTTGGATTGCGCTGCTAAACGTATGATATTAAAGACTTTAGAGGATGAGGAGGTGATCGTGATAGGGGAGCGGAGGAACTATTTGTCCAATGTAATCTCAGCTTTAAGGGTCGAGAAGTTGGTTCGCAAAGGGTGCAAGGTGTTCCTTACTTATGTCAGCACATCTATTGTTAAGGAACCATCTATTGAGAATGCCAGGACTGTAAAGGAGTTTTCAGATGTATTTCCTGAAGAGCTTCCGGGGTTGCCTCCAAACCGCAAGGTTGAATTTAGCATTGAGCTTTTACCGGGTACGGCTCCAGTGTCCATCGCCCCTTATAGGATGGCACCGAAGGAGCTGGTGGAATTAAAGGCTCAGATCCAAGAGCTTTTGGATCAAGGATTTATCAGACCGAGTGTGTCTCTATGGGGAGCACCGGTATTGTTCGTAAAGAAGAAGGATGGGTCAATGTGCATGTGTATTGACTACCGTCAGTTCAACAAGCTAACAATTAAGAACAAGTATCTACTACCAAGGATAGATGATCTGTTTGATCAACTACGAGGAGCTTCAGTTTTCTCTAAAATAGATCTAAGATCGGGGTATCATCAGCTAAGGGTCAAGGAGGCAGATATATACAAGACTGCATTCCGAACTCTTATGGACATTATGAATTTCTTGTTATGCCATTCGGATTAACGAATGCACCAGCTGCTTTCATGGATATGATGAACCGGGTCTTCCAACCCTACCTGGACCTATTCGTGGTGGTGTTCATAGATGATATTCTGGTGTATTCAAGAACTGAGGAGGAGCATGATTCACATCTCTGGGTTGTTCTGCAGATATTGAGGGAAAAACAACTCTATGCCAAATTCAGCAAGTGCGAGTTTTAGCTGCGAGAGGTGACATTTCTGGGGCGTGTTGTGTCTGCCGAGGGAATTAGGGTTGATCCTCAGAAGGTTAAGGACGTATTAGATTGGAAACCACCAAAGTCATTATCGGAGATTTGAAGTTTTTTGGGTTTGGTCGGGTACTACATATGGTTCGTTGAGGGGTTTTCATTGATTGCTGCACCCCTAGCTAAGTTACTGTGTAAGGGGGTATCGTTTATTTGGACTGATAAACAGCAGGAGAGTTTTGAGAAGTTGAAAAAGAATTCATTGTCTATTGTGATGCGTCGCACACGGGTTTGGGTTGTGTGCTGATGCAGGAGAGGAAGGTGGTGGCGTATGCATCTCGTCAGCTTAGGCCGAACGAGGTGAACTACCCCACTCATGACTTGGAATTAGCTGCGGTGGTGTTCGCACTAAAAATATAGAGACATTATTTGTATGGGGAAAAGTCGATCATCTACACTAACCATAAGAGTCTTAAGTATCTCCTTACCCAAAAGGAGTTGAATCTTAGGCAACGAAGATGGATAGAGTTGCTGAAGGATTATGATTGCTCGATCGAGTATCATCCGAGAAAAGCTAATATGATGCACTGAGCCATAAGGTTGTGTCTGATTTGATAGCAATGTTTGCCTGTCTCAGCCTGTTTGAAGATGGTAGTTTGTTAGCGGAACTACAAGTAAAACCGACTTGGTTTAGTTAGATTAAAGAGAAGCAGATGTTGAATGAGTTGTTGGTTTCTCGTTTCAAACAGGTAAAGAAGGGAGAGACTGCGAATTTTGAGCTGAATAGTGAAGGAGTCTTATGTTTCCATGGAAGAGTTTGTGTACCGAGGGACTCTAAGTTAAGACATTCGATTCTGCGGGAGGCATATAGTAGCCCATACGCTATGCATCCCGGTGGAAACAAGTTATACCGAGATCTACATGAACTGTATTGGTGGCCAGGACTTAAGCATGAGGTTACCGACTTCGTAAGTAAGTGTTTGACATGCCAGCAAGTGAAGGCTGAGCATCAACTACCTTCTGGATTACTGCAACCGATGAAAATTCAACTCTGGAAGTGGGAGAGGGTAACCATGGATTTTGTTAGTGGGCTACCCCTGACGCCTACTAAGAAAGATTCGGTATGGGTAATTGTTGATCAGTTGACTAAGTCTCCCCACTTCATACCGATTCGCACTGATTACTCGTTGCAAAAATTGGCAAAGTTGTATGTGGCAGAGATTGTAAGATTACATGGGTGCCAGTGTCTATCATCTCGGACAGGGACCCTAGATTTACATCACGATTCTGAAGGGTGATGCATGAGGCTTTGGGTACAAGGCTGGATTTCAGCACAGCTTTTCATCCGTAGACTGATGGTTAGTCAGAGAGGGTAATTCAGATTTTGGAAGACATGTTAAGAGGCTGTGTGATTGATTTTAAAGGCAGTTGGGAAGACTATCTACTCTTAGCGGAATTTGCTTACAATAACAGCTACCAATCTAGTATTCAAATGGCACCATATGAGGCATTATATGGTCATAGGTGTCGTACCCCTACGTGTTGGACAGAATTGGGTGAGCGGCGGTTGTTGGGTCCAGAGCTAATTTCTGAAACTGAGGAGAAAGTGAAGTTGATACGGGGTCAGTTAAAAGAAGTGTCTGATAGGCAGAAGTCGTAGCTGACTTAAAGCGTAAAGAGATAGAGTTCTCTATGGGGGATTATGTCTTCTTGAAGGTCTCACCTAGGAAAAAGATCCTGAGATTTGGACGGAAGGGCAAGTTGAGCCCCAGATTCATCGGACCTTACCGGATATTAAAATGTGTTGGACCGGTTGCCTATCAGCTTGAACTGCCTCCTGAGTTGAACCGGATACATGATGTATTCCATGTTTCTATGCTGACATGCTACCGTTCAGATCCTTCTCATATAGTGCCGGTGGAGGAGATTGAGGTAAGACCTGATCTGACATTCGAGGAAGAACCGGTGCAGATTCTGGATCATGATGTTAAAGTGCTAAGAAGGAAATATGTTCCAATAGTCAAGGTACTGTGGCGTAATCACGGTTCAGAGGAAGCTACATGGGAGTCTGAGGAGGCGATGCGACATCAATACCCTCATCTCTTTTGATCAGGAAAAATTTTGAGGTTGAAATTTCTTTAAAGGGGTAGAATTCTAACATCCCAAAAATTAGGGGTTTGTAATTTTTGCATAATTTCAAATTGTGCTTGTTCAGCAGGTTATTCGAGGGTGTTTGGGAGTTCTAGGGAACCTTGGGTTCGAGTCCAAGCCCTGGAAAAATTTTGGTTTTTGGCCCTTAAGTGGAGAGGGCTATTGGAAGCAGGACCTATGTAAATTAGAGTGTATTTTACTAACACAATTGAGCTAGTGGCAAGTTGGTGGTGGCGTCACTAGGGGTCATGGGGGAGTGGAGTTTTATTCCCTTGGCAAGCAAACTAAGGCATTTATTTTATGCTTTGGGAGAGGAGGAAGCAGAGTTGGGATCAAACTCTGCTATGGGAGTTGGAGAATTGGTCAAACTTTTCAAACGGGTGAAGAGGAGGAGTTGTAGGAGGAAAAAGGGGAGAAAATCATGGAAGTGATGGGTGTGGGAGGTGTTGGCCGAAAGTGAGGATCAGCTAAAGGGAATTTCGGCTGAAGGGGAGTCTGGGATAGCATTTTTGGTCATTTTGTATAGGTGTGAGACTAAAACTTTTCTTTGTTTTGAGTGCTCCTTTGGGGTTTTTTCTTTCTTTCTTTCTTCTGAAGTGTCGTTTTAGGTATTCTTTTTCTACCATTCGGGATTGTATGTTTGATTCTTTCCTCTTTGGACCTCTACCGAATTCAACCTTATTCCCTCTTCTTTTCTACATCCTTTTGTTGTGGTCGTTCAGTGAACCGTTAAGCCTCCTTCTTCCATCTTCTTCTCTTCATTCCATCATTATTTGCTATCCTTTGCTGCCGAATCTTCCTTTCCTATTCGGTTCTTCTTTGGTTGCAAGGTAATGTTTTCTTTTCCCTTTATTTTTCTTTGCTTTTCTCTCTTTTCTCTACTAAAGCAGAAACACTCAGTCTTAACTAATTATTGTCTAGGCCGAATATATTTACTCTTCTCCATCTTGAATCATGTTTGTTCTCTTTTGTGAGAGCCGAAACCCCTTGTTGGACAACTATCGATTTTGTGGTACTTTAGTAAGGGTAAAGAAACTCAAATGCTTTCTAACTACGTTCTTTGGAAGACGTTCTTTGCGATTGTTTGAGTAGGAATTTCAGTTTCTCTTCTTCTCTATGGGGGGCCGAATGTTGGATGGGTCTTGATTTTCGTAGCCAAGGGATAGAGACGAGGACTTGGTGCACGGAAGGAAACCGCATTCGTAGTAAGTGAGGTTAGCCTAGTTAGTGTTTCAAGTTAAGATTATCAAGGTAGAGACTAACTTATTGTCAACTATCACTATAGGTGTTTTGGAAGCGTTGGAAAACACAACTCGTAATCGGGTGTGTAATCCCACACCAATGTTGTGATAATATGTGTTGTTCTGAGATTTGGCCAAAAGCCGAAATACCAGCAACTGAGATCACTCGAGTGTGTGAGTGCTCGTAATGATAAACCAAGCCATTAGTGATAGCGATAGACTGTTGAGAGTGTGGCTAACACTCTCGTGGATCCGAGGCTGTAATGGGCCTTATTGAGCCAAAACGGGCTAAGTGGGCCCAATGGGCTAACAAACCCACATGAGCAAAACCGATGGGAAATTGCCGAATGACTGATGCGACCGCAAAGTTCACAGATCCGAGACAAAAAACGAGCTAAATGGGCCACACGAGCATGTGGGCCCGAATGGGCCAAAATGGGGTTTTAGTCCCAATAGCACTGTATTGACCGAAAATGGAAATCGAGTCGCTCGAGGTGACGTTAGGCTTTCGGGAAGGCCGTTGTAGGGTCAAAATTATTGAAATACCCTTATTGGGTAAAATTACCAAAATAATCATAATGGGTAAATTACCGAAATATCCTCGACGGGTAAATTACTGAAACACCCCAAAGGGGTGAAAATTACCGTTATACCCCTAGGTGACGGATAAATTGTAAAAGTAACATATTTTAATCCCATATTTAGCATGCTTTTGGATGATTTAAGCCCTGAATTGTGTAATTTGGTGCTCTTAATCCTTTGTTTTCATGTTTTATACTCAGGAGAGCACCCAATGACGAAAAGAATGGAAAACGGGCCCAAGACGGAATAAATGGGCCATATCACGAAATCCACACAGCCTGGGCCCAAGACCACATGGCCGTGCCTCATTCAACAAACTCAAACACGGCCTGGCCACGACTTACACGGGCGTGTGCCATGGGTGTGTCCCTGCCATGACAAAGAGAAGTTTTACTCGGAATAAGATACTTGGAGGCAAAGAAACACATTCCAAAGCCTATTCAAACACCCTAGTAGGAATTCTACTTGAATTAGGATACTTAGGGACCAAGTAAGGCATCTCAAAGTCTATATAAACACCCAATGGGGCAACTCGAAGGGGAGTTCGGCAGAAGCCTTCTGCCAGGGCTTTTGTCGAGGTGGTTAGCTAGGCCAAGGAGCCGAGCCAAAAAGACTAAATTTGTGGAAATCACTCGAAGATAGCCAGTTGATCCATCTCAAGAAGCCGAAATTCTACTCAAGACGGTGGATCTCTCCTTCAATTCCTTCAGGGAGTTTTAGGGATTTCTTATGTTTTGTTTTATCTTTTCTTCTAAAATGTTTTCTTTATTTGATATGAACTAAACCCTTCAGATACCTGAAGGGGATGAAACCTAAGATAGATCTTGTTATTGTTTTTTGAACTATATGATAAATATTTGACTTGTTCTTAATTACGTGTGCTTAATTCTTATGTTGATATTTCTAGGATATTAATTCAAGTGTGATGTGCTTAAGTGGAGGAGCAAAAGTCCCTGCTTAAGAGTAGATCTAGCATAATTAAGCGGAGCTGATCGCATGCCTAGAGATAGGGTGACGAGATTTTACCGGATTAGGGTGAAACCTAATATGGGAGTCCATAGATAGAGTTAATGCGATTCTAGGGGTTTTAATTAGAAAGAGATTTCAATTAATCAACCTAGGGTTAGACGTTATTTGCTTCGAGAGAGGGTTTAATATAACTTAGGGAATCCTACGGATCAAGTCAAGTGAATACATCGTCTGGTTCAGTGTTAGATGACAAGTGAAGTCTAGGTGGATTCTTCCTAAGGGTATCGTCTTAATCAATTGGTTTTTCTTCCAAGTTATTTTTCCTCAATTCATTCTCTTTTTGTCTTTGCATATTTAGTTTAGCTGATAGTTAAATTTAGATTAGATAACTATTCATTTAATTTTTAGGCTAAATAATAGAAAGAGAGTTAGTATTAGTACTTTTGGTTCCTTTGGGATTCGATATTCCGGTCTTGCCTAAACAATACTACTGTTTGATAGGTTCGCTTGCCTTAAAATCGTTGTCAGAGTTTGTTTCCAGGTTCGATCACTCTTATTATAAATTTAAAGCTCTGATTTCGACGATCAGTGACAAAATGACCGTTATGTCCTTGATGGTAGTTAAATAATGTGTATGTGATTTTATTTATACTGTTTATACTTGTAATACACTGCATTCATACCATGTTGCATGGGTTGGGTTTGATGATTGGAGGAAGTACCATTTAAGTGGCTTTGCCACGTACCGTTTTAGTGGCTCAGCCACATGTATCGTGATTAGCAGCTTGACTGCAATATTGGTGACGTCTGGTTAGGTGGGTTGACATGGTCCCCACATGGTGCGATTGGTTGGTACGGGTGGAGAGTTAGTCAGCTGGTAGGTTTGGGGTAGGCACATATTCACATGCATTGACATGATCTTTGGGGCTCAGGCCCAGCTTGTTACCGAGTAGGGCTTAGGACCAGACCAATACCGTATGGGCTCAAGCCCAGATAGTGACCGTTATAGAGGATTACACACTGAGTTCTTGTAACTCACCCCTTTCTTTTAATCGGACAGGTAATCCCCAGCATTAGAGGATTTGGAGCTGTGGAGGACTCGGAGGTGGCCATACGTCGGATTTGCTTCTTGACGATACTTAGTAAATTTGGGTTTAACTTATTTTATACTATTTTTGGGTTAATATTTTGTGTAATAAGGCCATTGGATTTTTCTTTTTAAACTTTCATTTGGTAATTCTGCTAGTTATGAACTGTTAAATGATTAAACACTGTTTTTTTTAAAAAAATAACAACCGTTTTCAAAATAACATGTTTCCGTAATTCTTTAAGTCAGACTTCGGCAACAAACAAAGTTTTCGAAAATAATAACATCTTTACAAGAATACACTTTAGGCAAATCTTGTTTTACAAACAACAAAATTCAAAGTTTCAAAAAGGATACAAAGTTTTTACAAACGCGTAGCTTTTAAACAACATTTGGATGTGACATGCTAGATTTGGCCATAACGTCTACGCCAAGTTTGGGATTTTACATTTAGCTGAGGTGGTAATTAAATACGTTAAATGAGCTCAATGATCAGGTATGTGTTAACTTATTGTTTACTTGAGATCAGGTAAATTAGTATCTTTATATTAGTTACTAATTATGTGTGATACAAATGAAGATTTCATGTGAATTTTAGTAAGTGTATTCAACCTTGTAAATAAATAGTATGAATATTGTGGAATTTATTTTTTGGATATGGGCATATATGTGTTCATGTATATTCAACCATTTAAGTGGTATATGTACATGATGTGGTGTTATAGTTTTTGAGTTTATATAAATATGTATGTGTATGTTTGATCATATAAAGACATTTTAGTTTTGAAAGTTGATTAATATTAGGTCATATTGATTAAATGAGCATTTGACCAAGGTAAATTTTGTGAGTAAAAATGTGTTATTTATCTCATTCGTAGATTTGAGGTTAAGATTGATAATGATAATGAAATTTGGATTGGCTTAAAATGAGTTGATTATATCATTGGGATGTTTATTTGCTTATGACTTACTAAGCTATTATAGTTTACTCAGTGTTTCCATGTTCATTCTATTTTATAGATTTTGGATTCAAGTTACAAGCTTAGGGATCGTCAGCAAAGTCTATCACACTATCAGCAAAATACCGTCTTCGGTATTTTGGAACTATGGCATGTATAGGTTGAATTGTGTTTTAATGTGATGAATCTTGGTTTTGTATAAAAGCCATGCGAAAATGGCTTATTTAAAAGTTCAAATTTTGTTTTGGTTTGATCATAGCATAAGTCCACTTTAGTTATGGTGATATGTGACGTGAATGAATGATATTTGTGATGTTTATTTTGTATGTATAAGTTGGTTGGTGTTTTTGGTTATATGTTAAAATGAGATAAAAAATATGGTTGTTCAATGGTTTGGCATTTAAACACATGTTCATGAGATTTATGGTTGTATATATATGTGATTTTGGTTTGGGCATATGTCAAGAACGTATCCGAATATATGAAGTATGTATAGTTGCTATGTGTTTTAGCATTATGATATATGATATTTGTTAATTACGCTTAAGTAGATCATGTGTTAGTTAGGTAAGAATCAGAACATATGCATGATGAGTATTCAATGTTCATTTATGGACCAATTAATGATATGATTGACATTTGATTTGGCTATCATAGTAATTTAATTAAGTTGGGTATTATATTTATATGGGAGAACTGAATTGATGAAAAAAGAATATGTGTACCTAACATTTGGTTTTAACATGTTAGTTGAATATTTATAAGTTGTTATATATATATATATATATTGTATGATTTTTTAGATATGATTTGTATATGCATTATATTTTTTTTATTAATAATGTATGTGTGAATTTGATCAGCCATTTACTCTGTCTTCATATATTTTAATATGACCTATGTGAATATGTGTATTGTTCGGAAGCTGTGATGTGTTCAGTAATGCCTCGTAACCTTATTTCGGCGATGGATAAGGGTTAGGGGTGTTACAGATTCCTACATGAACAGTCACAGGTTGGAGAGTCTGTATTGACTATAGGAAGTTGAATGATGCCACGAGTGTAACATCCTAGATTAGGGGTTATGCGTTCGTGTGTAATTCATGAGATAGTGGGCTCAGTGGGTGTGTTGGATGTGTTCTAAGGAGTTCTATGAACCCTAAGGTGTATGGAAATGTATGGAAAAGTATGGAAATGTAAGGAAATGTATGGAAATGTATGGAAATGTGTGGAAATGTATGGAAATGTAAGGCAATGTATGGAAATGTAAGGAAATGTAAGGAAATGCTTTGGAAACGTTAAGTTTAAAAGAGGAAAGTGAACATTTCTGGAAACTAGGGGATGTAAGGAAATGATCAAGTTTAAAGAGCCAAACGAAAATTTTTGGAAACTTGGAAATATAAAGAAATGTCAAGTTTTAAGGCTTAAAAAGAGAAAACTAAGGCAATGTGGCCTTAAGAAAAATAATAAGAGGAATTTGACACACAAACAGGCTTGGAAAAGTGGCCTGGAAATGCCACTAAAGGCCCAGGTAAGTGACGCCACCTACATGAGCAAGTGGGCCTGAGTTTGAGTCACATGGGAAGCAAATAAAAGAAATTTTATTTTGCTTCCAGAAGAAGTGAGGTGGACGGCACAAGCTATTTAAAAAGGAAGAGTTTTATTCTCTTTAAAATTCGGCTAAATGATGGATAAATAAGGGATTTATTTATCATTATTTTCAAGAGATAATGGTTGGATTAAATTCTTTTAATAAAGTGATAATTAAAAGGATAAAGCTATCAAATAGAAGAGTGGTGGCCAAGTAAGGAACTCTAGCCTAGTAATTTTGGCTATAAAAGGAAGATTAAGGCTATTCTTTATTCATTCTTTTCTCTTCAAGAAAACCTCTGCCAAAATTCTCTAAAGTTTCTTCTCTTCTCTCTGCCGAATTCTCTCTGCCATTATTCTCTTTTTCTCTTTTCTTTCCTTCTTCTATTACAAACACAATCAAAAGCCGAAGATACCAATAGCCCTAGTCGATTTCTCACTAAGCCTCAAGAGCCGAAATTGTAATCCACATCAAAGCCATAGCCGAATACTACTAAGGGTTCAAGCAAGAGTTCCATCAAATTCTTCAGTAAGGGTAAGATTAGGTTAGATTCTCATTCTATTTCTTTTAAGGCTGTTGAAATTAAGATTCTAATACCCTTAATATCTGTTGCCGAAGAGATCTTTCGAGATTTACTAAGTGTCGACTACAAGGAAGGAGAAGTTCTTTTCCCGAAGGTACACCATAGCCGCGTGTTCCCTAGTTATTCGGTGAGTTTCGGGATTTAAAATCCACAAGGTAAGTGTCTATAGCATTCGGCCAAGGCCTATTTTAGTAGTTAGATCTATTAATATGTGTTTTAAGCCGAAAACTAACAGATTCAAGGGATCTAGTGAGTAGCCGATTTCAAAGGAGAAGAATACAAGTTTTCAGGATTTGACTATAGTCAATTCGACAACAAGGTAGGTTTTAAGAATACAAATCCTACTAGGATTTGGTTTGATAGGCTTTATGCTAACATACTAAGGTTACCAAATGTAGGAATTGAGATCTAAAGCAATATATCGGGTTTTTCGGGATTTCAAGGAATTCGTTAAGCAAATCAGGTGTGTACCCCACACTATTTCATAATACGTTTTATGGCTGTGTTAAATAATATATGTGATATTAAGAATATGAAAGTGGCTAAGGTACCATGATATGGTACTAAGTACTCAGGTACGTTTCCTACTTCTACTAGGAATATGAAAAATGTTATTCGTAACATGAGAATATGATAAGAATGTGAACTTGGGCATGTAATCGTATAATATGTTATGGGCATATGGGTTTGTTTGAAAGGGGAAGTGAAAAGTGGTGACCTAAGACCACAGTAATCTGAACGTGGTGACCTAAGACCACGAATGCAGTGACCTAAGACCTCAATTTGGAGTGTAGCGGAAGGAGGGTCGACTTAGTAGTCCCCACGGTGTGACTGGCAGGTACGGGGGTGGGTAGCGGATGGACAATTAGGTTTGGGTTTGGGAATGCATCATAACTTGTATTTTATGTTTTGAATGTGTAACTATTGTATGCCTGATTCTATTATGATTTACTGTCGTGTACACATTGAGTCTGTTTGACTCACCCCGTTGTGGGACCATGTTTCAGGTGATGAACAGTGATGGACCGGGACGGCAGTACTTGTGGTGGCCATGCTCAACATGAAGTTTATATTTTTATGGACTCTTGAATTTATTTTAGTACTTTGAAATATTTTGGAAACTATTTGATGTAATAAGGCCATAAGGCCATGATGAACGATTTTTATTTCTACTTGTTGTTTTATTGTGTTACAAATTTTGATTAGGTTAAAGACTAAGTATTTTATTTTAAAATATACTCGATATGTTTATTACTTAAAATTAAAAAAAAAGGTTTTCTAACATAAAAATCCAGTTTGTTTTTAACACAAGCCCAACCCAAACAATATTTTTTTTTAAATCACACAAGTTTTTCTCTAAGTAACAAAAGAATTTGAAAACCGGTTTACTTGAGGAACATACCAAATCTGGTCAAAGCTCGTGGGCCGGGTTTGGGGTGTTTCAACGAGAAAAGATCACTTCCCTTTACCCTTTATTGATCAGATGTTAGAAAGATTATCTAGGCATATGTACTACTGCTTCCTAGACGGACTCTCTGGCTACTTCCAAATCCCAATAGCTCCTGAGGATCAAGAAAAGACAACATTTACATGCCCATACGGTACGTTTGCTTATCGTAGAATGCCTTTGGATTATGTAATGCTCTTGATACTTTTCAGCGCTGCATGCTAGCCATCTTTGATGAACTCGTGGAAGATATTATGGAGGTATTTATGGATGAATTTTCGGTATTTGGTAATTCTTTCCATCTTTACCTTAAAAATTTAAAACGAGTTCTAATGAGATGTGGTGTAATTCTTTATTGATCAGATGTTAGAAGTTTTTGGGTTTTCTTATGTTTTGCTGTTTTTCCTCTTTTATGATGTTTTCCTCTTTTAGTATGCGCTAAACTCCCCAAATATCTAAGGGGGATGAAGCCTAAAACGAATCTTATTATTATTTGATTTATGAGATAAATACTTGTGCTTATTCTTAATTGTGAGTTCTTATTCTTGTTTGATATTTAGGTTATTGATTCAAGTCGAATGTGCTTATTCAGTGGAGCAAAAGTCCCTGTTTAAGAGTAGATCAACACAATTAAGCGGATTTGATTGCAACCCTAGAGATAGGGCGACGAAAATCTGTCGGATTAGGGTCAAACCTAATAAGGGAATCCAGAGATAGAGTTAATGCAACATTTGTGGTTTTAATTAGAAAGAGATTTCAAATAATCAACCTAGAGTCAGTTATTAGTAGCCTCGAGAAAGGTATTAATATAATTTAGGGATTTCTACGGATTAAGCCAAGTAAATAAATCACATGAATCAAAAGTAATAAGTGAAGTCTAGGTGGATTCTTCCTTAGGTATTGCCGATCTCATATAAGTTGTCCAAAAGTATTTTCCCAATTTACTCTCTGTCTCTTCCATAGTTAGTTAATTTTAGATTAAAAACCAAATTTCCTTAATTATTAGGCTAGATAATAAAAAGATAGTTAATACTAGTACTCTTGGTCCTTGAGGATACAATATTCTGGACTCACCACAGCTATACTAATATTCGATAGGTGTGCTTGCCTTTGTCGAAATAATAGTTAGTTTCAAGTTCCATCACAAGTGCAATTAATATTTCTAAAATCATGTATTGCACTTTCATACGAAGCATATTAACATCAGACATCCTTTTATCTGTGAACTTATGGGGGCCAAAAAGGTAGTACTTCAATATTTTTCTACTGAAAATTATCTTAGAAACATTTTCGCAAAGAATCTTGTTGCCAAGAGGTTTGAAACTCTAATGCTTTCTCTTGGTATTTGTCGAATATGAACTCTTGTGCTTGTATGGAAGGGAACACAACTTTGCTATATCAGTGCCTGTCTTTATACATCTTATCTTTATTTGGTATTTGTTTATCCCTTTTATTTTGTTTTAACTAGATTGTCATATTTTTTTATTATATATGGGCTAATCTCATCTTTGGAAAGTGGAGATATTAAAAGGATAAATAGGTAATTTGCAATAATAGATACATATTTATCTTTTCATTAAAGGCTAATCTTATCTTTGGAAAGTGGTGCTATTAAAGACAAATATTTATCCCCTTAAATGAGCAAATCTTGGATAGGAAGATGACCCAGAAGAGGACTCGTTGTAACAACCCAATTTCAGTGGTACCGAAAATGGTGGTTTCAGAACCCTGTATTCTGATGGTCGAGTTAGTAAACTTTATAAATTAATTTTATGTTAAGGTTATACTGAATTTCGATCCAGAAATTTTATTGATTGAATAATTAATTAAGTTATAAAAATCAAATCGTAAAATTCATAAAAGTTAATTGCTATAGATTTTTCTAAAGTTCCAAGGACAAGTTAAGTAATTAGTCCATTAAGTAATGTTGGATAGTGGAAAATGATGCATCATTCCACTAAGACTTGTTAATCATGTTTAACATAAAACTTATTAAGATTAGTTTAATTAATTAGGATTAATTAAATGATAATGATAGTATAAAAGCCAAAATGGCTTCATCTTCATCATTTTTGCTACTTTTGGTCGAATGTTGAGGAAAATCTAAGGCTTCATTCATTTCAACTTTATTTCTTCAATTTGTAAGTGATTTTAGTCTCGTATCTTGTAATTTTTATGTTTTTAAAATCCCAAAGGACTATTTTGTGAAGTTTTTAAAGTTTATAAAAGTTACCATTGATGTTTTCTTGAAGCTTTTGTGGTTATTTGATTAGCTTTGAAGCTTAGAATTGTTAATGGACTAGTTTCTAAAGTAAACGTTGCTAGTTTCAAAGTTAGGGACTAAAATGTAATAACTTTTAAATTGGCATGAAAATTCTGTAAATATAGGTTTTAATGGACTGTAGAATGATGGAATTGATATAGATTTTGAAATCGAAGCTCAAATTCGAGAGTTATGGCTTTTTTATTCTAGGGACTAAATTGAAATAAATGTAAAACTTGAGGAATTATTCCATAGGTGAAATTGGACTATTACATAACTACATTATACTATTAAATGATAATTCGAAGGGATAATTGAGTTAAATTATTATTCAGATCAATATTTACAATAATTAAAGGATATATGAGGAAAAGGGAAAACTATTGAATAGTCCCTAACACTGAAACCGTTGTTGTTTGCTAGGTAAGTTCATACAGTATAACCAAGTTTAAGTTGTTGTTGCATTATGCTTAAATATGTATTTATGCTCTATTGAAAGTTTGAATTGGCTATGAGTAGTATACAAATTGAGGATTTAACTTAATTGAAATGGAATGTTACAAAAGGGGAAATGTTGAGATTAATCCCAATGAACTTAGTAAAAGTCTCGTACACGAGGTTACGGGTTGATGCCCGATGATTCCGAGCTCTAGCATTTTTTGCGGACTCAAAGATACATGTGACACAAGTTTAGCTCAGATGAGTAACCTGATGTTGTTTTATAGGTTTAGCCTAGATGGGTAACCTTGCATGTATATTAAGCCCTGGCCAGGCTATTTAGTGTGTCATTAAAGGTTTAGCCCGGACGAGTAACCTGACACTAATGTATTAAGCACCTGATATTTTTTTCACCTGTGTACTGAGCTCTTTTATAAGTTCTCATTGGGTAAGTTAAAGACAAAGAAATGTGATAATATGATATTGAGATTGGGAAATGATTGATATAAAGTAGATATGTGATGTTTATTGACTTGAGATAGATAGGGTATCATTTGAGGTTATAATTATTGTTATAAAACAAAAGTCTCACTTATTTTGTGTTTGCTTTGTTATGTTATGATAGGAAAGTTATTTTGCATATTATACTGAATGTGATAAGTGATGAAGGTAAGCAAATCATTTATATTGTATGAGCTTACTAAGTATTTATAATACTTACATGTGTTACTACTTTCTCTGTATATTTTGGACATCTAGAATGTATCGGTCGGACCAGCAAGAAGCACACATACTGTCTCCCGATTCAGTAGTCTTTTGAATGTTTCAAGCTTGGTTATTTGTGGAATGTACATAGGATGGTTAAACTTTTGCAAGTTAATGAATGTGTCTTGGCATGGTTGTTCTTGTATATAAGTATATATGGTAATTTGTTAATTGATATATGGCTTGTTGAAAGTTTTGCATTTAAAATGTTAATTTGAATAGCAAAGCTTAGATGATGATATGTATATGGTCTAGCATGTGGTATGAAATGGTTAAGGGTTAAGGTATGATTGGTAATGACTTATGTTTTATGTTTGTGTTGGTGCCAATTGTGGCATATTGGTTGTATGTTTAGGGAAGTGCTTATGTTATGTTTTATCATGGATTGAACAAGTTTTGGACAGGTTTACATTGGTTGAAAGGTGCATTTTAGGTCACTTATAGGAAATTGGATTGTACCAAGCATAAGATGGCATATTTTGTTATACACAAGCTGACACACGACCGTGTGTCATGCATGGGCAGCTTTTTGGGTTGATTATTTCAATCACGATTGACAATGAAGTATGAGATTCTATTGTTGGATCGCAACACCAGATTTGCATTGTGGCAGGTAAAAATGTAAGCAGTTCTTGCGCAGATAGATTTAGAGGATGCCTTGCTAGGGATAGATAAGATACCTTCAACATTGACGCCTAAAGAGAAGAAGTGTAAAGATCAAAAGGCTTTAACACAATTATATCTGCATATGTTGAATGATGTTCTACAGGACGTGTTGAAGGAGAAAACCTCCGCTGCATTATGGGTAAAGCTGGAGCAGCTATGCATGTTGAAAACCCTAACTAGCAAGTTGTACCTAAAACAGTGTCTTTATTATCATTCTTTGGAAAAAGGTACGTCTTTGGTCGAACACTTAACTGCGTTTAAAGAAATCGTCTCGAACTTAGAAGCCATGGAGGTTTAGTATGATAAAGAGGATTTAGGGTTAATTCTGCTCTATTCGTTGCCTCCGTCTTATTCAACCTTCAGAGATACGATTTTTTTATAGTTGTCGTTCTCTCACAATTAATGAAGCCTGTGATTCTTATCCTCGTATAACAAGATGAAGCATCTTGTGGGTAGATCCGACTCTTAAGGAAAGGATCCCATTGTTTGTGGGAGACAAGAACGAAATACTAGTGATAATTGTGGGAGGAAACAAGAACAAAATCTTGACTGTAAATCTAAGGGTAGATCGAGATCTTTAAACAGAGGTAAAATCTATAACTTCTTCAAGAAGAAAGGGCACATTAATTCTGAGTGCTATAAGATACAGAATAAGATCAAAAGGGAGGCTGCAAATCGAAAGGGAAAACAACCAGAATAACCGGGTGAAACTGATGTAGTAGAATACTACAGCTATGGTGAACTCCTAGTTGTTTCTATCGACAACTCTAAAGTGACCAGCGATTGGATCCTCTATTCTGGTTGCACCTTCCATATGATTCCCAATCGATATTGGTTTACAACATATGAAACAATGTTTAAAGGTGTTGTTTTGATGGGAAATAATACTTCATGTAGAATTGCAGGTGTAACACCCCAAACTCAGCCTAAACGTTAAGGTTGGATTATGGAGTGTTACATTTAGTGGTATCAGAGTCAGGTTACAAAATTTGAGATGTGATTTTGGGTTCCAACTTCTCTTTTATGAAAACTGTTTTGATTTGAAATTTGGAATTTTAATAAATATTTTGATATTTGGTTATGAAATGTGAATTCGAGTCTTCGGCGCCGACCTAAGTAAGAAACTCTTTGCTTTAGTTAGTTCAGTTATACTTGCTTTAATACTGTAGTTAATTGGTAAACTTTAAAGACTATTGAAATTAAACAATCTCTTCTTCAAATTAGTCAATTCTGTTAAACTTTAGACTTAAGGTCTAAAGACAATCTAAGCTACACTCTAGAATTCTGAACTATCGTTAAGAAAAATGAGTTTACGTGGTACCTGTGGACACGGTACGCGAGGACGTGGTGGACATTGTCAAGTAGCTCACATCAAATCTTTTTTTCGGGGTAATGTGCTCAATCTAGAAATTTGTGAGTGTGTAAAGATGCTCCTTTCTAAAGGTGGTAATATGGATTCTAGTGATGATTTTGTGTCCCAAGAGTCGAAAAGAGATTTGTGAAGGGTTGTTGCGACTCAATCAGTATCTGTGAGTCGAGGGTCTGTAACTAAGCGACTTTGGTTGAATGAGACCAAGTTAGCGAAAGAGATTAATCACTTAGAGAGCGAGGAAAATGGAAGTAATAAGTACAGAATAAGAGGATTTCTGTTCCTGTTGACTTGAATCTGCGATCTAGGAAATGGGTCAAAACAGTTAGGCCTCAGCGGGTTGAGGCAGCTGTGAATTATGAGGGTAATTATTTTCATTCTGTCAGTGGGTTATAACGAAAATCGAGTCCCTGTGTGTACAAAGTGGAAACTGTTTTTGTTTTGAAGTATGAGGGAATCTTGTGGGTGGTTAATTAATAGGATTTGGTGAGATATGGGGAGTTATGAAATTATCCCAAATTATCTCTCCCACTTCCCACTCTCACGTTCTTTTCTCCCCCTCTTCACCAATTTTTCTTTTTTCTTTTGTTTTAAATTTATTTTAGGAAAGTTTACTTTTCATTGTGATCGTGCTAGTAGCTTGGTTTATTTCTCATTCTTCATTGTAAAGTTATGACGGGCTCGGTAAGTGTTCAAGTGTTTCAATTTGGATTAAATTAAACATTGTGTTGCCGAAAATCTTTTGAATTTAATCCCCTTTTTGTGTGTTCTTATATTGTTATGAGATAATCGTACAGTGTTCGACAATTCCCCGGCTAGTTAAGAATGATTTTGGTGATTATTTCGTTATAAGTGATTGAATAGTGGTTTTTGGAGTTGTTTTTCATTGTGAAAAAGGGTATGTTTATGAGAAATTTTGGGATTATTTTTGGTAGGTAATCAATGTGTTTTGATTCTGATTGTAGGATTCGTGAGTCTCAGTTGGGTAGTCAACAAATCAACAATTAGGTGTGTGATCTAACCTGAAAAACTCATCGAAAATTTAGAATATTTGCGAAACAAGGATTTTTTCGAACTACCAAGTGACACACAGCCTTGTGGTAGGTCGTGTGTGATTTTGTAGCCTGTATGGGTAAGCCGTGTCGGGCACACAGCCATGCGAAATCATGCAGCCCGTGTGGGGCACATGGCCATGTGAAATCATGCAAACCATGTGGACCTCACGGGCTAGTTTTTTGGGCCGTGTGGGCCACTTGGGCCAATTTTGAGGCCTAATTAGGGGCCGACTAAGGGACTCTAAATTTGGGTCCGGGGGCATTATGTAGGCTCAAAAAAGTGTAAATTTTAGTAAAAAAAACATGGGTAAGTGTAGAAAGTATGTTAGATAAGTTCTGATAAGTATAATAACGTGATATGATCTACTATAAGTAGGTACGTGAGTTAAGCATGACTGTTTTGTAAACAATGTGTGTTATACATATTTTGTTATCTGTTCTGATAAGTTATCCGATTCAACCATGTAATATGATATTCTATGATTTGTATAAATTGTGTGTAATTTACGTTCTGTATAATATCTATTTGTGTATGCATGCATACAACCTATGTGATATGCATGTATGTTAAGTGATTTTGCATATGCATTAGGGTGGGTTCTAATTTGTTGGAGGAAATGTTTTTCGGTAGTATTACTGCATTTTCGATGGTTAAACCGCAATATATGTTTGGCAGCTCAGTTGCACTATTATGAGTGGCATACCACCATGACCGGATGTGATTGGATGGATGGACTCTTGAAGTCCTAATTGGTGTGATAGGTTGGTTGGAGTTAGTGTGTAGCGAACGGGGGTAGGATCTGTGTCTGCATTTATTCTGGTCTGATATATATGTATATGAAATTAAGATATTTCGAATCGAAATATGTTTCGGTTATAAATCTGAAATATATATATTTCTGGTAATACAACATTCTGATATGTTATTGGTACATTAAAATAAAATTTTGTGATCACATTTATGTATGTGCTTATTAAATAAAACTATGCTTATGGGTTGAGACACACACTGAACTTCTAGCTCATTTGTTTGTTTAATTCGTTTTAGATGTACTTTTGACTTATGACTTGGTGGTGACTCCGGAGTTTGGTTCACACAACTAGGTATAAGTTGATTTGGTTTTTAATTTCAGACTTTATGGACTTTTGGATTTTTAATTTGTTTTGGAACATTAAATACTTGGTTTTGGTATTTGTTTTCGTGGACGTTTTATTTAAAACTCGTAAACACAATCAAGACGACATAACTAATTGATCTTATGATTTTAAGAGATAAGAATTTTAAAACTGTTTTTATGTTGCAAGGTTTTGAAATTAATTAGGACTTTTTACAACTTAATTAGTTAAACATTCGAAATTGTTTTTACAAAATTTATAAAACAATATTTTCTTCTATGTGCTTACACGCGTTCTTCTGAAAACTTTTGTTTTCGATAAATAAAAAACTTTATTACTCTAGAATTAAAACTAAGTTTTTGCATAAGTTAATCGACAATGTTTTTACGGGCATTGTAACCTCCATAATCTGACCTTAACCTCTAGGCCGGGTTTGGGGTGTTACAGCAGGTATTGGCATGATCAAAATTAAAATGTTCGATGGAGTCATTAGAACACTTAGTGCCATACAACATGTGCTAGAATTGAAGAGAAATTTGATTTCATTAAGTACTCTTGATTCAAAATGGTACAAGTACACATCTGAAAGTGAGGTCCTAAATATTAGCAAGGGTTCCCTCGTAGTGATGAAAGGGTAAAGAAATACTGCCAAGTTATATGTTTTGTAGGGTTCAATCATTACTAGTGATGCACCCTCCACTTCATCTTCCTTGTTAGATGATGATATTACTAGAGTTTGGTATATGCGTCTAGGGCATGTGAGTGAGAACGACATGGTAGAATTAAGCAAAAAGAGACTTATTGGGACAAGGGATTAGCAAACTAAATTTTTGTGAGCACTGCATTTTTTAGAAGCAAAAGAGAGTTCGATTCACCAGAAGAATCCATAACATGAAGGGAACACTATAATATATTCATTCTGATCTCTAGGGACTATTTAGAGTGCCTTCAATGAGTGGCGCTAATTATATGTTGACGGTTATTGACGCTTTTTCTAAAAAAGTTTGGGCATTCTTCCTAAAGCAGAAAAGTGATGTGTTCCCCACGTTTAAGAATTGGAATACTATGATCGAAAAGTCGACAGGAAGATAGATAAAACACCTCCACACAGATAATGGCTTGGAATTATGTTTTGATGAGTTTAATTAATTGTGCAAATTAAAAGGGATTGTGAGACACTTGACAGCTCACCATACTCCATTGCAAAACAGTGTTGTAGAAGAATGAATAGAACAATCATGGAAAAGGTTTGATGTATGTTGTCAAATGCTTATTTACAAAAGTCTTTTTGGGCTGGAGCGGCCTCTACTTCATGTTTTCTGATTAACGGGTCTTTGTCTGTTGCCATTGAGAAAAAGACTTCACAAGAGGTATGGTCTGGTACCCTTGCTGATTATTCTGATTTGAAGATTTTTGGGTGTCCTGCGTATGCTCATGTTGATAATGGTAAACTAGAACCTAGATCTATTAAGTGTTTTTCTTGGATATAAGGCTGGTGTTAAATGGTAGAAGCCATGGTGTCCTGAAAATATAAAAGTTGTGATTAGAAGAGATGTTAGTTTTGATGAAACTGCTATACTGCCTAACTTACCTCTTAAAGACTCTTCTGATAAAGACCAGTAGAAATCAAACACACATGTGAAACAGGGGGAGCTTCAGATTGATCCAAGATCTACAAAAAAGTTTACTACTCATGTTAGTACAGAAACTCAAAGTAGAGTTGCTTCTTCACCACAGTCAGCATCATAATATTCTATTGCCAATACCAAACCTAGAAGAGAAATTAAACCTCCAACTAGGTTCGCTGAGGCTGATCTAGTTGCTTATGCTTTAAATGTGGCTGAAGATATAGATACAACTCAAAAGCCATATACTTATTCCAAGGCAGTTAGCTGTGAAGATTTAGGAAAGTGGATGATTGCCATGCAAGCAGAGATGGAATCACTCCATAAGAATAGAACATGAGACCTATTGAAGCTTTCTAAGGGTAAAAATGTTATTCGTTGTAAATGGGTGTTCAAGAAGAAAAAAAGGACTCCAAGAGTTGAACAACTCAAGTATAAAGCAAGGCTGGTTGCAAAAGGTTACAGTCAAGTTCCAAGTGTAGACTTCACTGATGTGTTTTCTCCAATTGTTAAACATAGTTTGATTCGAGCCTTGCTTGGTATTGTGGCCATGTATGATTTGGAGCTTGAGCAGTTAGATGTGAAAATAACATTCTTGCATGGAGAAATTGAGGAAGATATTTACATGCAACGAACAGAGGGCTTTGTAGTCTCGGAAAAGGAGGACTATGTTTGCTTGCTAAAAAAGTCTCTTTATGGCCTGAAACAGTCACCTAACTAGTGGTACAAGAGGTTTGATTCATTTATGACTACTCATGATTTCAAAAGAACAAGTTTTGGTAGTTGTGTTTATTTTAAGAAAAATTGTGATGGTTCATTTGTATATCTACTTCTTTATGTTGATGACATATTGATAGCAGCCAAAGATTAAAAGAGATAAGAAAGGTCAAACCCTAGCTTAGTAAAGAATTTAAGATGAAAGATTTGGGAGCCGCAAAGAAGATACTCGGAATGGAGATTCTCAGAGATTGAAAAGCATGTAAATTGCACCTAAGTTAGAAATGGTACATTGAGAAATTTCTTTGCAGGTTCAATATGAAAAGTGCCAAGCATGTTAGTACTCCATCAGCAGCCCACTTCAAACTTTCATTGACTTTGTCTCCACAATCAGATGATGAGATTGACTACATGTCACATGTTTCACATTCTAGTGCAGTGGGATCTCTCATGTATGCTACGGTTTCCTCACATCCAGATTTATCATATGTAGTTAGAGCAGTTAGTAGATACATGGCGAATCCTGATAAAGAACACTAAAAAGAACTTCAGTGGATTTTTATATATTTACGATATGCTTGATCTTCCGTAATTAGGTGTAGCATATTAAACTAGTTTTTTGCACTTTAGGAGCTTGAACATGAGCATTTTAGTTAAGTTTAATTACATTTTCTGTAAGTATTATTTAAGTTAATAAAATGTGCAATTTGAGTCATTTATTGACCTTAGGGGCCGAATGGGGTCTAAGAGTGAGCTATTATATTTTGTGAGTGTGCAGGAGACCGTTAGAAGGCAAACTAACCCGATATTGGTAGCTAGGTTGCAACACAGAGCATGCGATGTCGCAACATAGGGAGTAGAATAAGAAAAATCCAAGACTGCCCTCGATGTCGCGACATAGGACTTGGTGTTTCGCGACGTCGCCTCTATACGGGAAATAATTACAAACCAGGGGTGTCTTGGCCTGCACAATCAAACAACACAAGGACGATAGCTAACCTAGGGTTGAGGACGACGACCACCCTTAAGTTTATCACACATTAGGGGAAGCTTAGCTATTGTATAATTTTCTCTTTAAATTTAATCTTTAGATTTTCTCTTTTCTTAAGTTTTATATTTTTATTCTTGTTATTTACTTTTATGAAGAAATCGGATTTTGGAATTACTGTCAAACTCTTTGAGGATTCTGCGCTTAATACAAATCAGGCTTCTTTTAAACTCTATTCTTGAATTATTCTTCATATTCATTCTTTCATTCAAGTTATATTGTTTACCAGATCCATGAGTAACCTCCTGTGAGAGATTAACGAGTGGAGGTATGAATAATTAACTATTTTGTAGGGATTTCTTAACGGATCAGTTGTTCTGGAAAGGAAAAATCTAAACCCTTGGCCTGACAACCCTAGGAAGTCATCAAGGTTGGCATTAACCCAAATTTAGTATTGTCTATCCGTGAATACCTTAACCCTGAACTGGTCTGGATTGTGAGGTCGAAAGATAAGTAGTTCTTGCCGACTCAATATTCAGTTGACGTATCAGAAGATCTTGCTGCGATGTTGACTAGTTGATTGAAAAAGAAAACCTGAAATGACAATTGATTATGACTACCAAAGTGAGCTAATCACCCATGCAAAAATTTGATATGTATGTTCGATTATTTGATTTATTTCTTTTCATTTATTTACTTTCTTATTATTTTATAATTTATTCAAAAACCCTCCTTTTAATTCTTTGTACTATAATTTGATTAGAGTATTAATTAGATCTATTTGTGTTTAGATTAGGATTAATTCAGTACTCGCCTCCCTTGGGTGCGATCTTCAGAGTACTTACCTACTCCGTTGTAACTATATTACAACCTGACCCGTATACTTGCAAATACCACTTTTTCACATCTTTTGTGCATGATTTCTACTCTAGACGTTGGTACGTCCAGAGGCGGTCAGTACTACTAATGTTTGCTTACAATTTGGAAGAACTAGAGATAGAGTCATTGGGTATGTTGGTTCTGATTTTGCTGAAGACCTTGATAAAATAAGGTCACTCATAGGATATGTCTTTACTATTAGGGGTTACGCCATCAACTGGAAAGCCACTTTGCAGACTACAGTTGCTTTGTCTACTACTAAATTTGAGTAGTTGGCGATTACTGGGGCTTGTAAAGAAGCTACTTGGTTAAAGGGACTTTTGGTGAACTCAGTAAAGGCCTTCAGATCAGTATAGTGTTTTGTGATAGTCAGAGTGCCATCTTCCTTACTAAGGATCAAATGTTTCAGGAGAGAACGAAGCATATTGATGTTTGGTATCATTTTGTACGTGATATTATTGCTCATGGTGATGTTGTTGTAAGCAAAGTTAGTACTCATGATAATCCTACGGATATGATGACTAAGTCATTTCCTATAACCAAATTTGAGCATTGCTTGGACTTGGTTGGTTTTCATTGTTAAAGAATACCCCTTTAGGGGTTTTGTGGAAAAGTTCAAGAACTTGTTCGTTAAGATTCGTGTAAACGTGGAGATTGTTAGAGTTTGTGTGACCTGAATCCTGTCACTTGTTGAAAAAATAAATATAGTTGCAAAATAAGGGGATCTGTGGGGGCGATAGGCCAAAGACCGCACAAGTTGAGTTTGTATAGAACTACTCCTCTTGTATCATTCATTTTTCAACATTAGTGAATTTCTTCTCCTTTGCCTGTGGTTTTTTCCCGAAAGGGTTTCCACGTAAAATGTGTGTGTTCTTATTTTCTTTTCTTATTGCTTTGCGACCATTCTACTATCATTATCGACGTTTATTATAACAGTTTACAAAGCATGAACTGTGTGGATGTATGACATTTATTAAATTTTTAAATGAATTCTTAATTTAAAATTTCATTTAACTATTTTGTTATTCATTGTGACATCCCATAACTCGATTTTGGCGACAGAAATGACTGAGGGGTGTTACACTCATCATTCAAATAAATCAAGTTTGATCCATCTAAAGAAGAACATGCTATTGAAAAGTAATCAATATATAGTGGTCCAACTCTTTTTTAAATAGAGATTGGAATAGGTTTGCAGTTGCTATTAAAAAGAGGACAAACTCAAATGAGGGTAACTACTTTCAACCTGATCCAATGGTCCACCAAATGTTGTGATAGATAAAAAAAACATATTCATTAGTTGTGGTTGCTCAAAAGGAGAAATTATTGGAGTTTTGTTTTTCTTAAGGTGAGTTGGACTCTCCTACAGTCAAAATGTAGAGGATGGTTATAAAAAAGGTGAGGTTGGCTAAACTTATTTGCAACATTGAGAAAACACCACTGTAGGTGGGAGCCCTTTGTACATTTTGACAAAAAGGGGTAGTAGATGATGTTGAATGTTGTTGAACTGATGATTGATTTGCAATTCTCATTGTTGAGCATTATTCTCATTGTTGAGCATTTTGTTGCATTAGTGATGTGCCTATTTTGAAATTTCATTGCTTCTGTTGATACTTTGTTGAAGATCTCTTTTATAGATGCAAGTTCTTATTTCGGAGTATATCTCTTATTTGTATCTCTTTAGAATATTTTCTTATAATCTAATGCACATCAAAAGGAGGAATTTTGACACGATGATATGTGTAAGGGGGAGACCTATTTTCTTGATGATAGTCGCTTTCTAATAATTTGCTGAATAGTTTTGTCTAGATGCTAAATGGGGAGATTGCTGGGATTTTAACTGCCTTTGGTTTAGCTAGTGCATGCCTTTTTTGAACATCACTTGGGACGATAAGTTTGAACAATTAAAGCGATGTTAGATTTGTTGGCATTTTTGACTTATTTTTATCTTGGATTCATATTACCAAATGATCTCAAGTTCAAGCTAAAATTAATGTTATTTTTGCTATAGAATTTATTTTCGAATGTAAAGAGGTTCCTGGTGTTGGAACTGTTTTAAATGTGCTTAGGGATATAAGTTAGCCACCTCCAAAATTTAAATTATGGATAAATGATTGAATTTAAATTGTGTTTTATTTGGTGGAAATGTAGATGAAATCCAACCTATAAATTTATCATTTCATTGCTTTTTGGGACATCCTTTGGGGTGCTTGTGGAAGAGTTTGTTTTATAAATTCTATTTCTATTTCTTGTGAAGTGTTGCACTATTGTGTTCATGTATTCTTTGAAGAGTAAAAGCTGTTTGTAAGTGAATATTTGGGGTGAGTGATTGTAACATTGGAGTTCTTTGATGAGGACGCAATTATCTCAAGTGTAAAAGTTGATTGGGCTTTAACCAATAGAATTCATGATCCATTGTTGAATAAAATAATTCAAAGAATTGTTATATGAATTATGTTAACAAATCTTGTGTGCGACTTTATTGTTTTGCTTTACTCTCTTTCAATATACTTGCTATACTACCTAATTCTAGTCTGTGTTAGAAGATTAGTTGTGACATTGAGATTGGAAATACATGATACTTTTTTAGAAAAGTTGAAGGTTTACTGTTTTTGTCTCAAACATCCCACCAAAAATGCAGTGGAAAGAATTATGGAAGGTCTTTGCATATCCAAGAGAAGATCATATACATATATATATATGTATGTAATTTTTTTTTCCTTTAAATAAAAAGATCATATATAATTTCATGTTTTACAGCTTATTATCTTCTTCGTATTACACGGCCCTTACAGCTTGGAACCTTGATTCTTTAGGGAGAAATTTTTGCTGAACATAAACAGACATATAATCACCAAACACAAACTTGGGATAAGTTTGATCCATTTCTTCATTCGTTTCCTTCACCAGTTGTGGTGCAGGAGCAATGGTGGCTTTAAGTGAAGGATTATAAAACGAAGCAATGGATAGCCTGTTGCCATCAATGGTGCTCAAAACACGGTGCCAAGCACTCTTATATCGCCCATTGCTGAGGACTTCGATTTGGTCACCAGTGTTGATGACAATCGCGTTCTTCAATGGCTGAACATCGATCCATTCCCCATCTTTAAGTACTTGAAGGCCCCCCACTTCGTCATCTTGGAAGAGTAAGATGACGCCACCGGCATCGGTGTGGGCTCGAAGACCAGTGACCTTCTCAGGGTTCGGGCATGGCGGATAGTGGCACAACTTGGTGCCGAAGAATGCATTGTTTTCACCTCCTTCACCATTGAAAGCTTTCTTCATGTACCCCTTTGATAACCCCAAGTTTTCATCCATTACTTCCATGATTTTTTCAGCCAATATTTTCAACTCATATCTGAATTCCTTTATGGTTTCCCTGTCAACAACAAGAACACACACACATATATATATAATCATAAACCAAAGGAATTTAATGAATATTTTGGCTTGTTAAGAACTGATTAATCTTGCTTACTGAAATCCCGATGTTTGATATGACCATTCATTGACATTATCATCCGTCAAAGTTATAACATCTTCCCAATCCACATTCTCCAACTTTTCATCGCCACTTTCATTCAACAAATTCACCACCTTTGAGTTCTTGAAATTCTCTTCCCTTTCCACCTTATAGAACTGTGATGAAACCATCTTCACCCTCTCCAGCAGCTCCTCTGCAATCCCATTGTTCACCAACTACAACAAATACACATATTTACACACACATATAGATCAAACCCAATTTGCAGCACGATGTAGGTTAAAGATAAGAAAAAGGTACCTGAAAGAAACCCCATTCCTCGCATGCATTTGCAATCTCAGCCAATGTCTTGGCCCTCTCGTCGCCATTGAGCTTAGAAAAATCAATCACCGGAATCGCCATTGAAAAGAAAAAGAGTGGAAAAGCTTACTTAGTAAAGTTTGCACTAGTTTTATGGTGGTTAAATTAGCAATGGAAAAAGGGGTTGTGGCCCAATTTATGGCAAAGCAAAAGCAAGGGGGTTCTTCCTCCCGCCATGTTGGATTTGACAAATAACTATTGTTATTGTTTCTCGAAGCAACCATTAATGGTGTTGGGGTGAGGTGTAGCCGGCGGACGGTGACACAATTATTAATAAAAGCAAGGTCAATGCTTTGAGATGTTTACGGGAAATTAATGCAGGACAAAAGCATATTTTACCTGGGGATTAATCATTTGCTAATATAAGTTATCATCATTTAAAGTGATTAAATATTGTAAATTTCATATTCAAATATGAATGTCATGTATGACGTAATCAAAGTTCTGAATCATCATATTCAACTCTTAATCATAAATACGCTTAGCCTTGGGTAATTAGTTCTTTTTCGTAAAATTTTGAAAGTTGTAATATGTAGAATTAGTATATTTGGAGTTTATTCTTTATATTTTATTTTTAAGTATTTAGTCCTATTTTTTAAATTTAAAAGTTTAGGTACATTCGTTAATACGGTTGAAATTCTTCTATTAATTTTTTTGGTGTGACATTTAAAATTGGGTAAATCACAATACAGTTACTCAACTTTGGGGTAGCTAACAAAACAGTCACTCAGATTTCAATTCAATAACTCAACTTTTAAAAAATAAGAAAATAGTCATCACTAACCATTTTTCGTTACGTCTATAATGGAGCTATTGTTTTCCATTAGACTTAACAGAAATGCCATTTTCCATCCCCCTCCCTCTTCCCCACCATCTTTCCCCCTATCACAAGCCCCTTTACTTTTGTGCAGACCTCTCCACCATTGCCCTCTCCCCCTCTTCCCCCTATTCGTTCTTCACCATTATTCCTCTCACCATCAGTATAGCTTCCAATGAATTAAGGATGCTGAAGTATATACACTTGTATTAGTTAACCAAAAGAACCGGTACAGACCTTCTACAACCAACGCCGAGAGGAATGCTTTCCTAGCTTCGTGACTGAGCATGCCTGCAAAAGAGCAAAAAAGTTGTCTTCATATTTATGTACTACTCATGACCACAAACAAATACACCATACAGTTTGTCGAAACCGTCCCATTTTTGAAAAGGCGGGAATCGAACTTGGAGTTTTGAAAATAAAAACGGGAGTCGCCACCAATCATTTTTGCTGAGGTGTGATCGGGTCACCATTGTTTTAATAAAACGTTTTGGGCTTACTAAAACATTGTTTTTGGTCCGCGAAGTTTTGAGAAATCGAGTTCGGGAGTCGGTTACGTGCGAGGAAAGGTTAGCACCCTCGTCACGCCCAAAATTGGTACCGATTTGATCAATTAATGTCCTCATGTCGAAAGTTGAAAATTTTAAAGGAATTTAAAAATCTGACCCTTCTTTGGAAATATTTGTGTTTTCTTAACTTAAATCAAGACTTTCTCGTTCCCAAGGGATTAAAATATCACATCCAATGCTTTAGGACACAATAATTTAAATCCTCAAATCGGAGATCATCCTATAGTTTTTCAAATTGAAAATCAGGATCTTCTTGTTCCAAAAGAATAAAATATCACATCCAATACTTTAGGACACGATATTTTAAATCTTCGAATCCAAGATTATCCCGTAGTTTTCTCGAATTGAAAATCAAGATCTTCTTGTTCCAAAAGAATAAAATATCACATCCAATACTTTAGGACACGATATTTTAAATCCTTGAATCCAAGATTATCCCGTAGTTTTCCCGAATTGAAAATCAAGATCTTCTTGTTCCAAAAGAATAAAATATCACATCCAATACTTTAGGACACGATATTTTAAATCCTTGAATCCAAGACCATCTCAAAATTATTGATTTACATAAAATGACGCAAACGAAAATGATCATAAAAATGTCGAAACAAAAACAAAGAAATAAAATAAAAATATTAAAAATAAAACGAGAAATTTTTAAAAAAAAACAAAACAATGTCAATAATGGTAGAATTAGTAACAATCAGGATAATAAACATTATAATATGAATATTACTACTACTAATAATAATACTAATAATAATAATACTAATAGTAATATAGTGATAATAATAGTAATAATAATAATGATGATAATACACAAATATATACAATATACTGATATAAATATAGTAATAATAACAGTAATAAAGTTAGTATATACAAGTAATAATACAGTGGTAATAATAATAGTAGTAATAATAGTAGTATAGCAAATATAATAATGATAATAATAACAATAATAATGATACCATAATAAAATAATAATAACAATAATAATAATACAAATATGTACAACACAATAAAAATAATAATAGTAATAATAAGAATAATAATAATAATGATAATAATAATAATAATAATAATAATAATAATAATAACAATACATAGAATAAAAGTAATGAACATAATAATAAAATAATCAAAGTGATTGGAAATGACTAAAATCGAACAACACGGAATGCATGGGGTTAATTTGAAATAAAATAAAAGGGGAGAGGGCTTATTTGCAATGTGCAGACAATTTGGAGGGTCTAAAATAGCAATAAACCCTCCTACTGAAACGGTGCGCTAAAAGGGGGACTTATTTTGAAATTATGGAAAATTATCGGGCCAAAATCAGGATAAAAAAAACTTGATTGCGCAGACATGAAAAAGCAAATGGGCTAAAAGCGCAATTAGCCCCTCCCTAACAAAACGCGCGGATCCTAGGCTGGAGCGGGTCGATTGGGTCGGATCGGGTCGGGTCAGTCGAAACGACGCCGTTTTGAGGCCTGGGGAAATAGGCCAAAACGACGTCGTTTTGGAATCCCTATTTAAGTTAAGTTTTCCCCCCAAAAAAAATCATTTCATCCCTTTTTAAAAAAAAAACAAAATTTTCTCTGTTTCTCCGTAGGCGTAAGGGGGTGGTGCGATTTCCGGCGATCGGATCGTCGTTCTTTGTCGCCGCCATTGCCGCGCCGGCCACCGCGAGCGGTGGCCGAAAAAGGTAAGTTTTTATATTTTTTTATTTTATTTTATATATATATATGTATATATTTTGGTGAGTAAAATGAAAGATTCGAAAAAAATAAAAAAATACCTTCGGATATACTGGTATAACTTTGGTGTTTTGATTTTTGCTTGATCTCTACTGCTATATTCTTTTTTTTTTTTTTGAATCTGTTTTCTTTCTATTGATCGAATAAGAAAAGAAGAACCCTTTTTACAATTTTTTTCTTTCGGTTTTTATAACCGGAATTGAAGTGGAAATATACAATATCTTTCCTTATTTTCTGCCATTATTGTCTGTTTTCTTGTTTTTGCAGGTGGTGGAGCCGATGGTGGCAGACAGATGGACGTGGTGCTGGTGGCAGGCTAATGGGTATGGTGCTGGAGGTTAGTGGAGTTGCGGCGCTGGGGTTAGGGAAAAAAATTAGGGTTTCTTCTTCTCTTAGTTTAGGTTTTTGTATTGGGTTGTCAGATTTGGGGTATTGGGCTACATTATTGGGCTTTGTAATTGGGTTTGGCAATTGGGTAATTTAGGTCTATTTTTGGGCTTCCTTTTTTTTATTTGGGCTTAATTTGGTTTGTAACGGGCCCGGATGAATTGGGCCTTCTACAGCTGCCCCTCTTTGCTTGTTGTCGTGTAACAGGGACAGAGCAAAGACATAAAGAAGGCCCAAATTTGTCGGGATCCACTGAGTCTTGTTTCCTTTGGTGCCTTTCTTTGCCAGGTAGCTTCAAACTCCATCGTAACTTGTTGCTTTGATCCGCTATTTCTGAGAGATAGGACCTGTAGCTTCAATCTGTTTTATTGTCTTGTTGAGTCTTCAGGGAGATAACATTTGTAATCTTCAACCTATTCCATCGTTGGTCAGTGGCAATAGGACAATCTTGAATCTATTCCACTACTGGTTATGGCAATAAGATAATCTTCAATCTATTCCACTACTAGTTAGTGGCAATAGAACAGTCTTCAACCTATCCCGCCGCTAGTCAGTGGCAATAGGATAATCTTCGATTTATTCCACTACTGGTCAGTGGCAATTGGATAATCTTCAATCTATTCCACTACTGGTTAGTGGCAATAGAACAGTCTTCAACCTATCCCACCACTGGTCAGTGGCAATAGGACGATCTTCAACCTCTTCCACCGTTGGTCAGTGGCAATAGGACGATCTTCAACTCGTTCCACCGCTGGTCAGTGGCAATAGGATGATCTTCAATCTACTCCACTACTGGTCAGTGGCAATAGAACAATCTTCAACCCATTCCACCGCTGGTCGATGGCAATAGGATAATCTTCAACCCATTCCACCGCTGGTCAGTGGCAATAGGACGATCTTTAATTTGCTTCCTTACTATCTTTAGGAAAACTTCAATCTTCAATCTGCTCTACTATCATCTCTAGGGAACAAAATCTAAACTTGCTACACTGTTCTTTGAGGAACCTGTCCTGTAGAATGTGCTTATGCTTAAATAAATTATTAGAATGCTGTGACCGGAATGACTCAAATGCTCCTTACTAGATGCATGATGGATGACATTTGCATGAATGTAGAATGTCATGTGAGTGGTCTTTTTACAATGATTAGGATGCAATGATTAGAATGAATCGAATGCCCCTAATGTGAATGATGAATGCATGAGAATGATTCTTTCGTAACGCATCATCCTGCCTTCTTGTTTGATTGATCTCTTTGAGGGTCACCATTTCAGATCTTGATTACCCCATGAACCTGGTTAGTTCTGAATATTGACCTCACTTCAGGTTCCCGTAATAATTAGAAGTTTTTAGAGTAATATGCGAAACCCCTTTAATTTGAATATTAATTGTCCATTAATCGTTATTCTTGGAGAATGTCATTACAATGGACATTGAGATTAAGGCTCAAAATGGATAACCTGATCAAAGGATCATGTTTTGACAAGGCAAATTTTGCTAAAATATGAAATTGAAGATGAAAACAAATGTCTAGATGTCATAGCATGAGCTTCTCTGTACAAATTTCTCGAGAATCCCTTTTATACTTGATAGGTGTTGAATAGACTTAGAAGACTTTATTGATGCCCCAAGACGTGACGTCTCTCTCTCTTGTTAATTCGAGTTGTAGCAAGACCGCTGCATACCTCCCCTTCAAAAATTTGAATTGCCCATTCTTGGGTTTTCAATTCAAAACCTCTTTGGTCACAAAGTGCCTTTGGCAGGTTTTCACTTTGGCCTCTCCAGTTTTTTTTTTTAGGCGAAGTATTTCTTGACCGTACCTGAGTTCACAGGATTCGGTAAACTTTTTCCATCCATCTCTGTCAAAATCAGTGCTCCACCAGAAAAGGCTTTCTTTACTACATAAGGTCCTTCCCAATTTGGCATCCATTTTCCTCTAAAGTCCTTTTGTATGGGAAGGATCCTTTTCAGGACAAGGTCTCCTTCATAAAATTCTCTAGGGTGAACCTTTTTGTTATAAGCCCGTATCATTCGCTTTTGATACATTTGTCCATGGCAAAGGGCTCTTAGCCTCTTTTCCTCGATTAGGTTCAGTTGATCATACCGGGATTGAGTCCATTCTACTTCATCTAATTTTATTTCAGACAAGACCCAAAGGGAAGGGATCTCAACTTCGATCGGAAGTACCGCTTTCATCCCATACACCAAAGAGAAAGGAGTTGCCCCGGTAGAGGTTCTGACCAATGTTCGATAAGCGTAAAGAGCGAATGGTAGCTTCTCGTGCCAATCTTTGTAAGTTTCAGTCATCTTTCCCACGATTTTCTTAATATTCTTGTTAGCTGCCTCGACTGCACCATTCATTTTTGGATGATATGGTGACGAGTTGTGGTGTTTGATCTTGAATTGACTGCAGACCTCTGCTATCGTACTGTTGTTCAAGTTCAGTGCATTGTCAGATATGATCCTTTCAGGCATTCCATACCGGCATATAATTTCTTTCTTTAAGAACTTGCTGACTGCTGACTTCGTGACATTCGCATACGAAGTGGCTTCTACCCATTTGGTGAAGTAGTCGATTACCACAAAGATAAATCGATGCCCATTCGAGGCTTTTGGTGATATTGGCCCAATGACGTCCATCCCCCATATAGAGAAAGGCCATGGGGAGGTCATGACATGGAGAGGTGAAGGAGGTACATGAATTTTGTCTCCATAAATTTGACATTTGTGGCATTTCTTAGCATAGCTGATGCAATCTCCTTCCATAGTAGACCAATAATACCCGAATCTCATAATCTGTCTTGCCATTGTAAAACCATTAGCATGTGTCCCACAGACACCCTCATGAACTTCTTCGAGGATTCTCTTGGCTTCAACAGCATCCACGCATCTTAGGAGTATTTGATCTTTTCTTCTCTTGTATAGGATTTCTCCATCCAAGACATAATCACTGGCCAGTCTTCTCAACGTCCTCTTATCATTCTCAGTTGCTTGGTCGGGGTATTCACGATTCTTTACGTATCGTAATATATCATGATACCAAGGGTGATCATCTTTTTCTTCTTCTTCGCTGATGTTGTAGCAATGTGCTGGAACCTCATAAATGCTTATTTGGATAGGCTTTACTTCTTCTTGCTTATTCACTTTGATCATAGAAGCTAAGGTAGCTAGGGCGTCGGCCATCTGGTTCTCTTCTCGTGGAAGGTAACAGAAAGTGACGTTGTCAAACTCCTTGATTAACTCCAAAATTAAGCTTCGATAACTGATTAACTTGGGATCTCTCGTTTCCCATTCACCTTTCAGTTGGTAGATTACCAGCGCAGAATCACCGTATACCTCCAATGTTTTAATTTTGTGTTCGATGGCTGCACGGATACCTAGGATGCATGCTTCGTATTCAGCTATGTTATTCGTACAATCGAAATCTAATTTGCTGGTGAGAGGATAGTGATCTCCATCTGGGGATACTAGGACTGCCCCAATTCCATTTCCTACCGCGTTTGAAGCTTCGTCAAAGTTCAGTTTCCAAGGGAGGCCCTCATTTTGGACATCTTCCCCAGTGATTGCCACGTACATCAGGTCTTCATTTGGAAAATCGAATTCCAATAGTTCGTAATCTTCTAAAGCTCTGTTGGCTAGAAAGTCTGCTTTTGCACTTCCTTTTACAGCTTTCTGGTTTATGTAGACTATATCGAACTCAGAAAGTAGAATCTGCCATCGGGCCATTCTTCCATTTAGCGCAGTCGATTCCGTCATGTACTTGAGAGGGTCTAGCTTTGAGATAAGCCAAGTGGTGTGATATAGCATGTACTGTCTCAGTCCTCGGGTCGTCCAAATCAAAGCACAACACAGTTTCTCAATTGGCGAATATCTTGTCTCGCATTCTGTAAACTTCTTACTGAGATAGTATATCGCTCTTTCCCTTTTTCCTGACTCATCATGCTGGCCTAGCACACATCCCATAGAATTTTCAAATACTGACAAATACAATATCAGTGGCCTATCTGGGCAAGGGGGCATCAGTACTGGGGGTTCAGACAAGTAATGCTTAATCTTATCAAAAGCTCCCTGGTACTTCTCATTCCATTCACCTGAGTTGTGTTTCCTAAGAAGATGGAATATAGGGTCACATTTCTCCGTTAATTGTGCAATGAACCGAGCGTTATAGTTTAATCTCCCCATGAAACCTCGAACTTCTTTTTGGGTACGTGGTGGAGACAACTCCTGTATAGCTTTTACTTTATCAGGATCCACCTCATTTCCTTTTTCACTGACTACAAATCCCAACAATTTTCCCGACCTAGCCCTAAAGGTACATTTTGCTGGATTGAGTTTCAGTTGGAATTTTCTCAGCCTTAGAAATAGTTTCCTCAAGACTTGTACATGCTCTTCCTCAATCTTGGACTTTGCAATCATGTCGTCCATGTAGACTTCGATCTCCTTGTGCATCATGTCGTGGAAGAGGGTCACCATGGCTCTTTGATACGTTGCCCCTTTATTTTTTAGTCCAAACGGCATTACCTTGTAGCAAAATGTTCCCCACATGGTTACGAATGTGGTCTTTTCCATATCCTCAGGATGCATCTTAATCTGGTTGTACCCGGAGAAGCCGTCCATGAAAGAGAAAAGTGAATAACCAGCTGTGTTATCCACTAAGGTATCGATATGAGGCAACGGAAAGTTATCTTTTGGGCTAGCCTTGTTCAAATCCCTATTGTCCACACACATTTGTACCTTCCCATCTTTCTTGGGAACAGGCACTATGTTTGCTACCCATTCCTAGTATTTGACCACTTGCAAAAAACCAGCATCGAACTGCTTCCTGACTTCTTCTTTTATCTTTAACAAAACATCAGGCCTCATTCTTCGAAGCTTCTGTTGAACGGGTCTACATTCCTCCTTTATGGGGAGGCGGTGTACCACTATATCCGTGTTCAATCTGGGCATGTCCTGGTATGACCAAGCGAAGACGTCCTTGAATTCTTAGAGTAACTTGATGAGGTCTTGCTTTGTCTCTGCAGCAATACTAGCCCCGATTTTCAACTCTTTCCCTTCTCCCAAGCTCACAATTTCCACTGACTCTTTGTGGGGTAAGATTTGTTTCTCCTCTTGCTCTACCATCCTTAACAATTCAAGAGATATGCTACTGTCTCAGTCATCTTCAAAATCTCAGGAATCTTCCATACCCATATCTTGTTCAAAAGGAGATTCTGAGTTAATAACAGTGTCGCTCATGCCATTGATATCTGGGGACCTGCTAGAAGGGCAGAGAAAAGTGCAAAAACTGAAATAATCTAAGAATGACTATTTGTGTGAATGA
This sequence comes from Gossypium australe, assembly GCA_005393395.2. NCBI lineage: Eukaryota > Viridiplantae > Streptophyta > Magnoliopsida > Malvales > Malvaceae > Gossypium > Gossypium australe. Next base: position 134,015,910 of record CM016616.1, on the reverse strand, counting down.
ATAAAATGTAAAGGGATGCATTTTATTGAAATAAAGATGTTTGGACATATGCCTATTCAACAAAGGGTTCCCTATTACTCCTAGGCTTAGAGCAATAGGTGTGCTTTGAACATTACTCGGAATTGATTCTAAAAGCTACGAGAATCTCTTCCACGGTCCAATTGTTCAAAACACTTCCAGGAGCATAAGGGCGAATCCCGGATAAATCTCTTTCTTCAGGTTTTCCCTCGGATATGGCGTTGATGCTCAAGTTTCCCAACATTTCTTCTGCTTCTTCTCTTATTGCCATGTTTTGATTAGGGTATACGATCCCCCCTGAGACAAATGTTCTGGATAAATGAGGAAAGGTCATTGGTTCCCATTTGATCTCTTCTTCGCCTAGGCGCGCCCTTCTTCTTTCCCTTCTTTTCTCCTCCTCTCTCCTCCTTTGTTCTGCATTTGGCTTGAATCCTAAGCCAAAGTGGTCTCGTTTTTCTCGTCGCATCGGCACTTCAGTCCTTCCTTGAAGGTACTTTCCGAGCCCTTTCCCTAGTAAGGCTCCCTTCCCAACTGTCATCTGGAGGCACATCTTCGTAGACTTAGATACTCTAGGTATGGGGATTTTGCTGCCCTCGGCAATGAAGGTTGCGTTGATAAATTCTAGTGATCGGAAAGAACATTCCATCGCTTCCTCGTCCACCCCAATGTACGGAGCGTCACTAGTAACGGATGCTATGATATCCTCTTCAGCGTTGATTGTGATCAACCTTCCTTCCATTACTAACTTCAACTTCTGGTGCAGTGATGACGGTACTGCCCCAGCTGAATGGATCCAGGGTCTTCCTAACAGGCAATTGTAGGAAGGTTTGATGTCCATCACTAAGAAGTCCACCTCGTACGTATTTGGGCCGACCCGAAGAGGTATATCGATTCTCCCCATAACTCTTCTCTCCGTACCATCGAATGCTCTCACAACATTATGACATGTTTTCATGTGGGAGCTATCTACAGGCAACCTGTTCAATGTGGATAAAGGTAATACATTCAGGGCTGATCCGTTATCGACTAACACCCCCGGCAATATATACCCTTTGCAGCGTGTGGTTATGTGTAGGGCCTTTGTAGATCCCATACCCCCTGAAGGTATCTCATCATCGTTGAAGAAAATAAAATTGTCTGCGCTTATATTACCGACCAGACGGTCTAGCTTGCTAATGGATATATCCCCTGTGACATACGTTTTATTTAATGCTTTCATCAATGCGTTTCGATGGGTTTCTGAGCTCCTGAGCAGATCCAGTATCGATACGCGAGCTGGCTGTTTGTGCAATTCCTCCACAACACTGTACTCGCTATGTTTAAGGAATTTTAAGAACTCCTTAGCCTCGTTTTCTATCACTGGCTCATTGACGAATGTTTCAGGTTCGATTGTTCTTTCTTCCCTTCGCTCAATCGCCACCGCTTTTCCTTTGGCTGCTTCAGCTCTCGTGTTTGGGGTGTGACGCCTTCCACTACGTGTAAAGAAACCCTCGTCTCGGTCTTCCTCTGTAGCGTTGACTGGATTCTCTTTTCCTGGGATCACTACCTTACAATCGTAACTCCACGGAACCTTTTTATTGTCCCTATAAGGGGAAGCTGCAGGCTTTTGAATTATGACCTTCGGCGTGATTGATACTCCAGTCTCAACCGTTCTTGGTCGTGATATAATTACCGCAGGGCGGTTGCCCCCATAGATTCTCCCAGATGACCCTTCTTCTGACGTGTGGACCTCTCCTTCTGGCATGATTTCAATCGTTCTAGGTCGTGATATAATCACCGCAGGGCGGTTGTCCCCATAGATTCTCCTAGATGATCCTTCTTCCGATGCGTGGACCTCTCCTTCTTCTGGTCTTCCAATCTCTTCATAGAATTCCATCTCCTTGTTATCCATGAGATTTTGAACGATAGCCCTGAACTTGAGGCATTCTTGAATATTATGACCCGTTTCGACATGACTCGCAATATCTTTCTGCTCCTTCAAGCTCTCCTCTCGGCTGTTGCGTAATTAAGCCTCTGTTCACCATTTGCTTCCAAACCCATCTTAGTGGAGTTTTTATCTCCGCAATGTTTGTTTTCACTCTTTTTCCTACTTTCTCGCCTATCATGTTTACCCCATTATTGGCGTGATTGGGTAACGGGTGTTCCGTATCGTTAACTTTCACGACACCCATTTGAATGAGTTTTTCTACCAACTTCTTGAATGCGAGACAATTTTCTATTGAATGTCCTACAATCCCTGCATGGTATTCGCATTGTGCATTCGTATCATACCATTTAGGGTATAGGGGTTGTATGGGCTGTAGGTAATGGGGGGTGACAACATGTGTGCCGTACAATTTTTGGTACAGTTGCCCGTATGTCATGTAGATCGAAGTGAACTGGAGTTTCTCCACATTCGGCTTTGTATACGGTACTGGGTTGATTCAGGATGACTGACTTGTCACGGGCACTCACGTTATTTACGTCACCCTCTCTTTTTTTTAGGGTCGTCTTTCTGGGACCTTCCCCTGCTTCTATCTTGCCACACCTAACCGCGTGTTCTATCCTTTCTCCACACCTCACAATTTCCAAAAAATCTGTCATAGAACTCCCCAACATGTGATTGATGAAAGGAGCTTTCAAAGTATGGATGAAGAGTGTGGTTGTTTCTTCCTCTAAAAGAGGCGGTTGAACCTGCGTGGCTACCTCTCTCCATCATTGAGCATACTGCCTGAAGCTTTCGCTTGGCCTTTTCTCCATAGTTTGGAGAGTGACTCTGCCGGGAGTTATGTCTGCTATGTGGCCGTAATGTTTCATGAAGGCCTGGGCCAGGTCCCTCCATGTCTTGATTTGGGTACTACTGAGCCGATCGTACCATTTGGCCGCAGACCCAACTAGACTATCATGAAAGCAGTGAATCAATAATTTTTCATTATCGGCGTGTCCCGCCATTCGTCGACTGAACATCTTCAGGTGTGCTCCAGGGCAGCTAGTCCCGTTGTATTTTTCAAAATCTGGAGTCTTGAACTTTGGTGGGAGCACTAAGTTTGGGACCAGACTTAGCTCTTTGATATCAATTCCGCAACGAGTTCAGTCTTTTCTATCACTTTGACTCTCTCCTCCAACCATCTGTAGCGATCTTCCATCTGCCTTGAAGGTTCAGTTTTCATTTCATCAAAATCCGGTACCATAGGGTTAATAGGGTCATCTCCCGGGTTAGATCCTAAGCCCAATTGGAAATTCATGGGGGATCCAACGTTAGCTTGCCCTTGTTGAGGCCTAATTGTGACGGATGGCTTCCAGGGATATTCTTCGTGCTGTGAAGGCACTTGCGGCAGGGTAGATCCTGAGGGAATATCTTCATTCTCCCCTCCAGTAATAGCCATGGGGCTTTTTCCTCTCTCCGTAAATCTGTTCAACAGTTGGGTCATTTGAGTTATCTGAGACCTCATGTCCCTCTAGGACTCCATCATGTCTTGCTGGATTTTGGCTAGTTACTCTTGCACCTATGCTTGCACTTGGTCCTGCATCTCCTTTTGGAATTGCTCTAGTCTCTGATCCATTTTCTTTATCTTAGTGCGGGTGCCGTATGGATGTTCAGTTTCCAGGTTTCCCCTTTCTTTCTCTCTCTGTTGTATAATTCCAACTAGTCAGATTCTCTCAATGCATATGATGTGATGTGATGCGAGTGTATGAAGTGCGAATGTATGAAATGAATGCAAAAAGACTGAAAGGTGTTGATTTTGATTCAGTTCTATTAGATCAACTTTATTGGAAAACAAGGTTCTTTACATAGAGCGGATGATTATACATACGGCTTCGCCTTACCACTTAAATCTTTGACTTCTTTAAGAAACCAAGCTAGACTTTGGCCTCGATCTGATCCTGACTCATACATCAGACTTAATACATCAGCCTGAACTGCCAAAGTTTGCAAATGAGCGGCCACTTCTCGGGCTTGAGCCACAGCTTCGCCCATTGCATAATCTCTATTCCTGACCTGCTCTTGAGAATGGTGGAGTTACTCTTTCCAATGTTCATTAAGAAGCTCAACTTGGCGTTCACCATTTTGTAGTGCAGTTTCAAGCTCTTCTATCTTTCTTTTCAACTCCTCGACCTTGCTTTGGCTGGCTCTTAATTTATATACCGAACTACGATTTTGATACAGGTGCAGTGATCTTTCCAATTCCACCGGTCGGACCCGTAATTGTTCTTTCTCACTTTGACTCTCCAACAGGTTCTTTTTCAAAATGTCTTTACGTGCTCGAGCATTTTGGCACTTCTTTTCCCATTGGTCAGCCCTAGTCTTTTCTTCTCTATTCTCTTGTCGCCATTGCTCTGACAGCAGTTCTGATTAACGTGCGTAGTTTCTTGTAATCCGTTTTTAAGCTATCCAGATCTTTCTTAGCCTTATTTTTTTTCTTTCCTTAACTTCTCGGCTTCTAACTTATAGATGTCGATGTCCAGCCCTAACTGCATCTTTTCCTCCTCTAGCTGCTCTATCTTCTTTCCCAATTCTCGACTCTTGTTCTCGAAATCTCCTTTGATGATCTCTAATTCAGATGGGACAACTCGTAAATGCTCTTTTATGGGTAAAGCATCCCCCTGGCTTGGCATCGGGACATTGTCATTGATTCTTGTATTCCTCCACTCGTCATATTCAGGGGTTGTCATTGGTCCTACGGCGAGCCCCTTCATTCGTCGGGTTTGGATCCACGCACTCGTTATCTCACGAATCTTCTTCTTATAACCATCGTCTTTGTATGAAAACTCACTCTGGGCTAGCCCATGCGTTGCAGGTATGAACTGTCTTGATCGATACTGCCTCGCTACGAGTAGTGGAGCGTACCCAACGGCTCCCCATATCCCGAGTAAAGGAACCCAATCAAACTCTCCACACCGATACAAAATCTCGTCAGGGATCATCCACGGAGCTCTCCATTCAACATCTTCTACTTGTAAATTTTGGAGAATTGCTATCCATTTCTCTTCAGAAAGGTCGTCCCGTCTTGGCGTAGTTACTAATTCCTCCAAAGGAGAGTAGTTCTTGGAGAAGACTTTACACGAGACCTTTTCCACCTTCCAAAAGTGGCTATGAAACCATGATAGCAAAAGCTGCGCGCACCCTATGAATCTCCCTTCACCTATTCTTCGGCTAGCGCTCAATGATCGGAATGTTTCGGCTAAGATTAAGGGGACAGGTGTGACTCCTTTATCTAGTTTATAAAATAGGTCCGAGACAGCTTCCTCCACATATCCTAACGCCTTGGGAAAGACAACCAAGCCATAGATGCTTAAGGCAAAAACGTCGACCTTCTTTTTTATATCAGAATGCGCTAGGATTAAGTCCCTTAAATGCCTCCAAGGGATACATTTACAATCCCCTTTTTGCTTGATTCGAGCCGTAATCCACTGCTCACTCATCCCTGTAATGTTCATCAGCTTTCTTACAAATGTCGGTACATTAATAGCCCTCGAAGAAGCCTTGCCTGCTTGGGTACTTGGGCACCGGAGTAAAGTCGTGTATTCTTCTATGGTAGGCACCATATCTACTTTTCCAAAAGTAAAGCAACTATAAGCGGGGTTCCAAAATTGAGTGATAGCCCGGAATAGGCGCTCATCCACCTTGATATCAAGCAAATAGGGCAGATCACCATAGCTACAGTAGCACAGTTGTTTCATGTTATCGCCCCATAAATCCCATATCTCCTTCAGTTCTTGCAGGCTATTCTGAGTCACACTGACACGGGTGAAGTCCCACAACTCTGATTCGTATCCCACAGTCAGACTATCTCCTTTCTCTCGTTGTATCCTCTCGGACCATGTTCGAACGGCCGCATTATCCTCCACTCTATCAAGAAATCCCTTTTCCATGTTAAGCTCTAGTAACCGAATGTAAATCAACACCTTTTTATGATGAGATGCCATGCAATTACAACAAAATACCATGAGTTAGTGCTATGTACGAAAAACCTCAAGATAAACAAGAAATAATCAGACACTTATTCAGGTAACCACCAAGGTCTGGCGTGGTCCTAACTAGGATTGGTTCTTTAAGGCTTATTACATGGGGTTCGGTTCTAAAGAGAGGTACCCGAACCAGTAGATTCCTCGATCCTCACCCATTATAAGCTCATACGGAACGAGTTCGATTCAGGGGAATACATTTCCCTATGGCTGCACGGAGATGAAAATCTCACGAAGACATAGGTACGGATGTATCCCGAAAGTGATCCACTATCTTGCACGGAGGTGAAAACCTCACGAAAGAGTAGCTTCTCACTCCCACTTAAGGGTGCGACCACAACGGTCATGCAATGCAATGTGCACAAGAAAATAGGAATCACATGTAATGACACAAGCAAAGGCAACAAAAAGGGTAGTAATTTTCAAATCAAATTTTCAAACTTTCGATAAAGGACATAAAATAATCAATTTACGGCCTGACTCTCTTTATTGTCCCCAGTGGAGTCGCCAAGCTGTCGAAACCGTCCCATTTTTGAAAAGGCGGGAATTGAACTTGGAGTTTTGAAAATAAAAATGGGAGTCGCCACCAATCATTTTTGCTGAGGTGTGATCGGGTCACCATTGTTTTAATAAAACGTTTTGGGCTTAATAAAACATTGTTTTTGGTCCGCGAAGTTTTGAGAAATCGAGTTCGGGAGTCGGTTACGTGCAAGGAAGGGTTAGCACCCTCGTCACGCCCAAAATTGGTATCGATTTGATTAATTAATGTCCTCATGTCGAAAGTTGAAAATTTTAAAGGAATTTAAAAATCTGACCCTTCTTTGGAAATATTTGTGTTTTCTTAAATTAAATCGAGATTTTCTCATTTCGAAGAAATAAAATATCATATCCAATACTTTAGGACATGATAGTTTAAATCCTCGATCCTAAGATCATCTCATAGTTTTCCGAAGTGCAAATCAAGACTTTCTCGTTCCCAAGGGATTAAAATATCACATCCAATGCTTTAGGACACGATAATTTAAATCCTCGAATCGGAGATCATCCTATAGTTTTTCGAATTGAAAATCAGGATCTTCTTGTTCCAATAGAATAAAATATCACATCCAATACTTTAGGACACGATATTTTAAATCTTCGAATCCAAGATTATCCCGTAGTTTTCTCGAATTGAAAATCAAGATCTTCTTGTTCCAAAAGAATAAAATATCACATCCAATACTTTAGGACACGATATTTTAAATCCTTGAATCCAAGATTATCCCGTAGTTTTCTCGAATTGAAAATCAAGATCTTCTTTTTCCAAAAGAATAAAATATCACATCCAATACTTTAGGACACGATATTTTAAATCCTTGAATCCAAGACCATCTCAAAATTATTGATTTACATAAAATGACGCAAACGAAAATGATCATAAAAATGTCGAAACAAAAACAAAAAAATAAAATAAAAATATTAAAAATAAAACGAGAAATTTTAAAAAAAAAAAACAAAACAATGTCAATAATGGTAGAATTAGTAACAATCAGGATAATAAACATTATAATATGAATATTAC